>CM069161.1:24686410-25272631 GCA_035221665.1 Okamejei kenojei | reverse complement strand
CTTGTACTGTTATGGTTTCCATATCAATTTATCAAATTTAAAGGGGAATAAAAATGTCTACAATGTACTTTGACCAATCACTGCGGTGAAAACTAGGTGAATTTAATTTCTTGTTGTAATTACACTCTGATCTCAACGCACTACTTGCATTTGTCCCAGCACCATAGTTTTATTTCAGCTGCAAACCTTTGCCCAAGCTTTGTCATCAAAAACTCAGCTCTGTAAACAGCTTGACAAAGACAACATGACACAGTTTATAAAATACCGTTGGACCTCCATGGTCTTTCCAATTGCCAGTTTTCCCATCTTATAATCGCACGAGGCCATTTCACACCTGCAAAAGGAAACATGCATTGAGTTTGAATGATGATATACGGCAAGCTTTGGACTGGACAGCGTGCGATGTGTTATCATTTAAAAAATTAAATCTCTCATGTGTAGCCTTTTGGAGAAAGAAGAAAAACAAGATTGTGATAAATCTGAATTTAACCCCTAGCTTTCAACAGAACTTGACCAGGTTGTACAGGTAAACAGCGCAAGTTACGTTGAAAAATCCAGCAAATTCGCAAATGTGTATACTGATGAGTCTTCTGTGTGCTCTCTTACCTACTGGATGTCCATAATGCAATGACATTACACTGTGGGGTTTGACTGTAGAAGAGCTACTTTAACCAGTGTGGCAAAGCTGCTTGTCTCGTATCATCACTGATTCCTAGTTTAATTTCCCGACCTTGGTGCTGTTTTTGTATGGAGTTTGCACGTACTTTTCTTCCGATGACCTAGTCATAGGAGTGAAATAGTGTGGGAAACAAGCCCATCGGCCCTAACTTGCCCACACCAGTGGTACTGAGAGTACCAACTGGCTACACTATCAACCTAACTGTGCTGTTCCATATCCACCCAAACCAGTCCTATTCATGTACCATGTCTAACTGTTTCTAAATGATTAGGATAGTCCTAGCCTCAACTACCTCTCTCTGGCAGCTTGTTCCATACACTCACTGCCCTTGTGTGAAAAAGGGTACCCCAATTAAATTCTTTTTCCTTCACCTTGAACCTATGCCACTCTGTCCTTGATTCCCCTAACTCTGTGAAAGAGATTCTGGTCATCTAACACCCGATCTTTCCTCTCATGATTTTATCCACCTCTATAAGATCACCCCTCATCCTCCTGTGCTCCAAGGAATAGAGACAGCCAGCCTACTCAACCTCTCCCTATAGCTCACACCTCTACAGTCCAAACAAAGTCACAAACTAGTCAAACTAGTCCTGGGCAACATCCTTGTAATCTTCTCTGAACCTTATACAACTTGACAATGTATTTTCTATAACATGTGCCCAGAACGGAACACAATACTCTAAATGGGGCCTCACACCAATTCTTCTACTACTGCAAACATGACCTCCCAACTTCTTTACACAATACTCTGATGATGAATGGCCAATATGCAAAAGCCTTTTTGACCACTTTATCTACCTGCGATTTGACCCGTACTCCTAGAGCCCTCTTCTCGACAACACTAACGGACCAATGCCTACCTTCACTGTGTAGGTCCTGCCCATGTTAGACATCCCCAATAGCAAAAAACACCCCCCCCCTCATAGCTTTCCTCCCACATCACAAACATGCTTCAGTGGCAGGTTAATTGGCTGAAGTAAATTGCATACACAACCTTGCTCGTGTGTATATGCAAGTGGTAGAATTGTGGGTAGCTGATGAGGAAACCGAGGAGAAATGAGATGGATAGTGTAATGCGGCATTTAATGGTTGCATAATACAGTGGGTTGAAGGCCTGTGCCATGTGACTAAAGCTGACTAGTTGCGAATCAGCTTTCAAATGAAATCAAAGGGGGTCAACGTGCTAATGGGAAACATGGGAAAGGTTAGCTAATGAGTCCTTTTGAAATGTGGGTGGCTTCAGCTTCACAGCATGGGACATCCTTGTTACTCCGCCACATAAAACCCACTTCGGAAAAATAATGTAACCAGATCTCTTTCATTTTTTATTTTCTCTGACTTCAATTCTCTGTTTTGTATTTTATTTCTTTCTAGTTCTGGTCAATATTTTGGCTATCATACTGTTGATTCATGTTTTTAAACTGACAGTGTGACCTCACTAATCCCACCTAGTCACTTCTATTGTTAAGTTTTGTTAAAGTGGCAGTGAACAACAAAATGCAGCTGTTGTCAAAGGCACGATGTGACGTCAGATAGTATGCGGTTAAGGTCCGGTCCGAGATTAGTTTTTGATGGCAGGAAATGTCTCGAAGCTACATGCCTGACTACAGATGGTCCATAAAAAATGGCTGAAATAAAGACTGATGCCTGTTTGCCAATCCAAGAGGGCTAACACACTTAAACATTTTGAAATCTACCTGCAGGAGGAGGTGCTGGACCCCAAGCTGCCAGAGGAGTATTGATGCAGGGACTACCCAATGTTTTAAGAAACAATTATACAGAGTAATATGGATAGGACAGGTAAATAGGGATATGGACCAGACTCAGAGCAGGAGGAACTAGTGTAGATGGGACACGATCATCCGTGTGGGCAATTTGGCCTACAGGGCCTGTTCCTTGCTGTATGACTCTGACATGACTTGGGTCCCAATTGAAGGATGATGAAATAATCATCACAACAGGCACGAACAATCATTAAAAAGATGCCATGATCTTTGGAGATCTAGGGATCTGCAGCAGCAAAAGCACCTGTCAAAACAAACTTGCTGTCTTCTCAAACCACAAACAGAGGTCCCAAAGGAAACATCATAAGATGTATTTCAGATACATAGAGGATGATACTCTAGGAAATGTATTGATATTACGAATTTTGAACAATGTTTTAATTCTTCTGTACAAAACCTTGCTGTGCGAGTTTGTCCACTGATCAGAGCTGCAACAAAATAAGCACCGAAGTATTATAGTGAGCAATTTTTTATTGTTTTCCACTTATCTTCTTCTTTTTCCTTTTCTTGCTCTGGCATTTTTACAACACTGTATTATTGTCGTTCTTCCATCGGTTTAATCTCTTTGGTTGCGACTTGCACTTTATTAGCTTCCTATGTGGTGCTATCACAAAATGGTTACCTAGTAATTAATTTATTGATCAGATATTATATATCTATACTATATCTATCTGTGCGTAATAGCTTTATACGGCCCTGTTAGGCTGTTAAGAACCATTGTTCTGAAATAAAATCAGTAAAATGTCATTGTTCTAAAGCTGGTCCTGTATGCCAATGAAACACTCTTGACACTATAAATATTAATTTGCAGTATGATAGTCCACCTAATGAGTTTGTATATAGTGTATTGTCACATGTGGCCGGGTACAAGTGAAGCGTTTTTGTTGCGTGCTAACCAGACAATGGAAAAACTATACAGTACATGATCACCATCGATCCATTTGCTGTTGTGGAAGAGGTCAGTCAAGTGCATGTCTCAATATAAAACCAAACCTATGATCGTGCTTGAGGCGAATTGGAATTAACTGTTATCCTTTTAAAATAGAAACAACTGTTGGGCAGGTCTTGGAGTAGATATGTGGGTCAGCACCCACATTATCGCACCAACAGGGCTCTCGTTCCCTTATTTCAGTGCTTAGTCTCCTAGCTTGTTGTCTGACTTGAACATCATGTGCCAAATTCCAGGTTCAATGTGACCTCGGGTGCTGCTTCCGTGCTGTTTTCTACATTAAACTAATTAAAACTAAAATCCTTGCTGTTTGCTAAAGATTTCCCCAATGAAACTTAATAATTGTAATTGTGAAAACAGCTGCAGCACTAAAGGCGTCATATACATGCAGCATATTCAACATGCAACATCACACACTCCAGCCCTTGCCAATGTCCAGAAATACTCAGCAGCACAGGAGAGTCATTGTAAAGACCATCCCTCCCTGTACTCCCGTCAATCATGGCAATGATCCAAGAGATTAACAAAAATGAAGATTTGCTCAACTAATCACTTTAAATAAAATTGCAAGATTTTAAAATTCGGGAGTGTGTGTCCAGTTGTACTGTGGTCGATAACCAGAGTAAGCTTTTCTATATGAAATACACATTCATTTGGGATGCAAGGATACCAGCAGAAGCTGATTTAGACCAAATTTAGATACAAATGCTGGAGAACTCTGTCGAGGTCAGGCAGCATACTTGAGAATGACGATGGGGACTTTCAGTGTCGGGAATCTCTCTTCAGACTGACATGCATTTGTTTACGTCGGAGTACTCTGCCAGATTTAACTCAAATTAAGGGAGCCTACAAATGTAACCTGAGCTGAGGCAATACTGTATAGAAGGAGTTGACAATAAATTTGTGATCTTGGATACACATGAAGAATAGCAGAATAATCTAGCAATTCACAGTATATTCTTCACTGACGTCTGTAAGCATTTGAATACAGTCGTTCAACTTGTAATATATTTAAACGTATTTATATGCAGAGATTTTAAGCATTAGTTACAGACTGAATGTCTGAAAAACTGTTCTACATTGTTGAATTAGCATGCAACCCAAAGAGTCGAGAGTGTTTCAATTGTTCCAGATGTACAGAGCAACAGAATGAAATTTTTTGCTGTCAGCAGCAAAACACTCCCAACACACAATGCGCACAGATAATGCTTAATAAAAACCAGAGGACATAGTGAGAGGGGAAAGATTTAATAGGAATCTGAGGGGTAACGTTTTTCACACAGCGTTGGTATATGGAAACAAGCTGCCAGAGTCAGTTACAATAAAATACCTTAGACAGGCACATGGATAGAAAAGGCATGGAGTGGATGTGGGCCAAACACGGTCAGGTGAGGCTAGTGCAGATGGGGCATTCGAGACGGCATGGAAATTTGGGAAGCAATGGTCTGCGCACAGGCACATTATGTGGACATAGTCTCGTGTAATGGCTGCATCATCTCCCCGGCCCAGACATTTTCAGGTTTGGTGCATCCATTATGCCTCTCCTTGCCTCAACTGGACTGTTTCCGAAATCAAAAGTCCAATAACTAAATTTTTGAGCAATATTATTCTATTAAGTGATCTTGAAGTACATAATATTTCTGCGTTATTCATGCATACACAACCATGATAAAAAAACTCTTTGTTTTTGATTGCACCTACAACATGCATACATTATAATACAGTTATTATGTACCAAAGAAAAAAAAAAAAAAGAAGGGAAGAAGGCGAGCAATTTTTTTTTCCAATGCTCCCCATATCCCAATTACTTTTACATGAAGCGATAGAACATCCAGTGAAGTTTAAATGCATCAGAAAAAATAAAACCTCCGGAATGCAATGATATTCAAGTATGTGTTTGGTTGGAGTCAGTATCAGCACAAGTACTATATTAAACTTTGAATCATTAGATGTCCTGTTTCAATCTAAAACAAAGATAAATAATATCCTCCCACACATATCCCCTGCAAGTATATTGTCAAACCTTTAAAATAATGCCCCTTCTTTTGAATAAGCTCTTAAACTTGCCTATGAAATCAGTTCTCCATTCCAATGTTTTGTCCAACGAATTACACATCTGGCTAATTACAAATTCATAACTTATCCAACTCCGAAACACGAAGCTCTGAGCATTAGGATCCATAACAACATGACAACTGGCCTCATTCCCCACTCGCATCTGGCAATGGTTCTCCTCTGAAATCGGGCCGCGAGCGTTTGAAAGTGGGGGGCCTGATTGATTTTTTGAATTGCCGTATTAAAACATGTTTTATAGTGCAACTGCAAGAAGTAAGATCTTCAAGTTTCTGTTCTGAAGTAATTTTTTAAGAGGTCACTTTTTAAGGGGTAACTTTTTCCCACACACAGGGTTGTTGGTGTATGGAACAAGCTGCCATAGGAGTCATGACCGCAGGGACTATCCCAACATTTTCAGAAACAGTTAGACTGATACATGGATAGGACCAGGATCATGGACAAAAACAGTTTGTGTAGCTTGGGACAGTTGGCAGGTGATGGGCAAGTTGAGCCAAATGGCCAGTGTTCACAACTGTAATCACTCTATGACTACCTTAAACCTCCCCCATGCAAAGAACGCTTCAAAGTCAAGTGGCGTTTTTATTGTCATAGCGAACAATAGAAAATAGGTGCAGGAATAGGCATTCAGCCCTTCGAGCCAGCACATGCCCCATTCTTAAATATGATCATGGCTGATCATCTAAATCATGCCTCTTCCTGTTTTTTTCCCCAGATCCCATGAGTGCCTCTGGCCCCAAGAGCTCTAATGTAACTATCTTGAAAACACCAGTGTATGGCTTCCACTGCCTTCTATGGTAGAGAATTCACAGATCAACTTTCTTGTGAAGAAAGTTTTGTTCCTTTTCTCAGTCCCAACTAGCTTACCCTTTAATTCTTAAACAGTCCACCCCCTGTCCTGAACTCCCCCAACATTGGGACCATTTTTCCTGCATTACTGTAAATGAAACATCCTTGCAGGCAAGCAGGTGCTTTCTCCAACCACCCCCCATTTGAAGGCCCACTATCTTCCACCGTTTCATACCCTGAGCTTGGGACCCTACGATCCCAGCAGCCACTGTTGTCCTCCAGTTGTACTGAGCTTGCAGCCTGGTCCATGCCGTCACCAGGGCGAATTCGGCGCCGATACCTCCTCACGGCAGCGGCGCAACGCTTCCGACACCTCCGACGCCCGGGATTCCTCCGTGCACTGAGACGCTCCATGGCCGTAGCAGCAGCGAGTGAATCGCCAGCCCGCAAACACGACGCTCAGCGCGGCAAACAATTGTCAAGCTCGGCTCCCTGCACATCTGTCCCCTACGCTCGCTTTCTTCTTCATCCCGCCCCTCAGCCCCGTCTTCCCAACGCCCACGGCCCATGCCGTTTATATAAGTATGAAATTTTCGTTGATCACAGAATTTCTCACAGACAAGAGCGTGCGAGAAATTTGTAGATCAGCGAGAGAGCATAAGGATTTTGGCCAAAATGCGTGATTCTCCTCTCAATCAGCGGTGGAGGAGGTGTGGCAGCCCTGCTGTTGAGATCATAGCCTTTGCAGCCATCACGATAACCTGCCAATATCGTTTAAATGAAGGGGGGGGGGGGATACCCTTCAGATGCACATTAATCATGAAAAGAACTCCCGTAAGACAGCTGCACCACGGCTGTCTGAGCAGGTGACTAATGACCTTTCCTTTTTGTTATCTATGTCATCCATGTATCATGCTTTCAACCAACTTGTCTATTTACCTTCCCCAACAGCTATCAGAGACTATGAGTGGCTCAGGAGTAATCCTCAGGCACTCACTTCACTTACTTTGAAACGCTGAGCAACACAAAACTCTTCTTTGTCACAGAAGGAACATATAGAACAGTTATGCCACCCCTGGTGCCAATTCAGCTTGCAGTGAATGCCTCCAAGTCAATTAACTAGAAGATCTTGCCAATTTTGTTTTGAATTAGAAGGAAACACATCTTGAAGGATGACTCTACAACTTTTCTTTCATTTGCACTTTTACGAGTCGAATCTCTTGAGGTTGTTTTTCTCTACCAAACAATATGTTTTTGGCCCCATTGACTGCATTCCACCATTAAAAAAAAAGAATCCCAGCGTGATTCACATGTTTAGAATATGCATGTGCCGTTAGGAGACAAGAGGGCAGCTAGGTAAAGGTTGATCCACTTAAAGGCATAAGAGGAATTTAGTGTGGAGACCAGAGGATATGCGGAAAGCTCCTGAATGAGGTCTTCATATTGGATCACAGAGATAAGGACCAGGCCTGTTGGGATCTATCACAGGATACTGAACATCAATGGAGGACAGACGACAAAATGTTGGAGTACTCAGCGGGACAGGACACATACTCTGAGAGAAGTAATGTGACATTTCAGTCCACAGTTTCAGTCTGAAGAAGAGACACACGAATGTCACCCAGATCCTTCCCTCCAGAGAATGTGCCTGTCCGCGCGAGTTACTTCCAGCATTTTGTATTTATCTTTCATGTATACCACCCATCTGCAGTTCCTCAGCACAATGAGTAGATGGAGAGAAGGCTGGGGCATTGATAGAGAGCTTGTATCTCTGTAGGAATTCCTTTGGTGACAAGTGGTCCCAGACGTTTGGCGCATATCTACTATTTAACAGACCAATCACGGGTACAAGCAGGAAACCATAGAATGAGAACTTCCAACAATGGTAAGAAATGAGCAGAAGGACATTTCAGGCCAGGTTCGGAAAAACATGCACTTGTCAAAGATAGTTTGTATAGCTAGCGGTGCTGGTGTGTTTCCTACCTCTTAAATGGGATTGCTGAGGGTGACAAAAAATGCCACCGCTCTCATTGCACCCCTGCCGTCGGGAAGAAGGCACAGGAGCCAGAAAGACCTTAACATTCATGGTCAGGAGCAACTTCTCCCGACCAAACATCAGCTATAACCACTGTTAACGCCAAATTATATGTGGACTACAAAGCACTTGGGGGCATTGTTTTTGTTTTGTTTTTGGCTTTCTTTATATTATTATTTTTTTCCTATATACTGACTATTTTGTTATTTATTATGTATGTTTACAGAGCAGTTTAATTTTAGTTTAGTGAGATACACTGCAGAAACAGCCCTGTCGGCCCACCGTGTCAATGCCGCGCCAGCAAATCTCTTACACTAGCACTATCCTACACACTAGGGACGATTAGAACATGAAGCCAATTAACCTATAAAACCTGTACGTCTTTGGGAGTGTTGGAGGAAACCGGGGCACCCGGAGAAAACCCACTTCAATCACGGGGAGAAAGTACTATCTCCGCACAGACCAGTGCTCCTTACTCCATATAGTTCAATGCAATTAAAATAAAAGCCCTTTGCTACCTTTTATGTCATTCTCATAGCATCAATTGTCATTATTGAGGACATAATTGCTGCCATACAGGAATATTACTTGTATTAAGCCTTTGCTTAATAGAGGTTCCAGCTTTAATTCTGAGCTGAACAACACAAATCCTTGTTCTGTTCTATTGTTATATTGACCGCTGGCGCAGTTGTAATTGTTGTGCTTTTGAGTGTGCTCTCACTCTCTCTGGAATTTCGCTACTGTCTAATTGAATCCTCCTTTTATTTAAGGAGTGACTCAGTTCTTCAAATCATTCAACAGGAGAGTAAAGAGCTGATTCTGCATGCAAGTGGTTTTCCCATCAGCTCTTCGATTGGGACAGGTCATGAGGGCAATCATTAAATGATTCTGGGTAGGGAGTGACAATAAACTGAGTACTGAAGCCACAGGGAGAGGTTGGGCAGGCTAGACTTTATTCGCTTGGAAGCAGGAGGCTGGAGATGAGCTGTATAAAACTCATGAGGAGAATAGATAGGGTGAATGGCACTTTCTATATTCACAGGTAGGGGAATCATGAAACAGGATAAGTTAAGGAATTTGAAAGATTTAATATGGAACCCTGAGATGCATTTTCCACATGAGAGTAGTGGGTATAAGGAATGACCTCTGGAGTGCGCAGTGAGCAGGTGTGTCGAGTTCTGCGCTTCACAGAGCCAGAGACGCGGTCTCATCCCTGACAATGGGTGCTGTTTGTACCTTCACCCTGGTCCATAGTGGTTTTTCTCTTGGGTGCACTCTGGTGTAATTAATCGCCTTAAACTGGGTACTAATCCTTGCATTCGTGTTGTTATTTTGCCCTACTGTCTGCCATTTTCTGCCGCACCAATGCAATGGGGGTGAGTCCCGTTAACAGGTCTACTCATGGGAGTAATCCATCTGCTGAGCTTTGAGAAGACCTTCACTTTACAAGACAGACACATCACTCAGAATTATAACGAAGGTACTTTGCATTGGAACACTGTGGATTAACAGCAACACGTGAATGTTTTTGTCTGTGGATTGGGCACTGGGAAATTCAGGGTACATGTGGCCCACTACAAAGTAATGGCACTGAAAGGCCTTGTGTTTAGGAGGGTTCTCCGTGGGTCACTGCGAGATGATGTTAAGTTATTTGCGTCGCATTACTGGTGGCCTGGAGTAAATGAATGAATGAATACTTTACAACATCACAGTGACACTTCACAGTGTAATTCTTTGCTTGCATGCCCAAAGCAGCAAACAGTCGCAACAAATAAGGACGCGGACAAGTTACAAGTAAAGACATCAACGCGCAGGTTCCACCTCAGTTCCCTGACTGAGAAGGGTCCTTCGACCCAAACGTCCACCCATTTTCCTTCTATCCAAAGATGCTGCCTGTCCCGCTCAGTAACTCCACAATTTGTTGTGTATCTTGAGAGAGGTGTCCAATGGGAAGAGTTTTGAGACAATCTATGGTCCCATAGGCTGGCATAAAAAAAAAAAAAGAAAAAAATAAAGAAAAAAACAAAAAGAATAGAAAGAGAGAAAGCGAAAAATAAAAACAAAGAAAAAGAAAAAAAAACAGAAAAATGAAAAGAAAGACAAACAGAAAATACAGAAAACAGACTGAACCACACAAACAAGCATTCCATCCTCGCCTAACATCCGCGTAGCCCCCCAACCCCCCCTCCCCCTCACCCCCCACCCCCCCCATCTCAGCCCTCTCACCCTACCTCAACTCCCCCCTCCCTCCCATTCTCCCCTCTCACACCCCCTCCTCTGTCCCCCCTCTCCCCCCCCTCCCGCTCTCCCCCCAACACCCCTGCCCCCACCCTCCCACCCCCCCCCCCCTCCCCTCCCCCTCCCTCCTCCCCATTCCCTCTCGCCCCAACGCACCTCACCCCATTCCTCTCCCTTCCCACCGAACCAACCCCTCCCCCCGCCCCCCACACCCTCTCCTTCCACCCCCTCCCCCTCCCCCCCTCCTTCCCCCCCTCACCCCTCATCCCCCACCCGCTACCCCTCCCCACCATACACGCCCCTCACTTCTCTCTCTCACCCTCCCCCCCACTCCCCCACTCTTCCCGTCTCCACCCCAACATCCCCCCACTCCCCCGCTCCCTCCCATCATCCCTCCTCCCCTCCCCACCTCATTCCTCCCCACCCCTCCCTTCCCCCTCCCCCCCCCCCCCCTCCCCCCTCCCACTCCCCCCACCACCCGCCAACCCACCATACACCTCCCTCCCCCTTCTCACCCACCACCATCACTCCTCCTCTATCCCCCACCCCCCCACCATCCATCCACCCCCACCTGTGTCCACCGCCGCATTCTCCCGCATCCCCATCCCTAGTCCCTCAACCGCCCTCCGCACCTTCATTCCCCTCCCGCCCCACGCCGCACTCTACTCTCCCTCTCCTTCCCCCGCCCCTCATCTCACCGCTCCCTCCAAGCTCCATCTCTCCCCCCCCCCACGCCCCCCTCCCCACAGTTCGCCTCCCTCCACAACCCCCAACTCAACCCGACTCCCCTCCCATCCATCACCCCCCCTCCTCCCCCGACCCTCCCCGTCACTCTTCCCCCCCTCCTCCCCCCTACTCCCGCCATCTCCCCCTCCCCCTCCCCTCACCCCCGCCTCTCTTCCTCCCCCCCCTCCCCCCCATCACTCCCCCACAGGCCCCCTCCTCATCACCCTCCCCCCTCCTCCCCTCCTCCCCCCTCCTCCTCGCTCCTCTTCCCCCCCTTCTCCCCCCCCCCTCCTCCCCGCCCCCTCGCCGCTCCCCCGCCACCCCACTCCTCCCCCTCTCCCCTCATCCACAACCCCCCCACCTCCCTACGCCATTCTCCACTCCTCCCCCCCTCCTTCTCTCCTCACACCCCCTCTCCCCCCCCCCGACCTCCAACCCTCAATACACAACACCCCCCCCCCACTCCTCCGACCCACTCCCTCCCTCCGCACCCCCACCCCCATCACGTCCGTTCCCCTCCCTCTCCTCACCCCTATCTCCCCTCAGCCCTCTCCCCACCCCCACACCTCTTTCCCCCCCTCGTCCCCCCCACACCCCCGCTCCTCCCACTCCCCACCCCCTCCCAAATCTCACGCTCCCCCACCTCACCACCACCTCCCCCCTTCTACCCTCCATACCCACCCTTCTCCACCCCCTCACCCCACCGCTCCCCTCCCTCCCTCCTCCTCACTCCTGATCCACTCCAAACCCCCCACCATCCCCTACACCTCCTCCCGAAACACCACCAGCAAACTACCACACTTACAACAAAGATTTCATGTAGCAGTTCCGATACTGGCTTTACACCGACTCGACCTGCTGAGGCCAATCCCGCTAAAGAACATTGATGGTGCATCCAACCTGAGAAAGGTTAGAATTTAGATGAAAGTAGCAGTAAGAGATATCCAGCTCTGCATGTTGCTAGGATGTCGTGTCTATGACTGCCTGCTTCATCTTTAGTGAGTACGATGGATTTCCGGATACAACCGGAGAATGTGCACATCATGGCAACATTCCCCCCCTGACTTCCTGATTCTTAGATTTTGAATTTCCACCCAAACTCAATTGCAGAGCACACAAAAGCGTGCACCACACGGACAATTTCCAGGCAACACTTTTGACCTGAAACAGAAGCCAAAATCAATATTGTTGTTTAAACTGAGGCCAAGTGAGCAGCATTGTGCATCTATACATCACCAAAATGGGCGATCACATTTCAGCATTCATTGCACTGCAGAGTGAGGAAGTTTAGAGTAGCTGATTTTAACATCTTGCCGATTGAAAAACCTTTCATCGACTCAGCTGCATGGCGATTGTGTGAAAGCAGCTGAAAGTGAACCATTACCCACTCCGTTTTTACAAGCGTGCCAATAAAAACCATTTAGCAAAATGGAGACGCGTGGAACCTGCGTAGCTGATTCAAAAAATATAATTATTAAAAACTAATATCAAATTAACAAATATCAGTGCTGGTGTCGACTGTCAGTGAGTCAGACAGCATTTCTGGAATACATGGATAGCATTGTTTAGGTCGGATCCTTCTCAGAGTAATGATGTAGGGGGATAAAAGCTGGAAAGAGGTGGAGTGCGATAAAGTCTGGCAGTGATGTTCGATACAGGCAATGGGGGGGTTGATTGGGTAGACATGAGTGGACAAGGCAAAGATGTAAAGGAGACTAAAAGGTGTCGGATAAGAAAAGACAGTTGACATATAAACCCAGAGGCGGGATGTAGGTGGAAGCGAGAGTGGCGAGGAAAAGGGGCTAGTTTTAGTGGGCAATGTGTGGGGCACAGAGAAAGGCAGCAGGGCAAATATGGAGTTGGGGGGCGGTAAGTGGGGTGCGGTGGGGGCTGCTGCCTAAACGTAGAATTCCGATGTCCAATCATTGGACTGTAAGCTAACCAAGTGAATCGGAGGGTGCTGTACATCCAGTGAATAGATGAGCCAACATTTCACTGCGCTTACTCCATGTCGGCCTAATTTGACAGATTTTACTGACGTTTTCGGCATGAAAACCTTCATGAAAGGAGGCAGACAACAGTCCCCCCATGGCAAAGAGGCAGGTCACTTCACCATAGTCTCCTAGTGAGCCACTGGGAATCACATTGACACACCATAGCCATACTGCACAAATCTCTGAGTGTGTGCATTGTTGAGATTTCCACTCTCTGCAGGCTTAATGCTGAAATTCGATAGGAGTTCGCTCTAACGAGGGACCTTCATAACAATCCAGAAGAGCTAGAGTTTTCCACCTCTTTATCTCCACCTTGATCTGAGGGCAGATCCTAACGTGCAGATGACATTCCACTGTCGATTTCCTAGGTACAGCTTAAGGATACTTACAAATGGTCTGACAATACGTTGTGCAATGACTGGGTGAATAGGCACAGGGATAGCTGAGTCTATGAACGCGTGCAATGATATACACACTGACAGCATTCATTTCATAATGCTCAGCAGAATTTATCCCACCCAAAATTTACCGCAAGTGAAAAAATGAACCATTGAAGAGGTTATACCTCTCGTACTCACAAAGATGTGCGGTTTGTAAGATTAATTGGATTCGTAAATTCCTCCCTGGTGTATAAGGAATAGTGCGAGCGTAGTGGTGATCATTGGTCTGGCGGCTAACTACTTTGGGCCAAAGGGCCTTTTTCTGTGCTGTATCGTCCAGAGGCCCTAAAGACCATAAATTAATAGGAACAGAAATAGGCCATTTGTGCATCGAACAACACTGCCATTTCGATTCATAGCTGATCATATTTTCCCTCTCAACACCATTCTCCTGCCTTCTCTCTCCCATATAAACATTGGCAGAATGAGAGTATACAAGCACGACGGGGTGGAGTTGGACCCCCAAAATCTTTGCACATCCCCAATCCTTTCCACTCTTCATTTTCATTTTCGGGTATATTGTTGTTTATGACTGTTGCCTAGATTAATTTTTCCGCGAGGATAATAAATCCGATCGTAAGTAGGATGTAAAAATAAAACAGAAACAAAGAGCTTTTATTGATTAGATAAACAGAAAGAGGTTAGCCTAGTAGTGCGGGATCTCCTTGTTGGAGGTTGGCTAATTGAGGATTGAGATATAAACGTTAAATCGATACTTTGCATATCCTTCACAGTGCAGGACAAATGCAAACATCGCAAAGATATCTTATTGCCCAGTTTCATGCAGCATGGTAGGAATGAGTAAGAATCACTTATCATTGGGAAAAAATACGGTATTTTGGAGAAATTTACTGGGAAATAATTAGAAAAGTCACCAGATCACATTGACCACAAGCCAAGTGTTTTAATTGAAGCTGTTCCGAAGTGATGGAGCCATTGATTTGAGGTTGACAAAACCAAAGAAGCACCAGTGGAATGAACAGTGGAAATATGTCTTCTTTGTTCAAGAAAAGAGAATACAAGTGAGTCTGTTAGCTTAATGTCTGTTATCAACTGGGTTGATGGAGTTGATAAATTTAGGGAAGAAAGTAACTAGTGATTTTGAGAAGCTTCTAATGTAATCTAGCCATCATTTTATGAAAGGATCCGTCACTGTGAACAAATGGATAGATTTATTTGAGAATGGAGCAAACGAAATCGATAAATAAAACTACAGATATATTTTGTAGGAAGGAACTGCAGATGCTGGTTAACTGAGAATACACAAGAATTCCTGCGAGTAACTCATCAAGGTCCTGAAGTTCTCGAACTGAAATGTCTCCAGAGATGCTCCGAAGCCCCGCTGAGTTACTCCTAACATTTTGAAGTCTATTAAAGATTGGAGTATTTGGATTTAAAGAACCCAAATGAAGGCGTCACACTGTTTTTTTTAATTTTTTTTGCGAGGTAATTCAAGAGTTTCCCCCGAGTTCTCCCCCTGATTCGAGCTCGTGTATCGTATGTTGCAGGTATGTAGGAGCTCGTGAGATGTCACGTAGCGGCTCGAACAGGGTAACGGTATGTACTCGGGAAATGCGGTAAACACAGGACTTTTTTCAACCACTGAAAAAATCTCCACGAGTAACAAAAAAAATACTCGTATGATAAAAAGTTTTTTTTCACTCGTCGCCGCTACGTACATTAACAACCGAGCTCGCATCAGGGGGGATCGCTGGAGAACTCTTGAATTACCTCCGTACAGTGGGACGGACCCCTGTAGGGGAAGAGTGCAGCATAGATTGAAGATTGTTTATTGCAAAGAACACAAAAAAGGAAGACCCTTAAACCGTGTGATTCCCGGGGAAATTTTGATGCGGTTCCATAAGCTTCCACTCTCTGCATTGCTCCGACTAACTACTTTGTGGGCCTTTTCTGAGGCTGGAAGGGTGTAACCTTTTGGAGAGACTCCAGGTCAGTTCTTGCCCTCAATATGGATGTGTTTTTGAAAAGAGCAAATTGAGGTAGCTTGGTACAGAAGAGGACCTAGACCAGATAAGATCGACCATTATCATATTGATTGGTTGAAGGCTGACGTGGCCTACTCCTGTGCCTGTTTTCCTGTGTCCTCACCGAACCACCCGTCTCCAACGTCTGGTCACACTTTTGTACAGTTTTTTTTTTTGTTGTTTTTTTTTCTTTATTTGCTGCACAACAAAAAATCATGTTCCCAAAACTATTCACTGGCCAAGAAGATTCTAAAGCATTTACTTTTCCAGAACACATATTGATTTCCATCTCATTTTGTGGCATCTTTTATCTTGCTGAATTGTTTGTATATCTATGCTCTGCAACATCAAAAGAGATCCTCCCTTTATGCTCGTTTAGAAAGACATACCACCGCCATTATTTTACACAATAGTACTTTTCATGCAGTTATGGTACTTTGTGTATTGAGAATTCAAAAAGAACAAATGCTCATTGTCCCATTTACATTGAATTTAAAACTAAGCTTGAATTAAACTAACACAACAAAGATGAATATAACTCCTTTTTAAAAGCGGCAGAACAAATATAAAACTAAATGAAAAACGAAAGAAACAATTAATAATTAATATTATAACCTTTGTCAACAATTGAAGAAACCATTTAGTCGGAGGGATTATCTCTAGAAAGTATCCTGTGGTATTGGTGGAAGGCAGATCGGAACAGAATTAAACATCGTGGGAAGAAACAATTCATGGCTTCCATGAGGAAAGTCATGAAACATTTGTTATAAACAAACTCTTCATACAGCCTCAGCTCCTCGTCCCGGATCGTATTTGTTGCAGGTCCCCAACCTTGCTTGCAGAGTTAGTCTCTGGGCAAGTTGGCAACACCCAACATGGACACATTCTGACCCTCTACGAATACAATGTCATAGACATCGCATGTACAGCACAGAATCAGGCCCTTCAACGCTACCCTTGTCCATTTGCCCAAGTTGGCATATTTGAAGTCACATTTGTCAACGATTTGCCCCATTTCCCTCCAAACCCTCCCTCTCCAATGTTTCTCAGACAAACGTCTTTTAAAAGTCGCAGATGTATTGGTCTACAGCTTCCTTCACCTCATTCCAATACGACTTACTACTGAGTGAAAAATCTATGACTCCAAGGTCCCTCTTAAATATCTCCACCGGACTAGGGGGGCCAAGATAGTTTTGCACTACTTCCCAACTCATTTCTTACATTTTCCGGAGCTCCAGCGAACAAAACACTGCCTGCAAACACGTGCTTATAATGAAATCCAGGCAAAGAGCAAAAGATTCGCGAAAGCCTACAAAAGTAGTCATAGCAAAGCAGAGAGCTGGAAACTAATGGAAAAACGCCACTCAAAATTTCCCCGGATTTCACACAGGTTTACGGTCTTCCCTTCGTTTGGACTTTAGACCTATACAACATGCAGCGTCCTCACGGCCTGCCGTGTCGGCGCTGACCAGCGTCCACCCTCGACACTCGCACTTATCTCTGCACACTAGGGACAATTTACGATTTTTCACACAAGCCAATACAACCACAAACCAGTATGTCTTTGGAGTTTGGAGTGCGGACCACTCAGAGAAACCCACGAGGACATATGGCGGGCTACAAACTCCATACAGACCACACCAATGGTCCAGGATCGAACCGTCTCTGGCGCTGTCAGGCGGCAACTCTGCTGCGTGCCATCATGCCTTCCTTCTGCTATCAACCTTTCCTGAGGTGAAGGGCACAACATGTAACAGATCAGAAGATTAAAGTAACAATATCTGGCTCGAGTAAGTGACAAATTGGGAAATGCTATTTTAAGGCTCAACAGCTTTTGAAATAATTTCTGCTTGAGAGATTTCTGAAGTTATAGCAAAGCAATTGGGCAATGTCCTGGGTCCGAACAGGCTGCCAATTAATTCCATCATCAGAAAAGAAGTTCTGTTCATCCAACGGCAAAACCAAAAGTGCAAATTCATTTTGCTTAGTGTCCAAGCATGTACGCCTTTTACTAAACGCTAAACTGGAATACTCCACGCCTCTCCTCTGTAAAATATAAGAACAACACTGGAGGAAGTCAGCCATTACGGTGCGTTCGCCAGAGAGAGGAAACTGGTGCAGAGGAGGTGCAGGAGACTGCAGATACCTCAGGTTCCATCAACGCTGCATCATGAGAACTGAACAAATGTTTTTAAAAATATTTTAATCCTTCACACATCTGATAGAAACACATAAAAACATGAGTTTCTAGATTGGTCTCCACAGAACCTATTTCCCCAGGGTGGAAATCTCGACACGAAGGGCAGAGCTATAAGGTGAGAGGGGGAAAGTTTAATGGAGAAGCTTGGGACTAGTTGTAATACATCAGTCTGGGTGAGGGGCTGGAGCACATTGGCCAGGGTCGGCATGGAGGCAGCTATGACAGTGGCATTATTAGAAGGATTTAGATAGGGACATAGAAGTAAAAAGGGAATAGGAAGGAATATGGATCATGTCGCCATGTAGATAGAACAGTTTAACGTGTCATTCATGTTTTAGCATAAACATGTGGGCTAAAGGGCCTGATCCCGTGCTGCTCTTTTCTGTATTCTCTGATTCCATATTCAACTTGCAGAAAAGGTAGTCAGAAGATAATTGACTAATATTTTTTTACCTGCATAATACATTCTCGAGCTAAGAGGCAGTATAATTCTATCCAGCAATTAAGAGCAATCCTTTTTGCAACTGAATCACCTTTGCAAGCTGTGACTCACGCTTGTTTGTTTAGTTTTTCAGATTACCTGCCAATTTGGGCAAAACTCCCCCTTTTTCACTTCAGTACTTCTCGTTCGGTCGCTGTCAGAAAGCATTTTGACGTTGTTCTTGAAAGCTCTGTGCAATCTGCTAATCAATCTGCTAATTGGACATTTTGATGTCCTTTAATTTTTCAGACAGTAAACAGCTCAAAGCAAATTACTTCTAACATCGCGTCAATAAAAAGACAGAATTAACTGGACTTGGACTTGGAAACTCATTCTTTCTTGCTGCGAGTACATGAGTACAATTTATGTCACATTTATCAGCCTTACCCATTGATAATTTGTGAATTGTGCAAATTTAACCGAAACCATCTGCCACTCTACTCTGGGGGGGGATCCATTTTCATATATGCAAAGAAATATTTTCATATCTTGGACTGAAATAAAAACCATAAATAATGGAAATGATCAGGTTAGGGCCAATCAGCATCTGGAGAAAGAGGAGTGATTCACTTTCCCTCACTTCTGACAAAGAACGATCGCCCTGAAGATATTCACGTTGCACAGATGCTGCCCTCTGCTACTGACCAGAAGAAGGCATGCTTCAATTTCCCGGCAGCGTTTAAGATACAGTGTGAAACAAGGCCCTTCAGCACCACTGAGTCCACCTGACCAGCGTCACGCCCGTAACCTTACTCATCCTACAACTAGGTACAATTTACAATTTCTTGCCACAAGCCAATTGTCCTACAGGCTGTACTCTTGATGCGGAGGAATCCGCAGCAAACCTGGAGAAAACCCCACGATGGTCACAGAAGAATGTACTGACTCCATGCAGACTAGCACCCATAAGTCAGAATGGACCCACGTCACTGACGCTTGTACATGCAAGAACTCTACAGCTCCGCCTCCGTGCCGCCCTTTTGCTTGTCTCATTTGTTGTTTGTCCTCATTATTATTTACTTTTTTTAACATAAAGCATTCTGGATCACTCCCAGTTCCACATGTCTGAAATGCACCTAGCGGGCCTCTCTTCACCTAAATACCAAACCCTCCGATAGGTTGCCTTCTTCAACCTTTTACCGTTCTAGTTTGGCAAGTGATGACCTAGTGACTTCAAGACTGTCAGACCATGCTGTAAATCGCCAACATTATAGGATATCAGTGCACCTCATCCCATTCTCATAAGACCATAACCGCAGCTTTCCCCACAGTAACACGGTGCCCATGAGATTTTAAGAACTAAACTAACCTTAAGGGCGGCACAGTGTTACGCAGAGCCCTAGCACGTCAGAGCCCTGGTTCAATCCCAACTACGGGTGCTATCTGTACGAGGTTTGTATGTTCCCCCTGTGAATCACGTGGGTTTTCTCGCGGTGCTCCAGTTTCCCTCCGCGCTCCAAGTCCCGTGCAGGTTTGACAGTTAATAGCTTTTGTAAAATGGATATTGTCTTTAGTGTGTGGGATAGTGCTAGTAATGCAGGTTGGCATGGACTAGTAGGCTTAAAGTGTCTGTTTTTCATGCGTGTAATCATAAAATTCTAAAGTTTTTGACACCCTTACAAATCACGTATAGTATCACTATAAACAATACCAAATGACTTGACCTTCACTATCTGTGGCATTGAATTCACACAAATGCAGCCACCCCTCTGACTAAAGTACTTCATCCACGCTCTCTAAAAGTATGTCCTTTATTTTTAAGGCTGTGCCCTCTGGTCCAACCTCTCCTACTCCATGACTCTCTCTACTGGAAACACTTCCGCACCACATCCATTCTTTCTTGGCCTTTCAGAAATATCGAGATCATTTTTTTTGCTAAGGTCGAAGTAAATGGCTGCTTAATTGAATGCTTGCACTTCTGTAAGTTTATTATTGGGTCTTCCTCCTGCTCTTTGCAGCCATTTCTAATGGCCTGTGATTTGTAGTCGTATGATTGAGATAATCTACTCGAGTGACGTCCAGTCTGAAATGCAGCATCAAGAATGCCCTAAGAACATTGAATTACAGAACTATGCCTACTTTTTTTCTGTCTCTGTTGTATTCATTTATCCTAAGCAAGAAGACTGCTCAATCTGATTCTTTGAAATGTATTTGCTTTTCATGTGGCCTTTCACGCATCTTGCATTTGGGTGGCTTTTGCGAATTTCCTCTAATTTCATTATTTGTTAATCAAAGTGCTTCATTTTAATCTGAAAGCTGTTCTTTTTGACAACATCGACAATCATCGCCATTGGGAGGTATTTGGAAACTTGCAATAAACTGATTTCATCATTTGAAACTGTGTTTCTTGTGGTCTGAGAGTTTCAGGTGCTCTGTTATTGTAATCTCAAACCCGATCAATAATTTCCATCAAAGTGGTACCACAGTTGATGAAATCGTGTGGGAAATGTCAAACAGTTTGCACTGCAAGGAGTCCATGGAATCACCTATTATGTCAGAGATTGGGGGCGAGTTTTGATGGTCGCAAAGTTCTTGATGGAAATTCATTTAGCCAATAATGAAAGGATTGGAAAGAACATGAATGTTGAGTTTTTGTTTTTAGTTTCACCTGAGGTGCAGTAGTTGATAAGAAGAAATTTTGCTGGTTATCTCTCAGAGGCGCCCGAATAGATCGCCTGCAAGGCCAAGTGTTGAACGTCCCAGTTAGAAGAAACCAGTTAGGCAGAAAGCAAAAGATCTTGATGGAGTGCTTGTAGTCAGTCATAATGGTACTAGTTAGAGGGGCACATGTTGGAGGGCAGCAATTAATAAAAATTGGATGGGATGTAATGGTCACGCACATCCTTCTCTCCAGAGATGCTGTCTGTCTTGCTGGTTATTCCCAGCACTTGTGTTTCCTATCTCTGTACATATACGTGGTGGTGGTGGAAGGGGACAAGTGGGATGTGGGAACAATTTTCACAATGGTAAAAGTCCTGAAGTTTGGGTCTCAAACACATTTGCGTCCTTGCCCTGCCCTCAATGGGTCAAGAACTACTACACTGGTTGATATCCATAAACAACCAACCTGCTTCTATTCAATTTACTATCTCAATGACGAGTGCCCAGATCGCTCTACACTATCCAACGCGCGAGCGCACAAAGAGCTTTGAAAGACAGGCAATAGCCACACCTGTGGCAGTCGCCCGACTGTCCTGGTCCCTGCAAAATGCTCACAGTAAACGTCGGTCCAAGTGGGACGCCTTCCCTCTTGCTCTACATTTGAGCATTGTATCATCTTGATAAGACACAATCCAATAACAGGCTACTATTGAACTGCAACTCCGCTTTTCAAACTCTATAATACTGAATAAAACCTATCCCTAAACTAAGTGGACCTTCTTTTGGATCACCGTTTGCAAACTGGATTTACCGACTGGCAGATCGGTGATAACATTTTCTTGCACCATTGACCTTCAGACCTGTGCCCTCACCGTTGTGTGATCAGTTCCTTCCTTCATGCACAACCATGACTGTGCGGCCAAGTTCAAACCCAATTCAATTTTTGAGGTCACCTACGATACCCACTGTTCTGGATTGAATCAGCAAACTAGCCCTTGAACATCAGCAAGATGAAAGAGTTGGTTATTGACCCAAGTAAGCAAGGCCACTGACCTCATCAACAGAGCTGTTGTGGATGTGGTCAACAACGAGAGGGCACAGCGGTAGAGTTGCTGCCTTGTGGCGGCCGGGACACGGTTATTATTCCTGACTGCACGCGCTGTCTGTACCGAGTTTGTACGTTCTCCCCGTGAATTGCGTGGGTTTTCTCCGGGTGCTCCGGTTTCCTCCCATATTTCAAGAAAGACATACAGGTTTGTAGGCTAATTGGTAAAAATTGTAACCTGTCCCCAAGGTATGCAGGATATGCGAGTGGTGCGGGGATCGCTGGTCGGTGTGGAGTAAACTGAAAGTAAACATCATGTTCCAAGGCATCCTAATAACCAACAACCTATGGCCCGGCCCCTTTATACAGATGTGGTGATCAAGAAAATGTACCGGCAATATTCTTGCGCATTTGAGAGGTTTTGGCATGTCAACATAGATTCCTTGAAACTTCTACTGATGCACTATAAAATAATCTATTCTGACAGGATGCATCTTAGTCTCGGGTGGCAACTACTCTGCTCTCGACTGCCTAATGCTGCAAACAGTGGCGAACAGTGGCGAGCCCAGTCCATCACAGGCTCGTTACGTCCTTCCATCTAGTCTATCTTCATGGGGCATTGCATCAGGGAGGCTGGAAGCTTCGTCATGTTCTCTCTTCTAACTTCTGGGAGAAAATACAGCAGCTTAAAATCCCAGGTATGCAGACTTAAAAAAAACTCTTCCCCACTGCGATCAGACTCCTGAACCAATCACTTATTTCACATCCCCATCCTGGAGATGTTGCCACATATTCCTAACTCTACCCCAGTCAGTTATTCCATTATCGTGCTTTAATTCTTTTTGCAATTTACTATACCGCACCAGTTCTGCAGTATTGCACTCACTCTTGTATTTATTGTTCAATTTATCATTATTGCACGTAAACTGTTTACTCTGTGAGCTTTGTGCGATCAAAGAATTTCATTGCACCCCCAGTGGTAAACTAATCTGAATCTGAGGCATTTTTAGCTGGAGAGAAACATATTTCTCCTCTTGTACAACAAACAGTACTTAACTTCATACTCAAACAATTGTTGCTTCATTTGATCCGCCTGGCTTCAAGAATTGAGCCTAAGGCCGGAGGTGATATGTGATCTAACGAACCTCTCAAAGCACTTCACCAAAGTGCCACCTTGCTCTTGGACACCAGTATTATGGATGTCCTTTCGAAGCAGATATTTATTAAACCTTGGAACATTAGTAGTAAGAGGTTGAAGATGCCTGCAAAAAACTCCCGGCAATTGATCCTTGCATATTTTAAGAACATGGCCATGTCCACCATCAATGCCACGTGCTTCTGAGGGTTAACCCTCTGAAGGATCCTTTGACATCAGTCTAGGTGATTGAGATCACAGTGTTGTTGGGGGCTGTGGGGATGTAAGAAGTACATTAACGTTCTCCCTTTTGAAACAAGTATGGTAAGCATTGAGCTCGTCTGAGGGCAATGCATTGCTGTCAGTTCAGCTACTTGGTTTCACCTAACTGGAAGTAATGACGTGCAAGGCCTTCCACAGTAGTCAAATGTCCGTCTGATTCTCCAGGCTAGGCCGAAAGTATCTCTCTGCTTTTGTGGTGGCCTTCCCCACCCCATAGCCACAACTTCATATCTGAGCATGCAATGCCATGCTTGAGCTTCGAGATCTGACCCATGGTAGATCGCTGACCTCATGGTTTATGCTGTGATTTCTGTGTTACAGAAACACTCGGGACTGGGTCCTTTGTGTGAGAAAAAACTGCAGACGCTGGTTTAAATCGAAGGTAGACACAAAATGCTGGAGTTAACTCAGCGGTGAGACCTTTCTTCAGACTTGATTGGGAACACACACCTCCACATATTTCCTTATGAAGTAGGTAACAACCATTGGTAACAATGCTCTCATTTTCCTCGTATACTACAGTGGCACTGGACACACTAACCTCGTGGCAAGGTTGGAAATGGGATCTTAAGGGCGTGTCCCACTTACATGTCCTTGGCACGCAAATTACGCGACCTCGTGGTCACGTTGGCGCACGGGCATCGTATGGCCGCGTGGGGGCAGTCCCGCTGAGAAGCGTGGAGGGGTATGTAGTTGTGCGTGACATCGCGCGGGGCTCCAAAACTTTTGAAGCGAACAAAATCTTCACGCGCCAACAGCCTGTCGCGGAACTGATGGCCAAAGTGGGACAGGCCCAAGACCCTGGCCCGACGCAACGTCTCACCTGCAACAGCAGCAGAAGCAGGCAAACAATCGCCGAGCTCGGTCCTGGGGCTCACGGGCACGATCCGCCCCCACTTCTACTCCCAGAGCGGGGCCAAGAAAATTGAAGATAGACACAAAATGCCGGATTAGCTCAGCGGCACCGGCAGCATCTCTGGAGAGACTGAAGAAGGGTCTCGACCCGAAACATCACCCATTGCTTCTCTCCAGAGATGCTGCCGGTCCCGCTGAGTTACTCCGGCATTTTGCGTCCATCTTCAAATGATGTCACGCGCTCCAGACGGCTGTGTGTACGCATGAAATCGCGCGCGGCCTTCGCGGGACCGTCGCGGCCAACGCGACCGCGAGGGTCCCGTAATTTGCGTGCCAAGGACACGTAAGTGGGACAGGCCCTTAAAAGGCTCAAGTTCAACACTGCCATCCTGTTTCAAGGATTTTGCTAGCTCTAAATGGCAAATGAAACAGTTGCAAGAAGAGTCTGGACCTAAAACATCACCTATTCCTGTTCTCCAAAGATGCTGCCTGACCCGCTGAGTTACTCCAGCTTTCTGTGTCTATCTTCGATGTAAACCATCAATCTGCTGTCCCTTGCAAATAGGGAACTGAAAGTATACTCAAAAGGTTGTAATCATGCAGAAAAATATTAGTATAAAATTAAATTATATTGATGGAACTTTGAATGGGAGAAAGCCAAAACATTTTGAAGTTATTATTCTCAAACTAACTTTAAAATAAAGTAATTAAAAAGTGGAGGTTACACAAACTTTTCTGCTGAGTGGCAATTAGGTTACTGTTTCGTTCATCCCGGAGAGCATTGCTTCTTCATATTAATGACATTTTCTGCAATTTCAGAGCTGAGTTGTTAGTCACTACAGTGTGTAATTGCAGCAAACATATCCACTAGTCAAAAGCATCTTGTTCATAAGGTTAAGTCAAATGTGATGCGGACTCTAGCAGGAATTAAATGAGTAGAATTACAACTTATAACCTACTAGGTAATGCAAGAACTTTAACTCTTTAGTTTAGTTTAGAGATACAGCGCTGAAACAGGCCCTTCGACCCTTCGGGTTCGCGCTGACCGTTGATCACCCTGTACATTAACACGATCCTATACATGAGGGATAAGTTGTAATTTTTACCAAAGCCAAATTAACCTACAAACCTGTATGTCTTTGGAGTGTGGGAGGAAACCGGAGCACCAGAGAAAACCACACCGTCACAGGGAGAATGTACAAACTCCATGCAGACGGCACCCATCGTTTAGAATCGGACCCGGGTCTCAAATGGTGTAAGGCAGCAACTCTACCACTGCAGTACTATGCCATCATTAATCCCAGTGTGTCACTTCCATCCTATTGATGTTGCCTGGAGTGGTGGGGTGCTGGTACAGTGGAGGGAGTGAGGAGTGTGGGGTCACTGAACAGAAAAGTTGTTCTGTTGTGTCTCATTGCCTGTAACTCATTTTCACCTAGCCCCCAGCTATCAATGGACTGTTTCTTTTATCATCGTTACGTTTTTGCACATCTTTCAATCATTTGTTCTATTTCTCTCTATATCGCCATCTCTATTTCCCTTTCCCCTGACTCTCAGCCTGAAGAAGGGTAGCAACCCAAAACGTCACCTGTTCCTTTTCTCTAGAGATGCTGCCTGACCCGCTGAGTTACTCCAGTATTTTGTGTTTATCTTTGGCTTACACCAGCATCTGCAGTTCCTCCCGACGCACTGATTATGCCGGTCTTATGATCCAAATGCACCCGCAATCAATACGCCTGATGTTGTGTCTTTCACCTTCCTACTACGCCAACTGCTTCAGTGTCGGTTTTCCTGGGACCGCTGGTAAGCCACACACGCAGGCAATATGTTTGATGCATGGTTGGCCAATGACCGTCCCAATCATGAACGCAAGTTTGATTGACTTGATTTCCCTTCAGCCCTCCTGCTTTTCCATCCACCAAATCCACACTAACCATTGATCACTCTTTCACACCAGTCTTTCTCATGCGATCCCAGCACACTTGAAGCAATTTACAGAGGCCAATTAACCTACTGCACATCCGCACGTTTATGGGATGTAGGAAGGGTGGGAGCACATGGAGTATAGATCATAAATGAAAGGAGCAGAATTAGGCCATTCGACCCATCTAGTCTCCACCATTCAACCATGGCTGATCTATCTCTCCCCCATAACCCCATTCTCCTGCCTTCTCCCCATAACCCCTGACACCCGCACTAATCAAGACTCTATCTGTAAACACACACGGTCATGGCAAGAACATGCAACCTCCACACAGACAGCACCCAAGGTCAGGATTGAACCTGGGCCTCTGGCACAATGAGGCAGCGGCTCTACCAGCTGTGCCACTGTGCCGGCTGAAAACTACAGCCTTCAGTGGCATTAGCTGCACTTTTTAAGATTGGAAAAATCCAGGATCAATGTGGGGTCTTGGGTTTGTGGAGGGAAGTCAGAGAGGTTAGTACAGTAGATGGAGTGAGGCGTGTAAGACTACTATGCAACACTGAACCACAAAGACCTCATTATCCTGGAAATACTCAATGATAGTCGACAGAAAAGTACTGGAGCTGCCTTCTCTGGAGAACCTCAACTTAAGAAAGACATGAAGTGTTCGGAATGGGAGCAGATGAGATTTACTCAAATAGTACCAGGGATAAAATATTAACATTGTCTGCTTCGACTAGAGAAGCTGAAGTCAGCCTTCTTCAGGCTAAGAAGGATAAGAGGGGATTTAATAGAGATGTTTGAAACTGTGAAGGATTTAGGCAGGATGAATAACGCAAAATTGTTTCAAAATTGATAACCAGATGTACCCGGGATCCACCCTAAGATTCAATATTTCTGAGATTTAATAAAATCACAGCAAAACAACCAGACTCAATAAAAATAAACAATTAGAATTTCAAATAAAGACACAAAATGCTGGTGTAACTCAACAGGTCCAGCAGTGCCCCAGGAGAAGATGGATTGGTGTTGGAAGGAACTGCAGGTGCTGGTTTACACTGAAGATAGACACAAATTGCTGGAGTAACTCAGTAGGACAAGCAGCAGCTCTGGAGAGAAGGAATGCGTGACGTTTCGTGTCCGGACCCTTCTTCAGGTGATGTTTCCAGTTGGGGCCCTTCTTTAGGGGTCTGACCAGCATCTGCAGTTCTTTTCTTCTACGATGAAAGGGAAAAAAAATATAGAGATAGATAGATAGAACGCAAAGGGACCACTATATTTTTCTTTGAAAGAACAGCCCAGAAACAGAAACATGTTTTGTAACCTATTCTACCAGCAAATAGCTGGTCTTTGAGAAGCTACCTCTCACTTATCTTCCTCTTTTACCTCTGATGTAGGAAATTCTGGAAGTTACAAGCAAATTGGGAAAGTTTGTACTATGTTTGGTAATACCGGGAGTAAACCCACGCGGTGAGAGAGAGACAAGGTTTGTGGAATGAATTCGCCGGGTTAAGACAACGATTAAATATTAGAACATATTACAAAGAGCTTTCGTAATGGGGAAGCACAATGGGAAAAGAGGCCAAAATAGTGAAGGTAACTTCTAGGTCTTGTTACCAGAGGCAATACATAGATTTCAGATGTGTTTAGATTGTAAGGCATAGCAAGCTGGACTAAAGATAAACATAGGAGGTTGTAAACAAGGCTTTAGGCAAAAAAAAAATTGATCATGAGATGCAAATGGGGGAAATGGTTTTCTAATTCAGAAGGAAGAGAAGTGGAATGTTTTTCACTGATGAATTATTTCATAATATAGAAATCCACATATAACCACTGTGTCACAGTGTATAAAAATGCTGTAGGTTTTGTGTATCATTGAAGGACTTTGGGTTTTTTCAGAGTATATCCCAGTCTATACTGTTCTGGCCTTAAATGAATGGGGTGGCATCGAAGAGCAGTGGTCAGAGTTGCTGCCTTACAGTGCTAGAGACCTGGGTTTGATCTGGTCTATGGCTGCTGTCTGTTTGGAGTGTGTATGTACTCCCTGCGACCGCGTGGGTTTTCTCCAGGTGCTCCAGTTTCCTCCCACATTCCAAAGACGTGCAGGTTTGTAAATGAGTTGATTTCTGTAAAACTGTCCCAAGTGTGTAGGATAGAACTAGTGTACGGGCGATCGCTGGGCATCGTGGACTGAGTGGGTCGAAGGGCGTGTTTCCACGCTGTATCTTCAAACTAAGCTAAACCGATTTGTTTGTTGAGAAACTCACCACTGCTCTACGAGATAGTCTTTATGTGCTGACAAACACACACTTCCCCCCAATAACCTCTTATTTTTTCCTTTTGCCATCAAAAGAGAAAGAAAATGTATATCCAAAATAGTTTATGGGGCCTGTCATTTAATTATGCAGATAATGCACAGTTCTCCATTTCCGTTATACTGCCATATTCTGCAGCATCATAAGGATACTGCAGAGCAAGGTAAGAGAGTGCTGTACAAAACACAATGGCTGGCCTATTTTTAATATAACCTTTTTGTTTCTAAAAACCAAAAAATATATAGTTTGCTAGTAATATTCTGAATGTGGGTCAGAAGGTTGTTGGTGCAAGCCCCATTTCACATACACTTAGCACATAATCTAGGCTAAATCTTAATGAATCACTTCAAAGACATGTAACATAGCTGGAACATAGAAGATCTCTTAGATACGGCCTAAATAGTTGCAAATGCTTTTATAAAGAAATTATCAGTTGCACTTATAATTAAAAAACGAGATTCAAAATGTTAAACTGTTAACTGTTTGCCATAAGTTCTATCAACCTTCGTTAATTCATCATGTAAATGGGAAGATCATTAGTTCATTATGTCATTGGACCTACCATTTTAATGTGACTACGCTAATCAGATTTGAAATAGAAATATCCTAAATTATCTTGTATTTACAAAGTGGGCTTTATAGCAATTGAGTGTGAATTAATTATATTAATTAATAATAACATGTACATTAAATTATTGCTATCAGTGTTCAGCTTAAATATTTAAATCAACTTCTTGTTCTTTCAAAATAAACTTGCACGATTCCTTAATTGCATTTAATATCAGTAACATAATTTCTGTCTTTATACTTATAATTAGGCTTGCTCGGGATAATAATGTTTCTAAACTGGTATTTTTCTAATGGTATCAATTATATAGGCTCTATCCTCATATAATCCGCTTGGGTAGTTTACACCCCAGCGGTATGAACATTGACTTCTCTAACTTCAGATAGCCCTTGCTTTCTCCCTCCATCCCCTTCCCCTTACCAGTTTTCCCACCAGTCTTACTGTCTCTGCCTACATTCTATCTTTGTCCCGCCCTCTCCTCTGGCATCAGTCTGAAGAAGGGTCTCGACCCGAAACGTCGCCCGTTCCCTCTCTCCAGAGATGCTGCCTCACCCGCTGAGTTACTTCAGCATTTTGTGTCTACCTTCGATTTAAACCAGCATCTGCAGTTCTTTCTTACACACACAGACTCTATTGTTTGATATATAGCAGGGCTGCCAACTCTCACGCATTGAACGTGAGACTAACGCATTTGAGGAAATTCTCACGCCCTCACGCTGATGACAGAAGTTCTCACACTCAAAAAATTAATTTTGAAAAATATATGAATAAATAAATAAAGTCACACTCCTCCACACTCACCAATGAGAATGGTATTTTTGTTGGCGGGTTCCCCGTAAAGAACGAGCAATTTAATTGGCTTAAGCCCATCGCACACTATTTAAAATGGCAATGTAGACAAAAATGCTGGAGAAACTCAGCGGGTGAGGCAGCATCTATGTGGGAGTTTGACCCTTCTTCAGACTCAAGCATTTCTCCAACATTTGTGTCTACCGCTCCATAGATGCTGCCTCACCCGCATTCACATTCCCGTGCAGATGGTGAGACCGTGCAGATGGTCCCAGCACCGACACCACCACCGCGCCCCCCCCCCCCCTCACCTGCGGCAGCTCTGTGTCCGTCGGCCGCCCTGTCCACACCGCATGGAGTTGCCAGGAGCGAACCGGGTGAGTGGGGGCGTCGGTGCTGTCTCCGGAGCCGCGGGGATGAATCTCGGGCTACAGCTCCGCTCCGATGCCAGCCCCCCGGGTCACTGACCCTCACCTCCCCCGGACCACAGCTGGACACAGAGCACCTGGGCCGGCCTGCATTCCCGGGGAGGGGGGGAGAGAGGGAAATGCCCCCTGGACATCGCCAAGTCTCCGCTCACTCTATGTGTTGTCGCTGCTTCACTGACACACACACTCTCACGCACAACCTAACACACACCCTTACACACAACCTAACACACACTCTCACACACAACCTAATGCACAACCTAACACACACTCTCACACACAACCTAACGCACAACCTAACACAAACTCTCACATACAACCTAACACACACTCTCACACACAACCTAATGCACAACCTAACACAAACTCTCACTCTCACTCACAACCTAACACACACCCTTACACACACACAAGGTTTAAAGGGATATGGGCCAAATGCGGATAATGGGACTTTAAATGGGGCATCTTGATCTGCATGGGCAAGTTGGGATGAAGGGCCTGTTTCCATGCTGTAAGACTGTGACACACTGTAGAAAGGGTGCAATTGCTCTGGAGAGGATCCAGAGGCGTTTTTTGAACATATTGGCAGGCGGGAATTTTTTTTTCACTTTGAAGAAAGATTTGATAACTGGGATTGTATTCTCTGCAGCAACGGAGGTGAAGAAAATACCTAGTTGAGGTGAATAATATTATGAGAATAGGACCTGTTTCGCTTAACAAAGAGTGTAAGAAGGAACTGCAGAAGGTGGTTTATACTGAAGATAGACACTAAAAGCTGGAATAAAAGAGGACATCCAGCATCTCTGGAGCGAAAGAATAAGTGATGTTTCAGGAGAAGGGGGTGGGGGAGAGGAGGCAGTTAATGGGGATCTGAGAAATAATATGTTGCAGGAAGGTAAGTGGGGAAATTGGATTGTTTGGATCATAAGCATAGAATCAGCGGGCAAAATGGCCTCTTGTGATGTTGGGGAAATATGCAATATGAGATATTCCACCCCTCTATGCCTTCCCATTTCCCTGCACCCCAATCCTTACAATATACTGGAGATAGTCACAAAAAAGCTGGAGTGACACAGGTTATATTTCATGTTGAGACCCTTATTCGATCTGAAGAGCCAAAGAGTCCATCTTCAGTTTAAACCCAACATCTGCAGTTCCTGCAACATACTGTTTTTCTCCTCCTGTGATGAAGGACTTGCAGGAAACACTGTCCTTTACTGATTTATGTCATGACTTGGACACATTTCTAATGTAAATCTCCAAGCTCTTCCTGTAATTTAATGCTTTGAGCCTCGATATAGTTCTGGAACACCCACACGCCACCTGTTTCCAAGATTGATGCGCTCTTCTATAGGTCTAGTTCCCAGAGGCAAGACACTGGATGAGATACGAACAAAAACTTGTTCATCTGACTATCACGTTTCTACTATTGCATTCCAACCCCATTCAGACAAAGATCAATACCTCTTGCGTAGACACAAAATGCTGGAGTAACTCGGTGGGTGAGGCAGCATCTCTGGAGAGAAGGAATGGGCGACGTTTCGGGTCGAGACCCTTCTTCAGATCAATATTTCCTTGTCCTTTTTGACTGCCTCTTGTTCTCATGCTCTAGCTATTCGCTCTTAGTGATTTGTATGGTATGCATGGCTGGACAAATTCCTTCGATTCCCCCGCAGCACCTAGACTCATTATTATTTAAAATATCACCATTTACTTTACCTACAGTCCATACTCCATCTACTTAGGTTACAACCCTTGACAATTTCCTGCTCCCATTCGACTGATTGAAGTGCATCCTGCAGCAGCAACAGCAAATTTACACCCAAAACCTCCTCGTTCATCCTCTCAAGGTGCTCAAATATAAAATATACAGGCTGCGGATTTCAAACAGATCTGGCAGCATTCTAGTAGGTGGACTTTGTAACACTGGATCTGTATTCCTTTAACAATTGCCTAATGTTCTATTGTGTACGTAATGTTGCACTATCAGTCGCAATTGTCAGCTAACTGGTCAAAGGTAACAGCAGAAAGTGCATTCTTCCTCTGTTCATGTTGTTTTGTTTAATAAGGCACATTGAATAAGTTACTGGATGTCATCCAGCATCTCAGAGATTGTTAAAGTGGAGTGAGCCTGCGTCTGGAGATATTTGGTTAATAAGGGAACAATTGTCATAAATTGGAATTAGATTGGGTGGCACTGTGGCACAGTTTTTGAGTTGCTGTCTTATAGTTCCAGACATTTCGGATGTGATCCTGACTATGGGTGCTGTCTGTATAGAGTTTGCAGGTTCTCCCTGTGACCTGCGTGGATTTTCCTTCGGGAGCTCCGATTTCCTCCCACTCTCCAAAGTCATACAGGTTTGTAGGTTAATTGGCTTGGGAAAAATTGTGCGTAGGATAGTGTTAGTGTGCGGGGGTTGCTGGACTCGGTGGGCTGAAGGGCCTGTTTCCGCACTGTATCTCTAAACTAAACTAAACTAAAATTGAATTGGTTCCAAATGTATTTTTTTAATTTCAAAATATATATATTTTTTGGGAAAATACATACAAGAGGTAAGGCTGATTTGATCTTTGCTACAGGTCTGAAGAAGGGTCTCGACCCGAAACGTCACCTATTCCTTCACTCCACAGATGCTGCCTCACCCAAGTTTCTCCAGCATTTTTGTCTACCTTTGACTACAGGTGCTGTCTGTGTGGAGTTTGCATGTTCTTCCTGTGACCACGTGGTTTTGCTTCAACTGCTCCAGCTCCCTCCTACATCCCAAAGGCATGTGGGTTTGTAGGTTAGTTGCCCTTAGTGTGTTGGGAGTGGATGCAAAAGTGAGATATCATAGAACCAGTGTGAACGGGCGATCGATGGTATAGACTCGATGGGGTAAAGAAGCCGTTTCCATGCAGTATCTCCAAACTAAACTAAACTCAATACAAAACAGTACATGGCTTTCTCAAATTCACTGGATTGTCCAAACTGTACATTCATAGTATTGTCAAGTCACTACATTTGAAAGGTTATCAACTTGATGCATTCCAGATACAAACCACCAATGTTTGGTTCCTGTGGCCACTTTGATCAAGACACCTTGGACTATGACACAGGATCCAGCCCTTTAATATCCAGAAGACGAGGGATGATCTTATAGAGATGTATAGGGCATGACAGGAATGGATAGGGTAGGGTGCAGAGAGAAATTTACCCAGTAGGAGAATCAAGAACCAGCGGACATAGGTTTAAGTTGTGTACGTGGGGGGGGGGAAGGTAGTTAGATGTAATAGGAACCTGATGGTAGGAACACTATGGAACAAGCTGCCAGATGAGGTAGCTGAGGCAGGGACTATCGAAATGTTTAAAAAACTGGGACAGAACAAACATCACCCGTAGTCAAGGTCCAACTCGGGTCTCTGGAGCTGAGGCACCAGCTCTGCCTCTGATTCGTCAGTGCCCTGAATTGACTGCTGTAGGTTACTCCCTGTACATAAGGATGTGAGAGGATTGGGATGGAGAGGGAGTGTTAATGGGAATCTGGGAAAGAATATGTCACTGGAAAATAAGTAGGGGGATGGGATTGCTGTGAATGACAGCATGGACTAGATGGGCTGAGTAGCCTCCAGTGATGTAAGGTAATATGCAATATGAGAGATTCCGGTCCTTCATGCTTTCCTCCTTCCCTGCACCCCAATACCTGCAACACCTGACCTCAAAACAGGGGGCTGTATGCTGAGATGGGAAGTGACATTCATATGAATGACTTTTTTTGAAAGCAGAGACACAATGGGCATTTGTGCACTCCTGTTCTGCAAAATTCAAGGATTATGAAGTATTGTTCCAATGATGTTTCCTACATGCTCACTAATCACCAGATAATAAGATGATAAAACCGTTGCCTATGTCTGGTCTGCAGCTCAACCTGTGCTGCCTTCTTCACTAGGGAACTGCACATGTGGTCAGGGAAAGGAAGCAACAACATACCATCGTCATGAGGCTTTGTAAGGCACTGGTCAGGCCAATTTTGGAATATTGTGAGCAGTTTTGGCCCCCGTATCTGAGGAAGGATGTGCTGGCGTTGAGGAGGTTTTGAGATTGATCCCGGGGATGATTGGGTATCAGGGGCGTTCGATAACTCTGGGCCTGTACTCACTGGACTGTAGAAGGATGAGGGGGTGTCTCATTGAAACTCACCGAATAGTGAAAGGCCGCAGTAGAGTGGATGTGGAGAGGATGTTTCCAGTAGCAGGAGAGCCCAGGACCAGAGGGCACAGTCTCGGATTAAATGGACACATCTTTAGAATGGAGATGAAGAGGCATTTCTTCAGCCAGAAAGTGGTGAATCTGTGTAATTCATTAACACAGACGAGGGTGGAGGCCGTCATTGGGTATTTTTAAAGCGGAGATTGATAGGTTCTTGATCAGTAAGGGTGTTAAAGCTTACAGGGAGAAGGCAGGAGAATAAGGTTGAGAGGGATTGATAGATCAGCCATGTTTGAATGTTGGAACAGACCCGATGGGCCGAGTGGCCTAATTCTGCTCCTATGTCTTGTGGTATTGATCAGAGGTGAATGAAGCTGTGGGAATTTGCAGGTCACAGGTCTCCCATTACAGCTCAGACTGTACAATATGGAAACACGCACTTCAGCCCACTGAGTCTGTAGTGACCATCAACTACCCTCCACACTAATCCTACATTAATTCCACTTTTTATTCCCATCAGCTCCCCCATATTCAACCACTCACCCACATTGTAAGAATAATTAACAGAGTCTAATTAACCCACTACCCCACATGTCTTTGAGATGTGTGTGCAAACTCCATACAATCAGCGCCCCAGGTCAGGATTGAACTTGGGTCTCTGGCGCTGTGAAGCTGCAGCTCTACCAGCTGTGCCACCTTGCAGTAAAAACCACTAAAGATTAACAGAGAAGATACAAAGCAATAACATGAAGAGCAAACATATCAAAGGGAACAATAGACCGTAACCTTTTTTTTATAGGAAGGTAACTTTGCTTAATTGTGGTGGGTCAGATAAATAATTGTTATTATTTGTTCCCTGTAATAAACCTCTGAAACCAAAACAAATTTATTTATTTTCACACAGTTTTCTGCTCTAATACATAAGGTGCTGGTCTGCTCTAGAAGGCGCTGGTCAGGCCACATTTTGAGTATCGTGAGCAATTTTGGGCACCATATCTGAGGAAGAATGTGTTGGCTCTGGAGAGGGTCCAGTAGAGGTTTACAAGAATGATCCCAGGAATGAGTGGGTTAACATATGATGAGCGTTTGACGGCACTGGGCCTGTACTCGCTGGAGTTTGGAAGAATGAGGGGTGACCTCATTGAAAAGTACCAATTCTTGATTAGTATGGGTGTCATGGGGTTATGGGGAGAAGGCAGGAGAATTGAGTTAGAAGGGAGAGATAGATCAGCCATGATTGAATGGCGGAGTAGACTTGATGGGCCAAATGGCTTTATTCTGCTCCTATCACTTATGGCCTTATGACATTTTATTTAATAGCGATATCTGGATATAATTAAATACTTCCTTTGGAAATTAATGGGACGTTTGCAGAGATTAAAATATATAAAGTAACTTGATCTTCTGTCTTGAGTAATGCTGAAGTCCATTTTTCTTCTCCAATGGGAGAAATGAGAAGTAGAGTCCAGTTTACTTTAGAGATACAGTGTGGAAACAGGCCCTAGGACTCACCAAGTCCACACCGGTCAGTGGTCACCCCATACACTAGTTCTATCCAACATACTAGGGACAATTTACAGAAGCCAATTAACCTACAAAATAGTGCGTCTTTAGAGTGTGGGAGGAAATCGGAGCACCGGAGTAGAAAAGTATAGGAAGGAACTGCAGATGCTGCTTTACACTGAAGATAGACACAAAATGCTGGAGTAACTCAGTGGGACAGGCAGCATCTCTGGAGAGAAGAAAGGGGTGACGTTTCGGGTCGAGACCCTTCTTCAGACCCGTAGATAGCCCATGCGGTCACAGGGAGAACATGCAGACTCCTTGCAGACAGCACACGTAGGCAGGATTGAACCCGGGCCTCTGGCTCTGTAAGGCAGTAAATCTACAGCTGCGCCACCGCGCCATCCCGGAGGGAAGTTTGGAGAGAAAATAATGGCAGCATCCGAGCAAGCCACCGGGCTCAAAATGGTGGAGCTGGGTTTACACTCATCGTTTTTCTTCATTTTTCTCTGGCTCTTCCTAATAGGTCTTGATTAAGCAGCTCGTTCCGTCTGCCATCGTTCTGTGCCAGCCTTTTGGCACCTTGGTATTCAGATATACAGATTCCCCGAACATAATGCCCAACCTCTGCCAGGATCTTTAACTTTCATTGGCGTGGTCGTTCACCTTCCTTCATGCAAATCCGTTGATTAATTCGACCCATCTGGTCTTGGTTTTATTTGTACCTTTTTTTTTGTGGGGAGGAAAAGGAGAACGTTTCTCCAGAATCAAGTTTCCAATGTACCTTGCCGATTGTTCCCACAGGACACAATTGCAATGATAGTCCTTTAATGATACTCTTAGCTCCTGAGCCATGTAACCAATATAAATGGTGAGAAATCCATTAATCCGGGCTCAGGCTGTTGTTTTTCAAGAGCGTTTATGAAAGAGATTTGTTTACCATCCAAGACAGCATGGTGGCGCAGGGGTAGAATTGCTGCCTTATAGTGCCAGAGACACATGTTCGATCTTGACAGTGGGTGCTGTCTGTATTGAGTCTGTACGTTGTCCCTGTGACGGTGAGGGTTTTCTCTGGGTGCTCCAGTTTCCCGCACTGAATCTCTAAACTTTATGAAAAAGTCTGCAGGGCTCGAGTTACAAGGAGAGACTGGACAGGCTGGCTCTTTCCTCCCCCGGAACGCAGGAGGCTGCGGTTTGGTCTTATAGAGGTGTACAAAGTCATCAGGAGCATCAATAATGTGGATGGTCACAGTCTTTTTTCCAGGGTGTTGCGTAAGGGGGGGGATATGGGGGGGCGTGGGGGATTCTGGAACTGGAGGACATTGTTTTAAAGGTGAGTGGGGAATCATTGAATGAGGACCTGAGGGACAACATTTTCACTCAATGGGTAGTGAGTATGTGGAGCAAGTTGGCTAAAAAAGTGGTAGCACATTATGGCTGCACCACGGTTATAGTTTACCAAATGGGCTTTGCCCACGGTGGAATTTAACATCTAAAGGTGTTATGTGGACACTTGCTTGAAAAGTTGGTGGAAGTGGGTACAGATATAACTTTGGAATGGAATTTGGAGAAGAAGTGAAATAGGACAATACATGATGGGCCAAATAGTTACTTCCCTCTGTGCTATACGATTCTATGACACACACTGTTCATATCATATCCCCATTTGAAAGCAGTCTGCATTACAACACTGGAGAATCTGGATCGGCGATGTTTCGGGTCGAGAGCCGGTCCACTTTGTGTTTTTACTCAAAATATCTGCGGTTCCTTGCGTCTATTCACTACACGTCTGATTGTTGGAATGTTTATACAGCACAAAATGGTTCAAGTCCATTCTTAGACGGTGAGGAAATTCTCCAGCTGTCAAAGTGTTTCAAAAGATTGCAATGCCAAACCCACAATTTTCCCATGGGCAGTGGAGAAAGATGAGAGTCCAAATCACTAGACTGGGCCTGCACAGAATAAATACCAAAAGTAACGTGCACTTGGTAAGTCACCTGTGAGATCTTACAGAGGCAGGACATTTTATAAATGGCATTTACTCATATCAGGAGCTATTTCTAGTTGTTTTCAGAATGTAGGTTACTCTCTGCTCCAGGAAAAAAATAATAATGAATGCATCCGACTTGCAAAGATTTTTGATTCTACTTGCTCTTAATGTGTGGGAGCAGATCTAAGAAAGTATCACAGTGAAGATGTACCTTGTAATGAATTGGTGCGGCTGATGTCCTGATCTCACCTGTTTAGTGTCAGAAGGAACTGCAGATGCTGGTTTAAACCGAAGATTGACACAAAAAGCTGGAGTAACTCAGCGGGCCAGACAACATCTCTGGAGAGAAGGAATAGGGGACGTTTCACGCCGAGACCCTTCTTCAGACATATTTACTGTTAACGTGTTGGAAAGTCTATGTTGGAAGTGTGAAAAAGCATACCTTCAGATTCAGTTTCTTCCCAGATGTCGTCAGGCAACTGACCCATCCTATCAACAACTAGAGAGCAGTCCTGAGCTACTATCTACCTCATTGGAGACCCTCAGACTATCTTTGATAGGACTTCACTATACTTTATCTTGCACAAAACATTATTTCCTTTTTTATGTATTTGTACGGTGTGGATAGCCCGATTGCAATCATGTATTGTCTTTCCATTGACTGGTTAGCACGCAACAAAAGCTTTTCGCTGTAACTCGGTATAAGTGACAATAAACAAAAATGAGTCACAAGCACAGGAATGCATAATATTGTGACTTAAACTGCATTAAACCATTGTAATGGAATAATTTTAATTATTGTAAAGAGTTGTCAAATGTGACCCCAATTTAAAGCATTCTCTTACCAATATGGAAATCTGAAACAAAATCAGTTCTAATGGAAGGCTATGCCTGAATTTTCATTGTTTATCCTATCTTCACAGCTGCAGGCTGGTTTGATGAACATGTCTGGCTTGGTTTCGAACAGAAAATAAATTAACTACCAAATGACTGTATATTTTGGTGTACAATACAATCAATTTTTAGTAAAAATTAAACATGATTGAGGACGTACCGTGTGAGGTGTACACTCACTATGTTGATTGGGCTCTCTGTGCGTCTGATCGCACTGATATAATGCCACATCGGCTGTGTGGCATTTTCACAGAATTCACTTAAAAGAGAATTGGGAAGAGATGCTCACATCAAGGATCGTAGAAATCAGAAACTTTCTTCCCACGAGGTTTAAATACCAGGAGATGAATGGACTTTGAAGAATGAGATTAGAAGAATTTTGTAAGGCAGTCCTTTTACAGTACCTTGTTTGACTTCATGATAAGTTTACAAATCCCAGTTGTCACTAAGGTCACGTATTTCCACTTTCATAAATGACTTCATTCAACCCTATCCTGAGATTCCCATCCATGCCTTTGTGAGCCTTTGATCTTGACAAGTCCTAAATCCTGCTGGCCAGGCCCCCTTGTTCTATTCTGGATAAAGGTCATCCAAAACTCTGTTGTCTATGTTCTATTTCATCTCAAATCCCATTCACTTATCTCCCCTGTGTTTTGTGAACAACATTGGTTCCCAATTCAGCAGTGTTGTATTTAACATTTCTCACCCTTTCTTACCCCTCGAACTCTTGGAAATACCTACCCCCTCCTCATTATGGGCTGCAAGACACCTCCTAATGTAATACTTCATCATAGACAGTGAGAACATTGACTGCCAAAATCCTACCACCGCACACATAGGGTACAGTCAGAAACATTTTCTTCCCCAGGGTGAAAATGTCAAAGACCGGAGGGCTTCGGGTTTATGTTGAGAGGGGCAAAGTTTAAAGAGGATATGCCGGGCAAATATTTAACACAGTGGGTGCCTGGGATGCGCTGCCAAGGGTGGCAGTGGAGGCAGACACGATAGTGTCTTTTACGAGGCTTTTGGAAATACAGAGAATTAGTGGCTATGGATCATGTGCAGGCAGATGGGATTAGTTTATCTTGGCATCATATTTGGCATAGACATTGTGGGCTGAATGGCCACTTTATGCCTGCACTGTTCTTTCTTCTATGATCATTTTTGGATTCTTGCCCTAAAATCTCCCATCGTGGGTCCCTGACAAGTTTGATTTGACAATGTTTCGGGAGATTCTGCCACATTAAATTCACGATAAGAATGTAAGTTGATTTTGTAATTATTAAAGAAAACAGAATTACGGACTGTAAATAGAATTGAAGTTTAGATTAGACATGGACTAATGGAATGGCAGAACAATCGTGTTTCATTTGGGATCGCCGAAATGCAATCTCTTGGCAGTTTAATCCTACTCTGCTCTAAACAACTAGTAGTGCTAGAAACACTTGCCTGCAGCTGTGAAGTTAAGGGGAAAAAGTATTGAAAATTCAGGCAAGATTCCTTTCAAATTTCCATATTGGGGAGGTAGTATTTAAATTGAGGTCACACCATGGCCTTTGCTTGTTGAAAACTCTTCAGCTTTGCAATCATTAAGATTATCTCATTGCAATGGGGGTTTGTGTAGTTTATATTATAATATTACACATGCTAACACTCTTCTCTTCCCATGCGCCCCACATTCATAGTTGATTCCTATTGAAGAGGTAGTTACTCTGTGCTGAATTACTTTCTCTCTAGACATCTACTTGATGTTCCCTACAGAATCTTGTCTTTTATCGAAACGGCAACTGTAAGTTTACCTTGTGGACTTTTCCCAGAGCTGTTTAGCTGAAGTGTTGAACACTGCAGTGATGTTTACTAATGATTTCTATTTTCATTGATTCTATTCCAAGCAGAATGGTTTCTGAGTGGTGCACTATGAGAATCTTGTTGACATTAACACTCACAAGCTGTCAAAGAAGGAACTGCAGATGCTGGAGAATCGAGGGTACACAAAAGGCTGGAGAAACTCAGCGGGTGCAGCAGCATCTAAGGAGCGAAGGAGATAGGCGACGTTTCGGGTCGAGACCCTTCTTAAGGGTCTCGTCCCGAAACGTCGCCTATCTTCTTCGCTCCTTAGATGCTGCTGCACCCTCTGAGTTTCTCCAGTCTTTTGTGTACACTCACAAGCTGTCTTTTGTTTGTTGCATCCCATGAAATGTTTTTTGCCAATTGGTAATTGCTCAGAAAGCATTAATAATGTGGTGTATTATATGAATACTAAATTATTGTTCACTTTGTTCGAATAGTAGCTGCTTGAAGTAGAAATTCCAAGGGCAAAGGATGGAATGATCTAGAGGTTAACGTGCCCAGACGTTGTGCAGTTCAGGTTCATGGTACTTTGACCATCTTTAGGGCCTTGCGTAATTTGACATCCTGACATTGAGAGAGCAGTCAGTATAGTCCAAAAATGGACTAATAGAAAACATCATAAAGTATCTATATATTACTAAAACTCTCATCTTGTTCGTTTGTATGCGTGCATGCGTGCATGCATGTGTGTGATATCCCAAAACCCCGCCAGAACGTAACACAATAGTGCCACAATATTTGGCCCACCTTATATACCATTGATGTAAATGAAACAAGTTTCGTTCAGATTGGTGATATATTTTACAAGTTATTGGCATTTAAAACTTCAACAAAAATCACTTTTCAAACGACTTTCCCACTTGCCCTGCCCGTCAATTGCGTTACAATCATGTCACAATGGGATCCCGAATCTCATTTACATTAAAAATCGCGATTTTCAAAAAAACTCAGTTTTAATCAAATGTTTCTGTTTTCATTAACAGCAAAAAATGTGTTTAAGTTCTTTTAAAGAAAAATTGTGATTTTCATTTGGTGTGGGGGGGGGGGGGGGCTTAGGGGGGAGGTTTCATTAAAAAAATGTGATTTTCATTGTGGGGGGTGGGATAGGGGGGAGTGGGGGAGCAGGGGGATAGAGGGAGAGGAGGGGGGTAGGGAGGGAGAGGAGGGAGAGGAGGGGGGTAGGGAGGGAGAGGAACGTGGGGAGGTGAGGAGGGAGAGTGGGATACGGTGGAGGTGAGGAGTGAAGGAGCAGGAAATAGAGGAGAGGGGTGTAGGGAGGGGAGAGGAGTTAAGGAGGGAGGGAGTGAGGGAGTGACTGAGGGTAGGGGAAAGGAGAGGGAGTGGGGGGAGGGAAGGAGGAGAGGGGAAAGAAGAGGAAGGGTGAAGAGGAGGAGGAGGGAGTGCTGGGGTATGAGGGGGAATGGAGAGGATAGGGTAGGAAGAGCGATGGCGAGGCGCAGTTGGGGGAGGGTGGCCGTGACTCGCATCACAACGGAGATCTCACAACGGCAACCCATCAGCCGTGCCTGCGCAGTTGGGGGCTATGGGTCAGTGGTGGAATATTGCCTTGGGGGACAGGTCCAACGGGTCCGCACCTGGTCTAGTGTTTATTAAATGTCAGACTTTGTCCCACCCCTCCACCTCCACCTCTTTTCCAGCTTTCCCCCCCTATTGCTATGAGTCTGATGAAGAGTCCCAACCCGAACCGTCACCTGCCCAGTCCTTCCCCAGATACTGCCTGACCCTTTGAGTTCCTTTGTGTTTTGATCAAAATACCAGCGTCTGCAATTTCTTGTGGCTTGTGTGGGTGGCACGGTGGCGCAGCAGTAGAGTTGCTGCCTTACAGCACCCGATACCTGGGTTCGATTCTGACTACGGGTGATGTCTGTACGTTCTGCTTGACCTGCGTTGCTTTTCTCCAGGATCTTCGGTTTCCTCCCACGCTCCAAAGACATACAGGTTTGTAAGCTAATTGGCTTGGTATAATTGTAAATTTGGCGCTAGATTGCGTAGGATAGCGTTAATGTGCGGAGATCGCTGGTCGGCGGGGATCGGTGATCCGAAGGGACTGCTTCCACACTGTGTCTCTAAACTAAAACTAAACTAAATTAGTATACATGAAAGCTGTGCATGAGTAATGGGCCTGTCTCACTTAGGCAATTTTTTCGGATGTCATAATCGTAGCAGTTCGCCGAAAAACTGGCGACTGGGCCTGTCTACGCCAATGTCTACGACAAAGTCTACAACAACCTACCACCTAGTTGGCGTCAAGCTACAGCAAGCTACCGACAACCGGCAACCCATTAGGACGTCCACCTACGACCGCACCTATGACAACCTACGTCCACCCACGACAAGCTCCGACAAGCAATGGCCCTGTCGGCGACAACTGAAGACAATTTAAGACAATTCAGTCGCCGGTACCTGTCGCCAGTTGACATAGTTAACGTAGGTAGTCACCATTGGAATTCACCGAAGTCAGCACCGGCGAAACCTACATCATCCTGGCGACAACCTACTACAAGCCAACTGTCGCCGACTGTCGTCGAATAGGTTTGAACATTTCAAAATCCAGCGGCGACCAGAAAAACGCTACGCTTCTTTGGGCGACTGAGGAGACGACTCACGACCATACAGGCGACACCCCGGCGACCATGTGGCTGGCGACAGCCTAGTCGCCTGTAGTCGCCTAAAAAATTACCTAAGTGGGACAGGGGCATAAGGCAGGTCTCGACCCAAAGCATCACCTATTCATGTTCCGCAGAAATACTGCCCTGACCTGGTGAGTTGCTCCCGCATGTGTTCAGTTGTCTATTCCAAGGCAGTGTTTGCAAATAAGTACTAAATTATTACAAATTACTCATTTTATTATTTAATGTAAAGCATATTTTGTAATATTTGATTTGCCGTTAGATTTTGCCAGTTGTATATTTAGTGGTTAAAAGTTAATAGTTATATTTTATTGCTACAGAAATCTAGACACTGTGAAATGCTATGTTTTGCATCCCATACATACTCACAATCATTTGCAAGTAAAAGGATACAATGGTTGAGAAGATTTCTTCCAAGAGCAGCACGAGATCGCCATATTTCTGGCGGCAACTTGTAACCTTTCAAGTATCTAAAAAGATATGGAGTGTAATTTGACATTAAAGATTCGTTGATCTGGGTCGGTGCTGGAAGGGTCGGCCTGGGCCTGGCGATGCTTTTGTGACGAGATGTACTCTGGTATTCACCAAGCCTTCTGACTCCAGGCTGTGGAAATGAAGCTGTGTTTTTGCTGACAGGAAATGTTGGGATTTGATGTGAAAACCCCAAGCCTCAAGGTTATGAAGACAGTCTTTTTTTTAGTTCAGAAAGGCTGATTCCCGTTAGTTTAAAGGCCTGACTTTGATCGGCGAAGGCAGTATCCGTACAATCACATAGCTCTCTGTGGCGGTGCCAGCTGCGACTCAGCTGCTCCATGTACCTGGCCAGAGCATCAGTGAGGCTGTCACACGTCGTGCTCTGCGCCAAGCCCTAGCCCAGCGCCGGCAGACTGCACCAGTGCCAACCGCAGCAACGTCCAAGTGTCTCTTGTGCATGTTCATAAGTTCATAAGTTACAAGAGCAGAATTAGGCCACTCGGCCCATCAGGTCTAATCCGCCATTCATTCATGGCTTGCGCTCTCAGCCCCATTCTCTTGCCTTCTTCCCAAACCCCCTGATGACCGTACTAATCAAGAATCTGTCAATCTCTGCTTTTAAAAAATACCCAAAGTCTTGGTCTCCACAGCCGTCTGTGGCAATGAGTTCCACAGATTCACCACTCTCTGACTAAAGAAATTCATTCTCATCTCCTTCCTAAAGGTGTGTCTTTTGTTCCGAAGCCGTGCCCTCTGGTCCTATGCTCTCCCAGTAGTGGGAACATTCTTTCCACATCCACGCTATCCAGGCCTTTCATTCTTCAGTAAGTTTCAATATAAGGTCCCCCCTCATCCCCTTCCTCATCCTAGGAAGAGCGATGGCGAGGCGCATTTGGGGGAGGGTGGCCGTGACTCGTATCACAACGGAGATCTCACAACGGGAACCCGTCAGCCGTACCTGCGCAGTTGGGGGCTATGGGTCAGTGGTGGAATATTGCCTTGGGGGACAGGTCCAACGGGTCCCACCTGGTCTAGTGTTTATTAAATGTCAGACTTTGTCCCACCCTCCACCTCCACCTCTTTTCCAGCTTTCCCCCCCCCTATTGCTATGAGTCTGATGAAGAGTCCCAGCCCGAACCGTCACCTGCCCAGTCCTTCCCCAGATACTGCCTGACCCTTTGAGTTCCTTTGTGTTTTGATCAAAATACCAGCGTCTGCAATTTCTTGTGGCTTGTGTGGGTGGCACAGTGGCGCAGCAGTAGAGTTGCTGCCTTACAGCACCCGATACCTGGGTTCGATTCTGACTACGGGTGATGTCTGTACGTTCTGCTTGACCTGCGTTGCTTTTCTCCAGGATCTTCGGTTTCCTCCCACGCTCCAAAGACATACAGGTTTGTAAGCTAATTGGCTTGGTATAATTGTAAATTTGGCGCTAGATTGTGTAGGATAGCGTTAATGTGCGGAGATCGCTAGTCGGCGCGGACTCGGTGATCCGAAGGGATTGTTTCCACACTGTGTCTCTAAACTAAACTAAACTAAATTAGTATACATGACAGCTGTGCATGAGTAATGGGCCTCTCACTTAGGCAATTTTTTTGGCGAGCGCGGCAACTGTCATAATCGTAGCAGTTCGCCGAAAAACTGGCGACTGGGCCTGTCTACGCCAATGTCTACGACAAAGTCTACAACAACCTACCACCTAGTTGGCGTCAAGTACAGCAAGCTACCGACAAACCGGCAACCATTAGGACGTCCACCTACGACCGCACCTATGACAACCTACGTCCACCCACGACAAGCTCCGACAAGCAATGGCCCTGTCGGCGACAACTGAAGACAATTTAAGACAATTCAGTCGCCGGTACCTGTCGCCAGTTGACATAGTTAACGAAGGTAGTCACCATTGGAATTCACCGAAGTCAGCACCGGCGAAACCTACATCATCCTGGCGACAAACCTACTACAAGGCCAACTGTCGCCGACTGTCGTCGAATAGGTTTGAACATTTCAAAATCCAGCGGCGACCAGAAAAACGCTACGCTTCTTTGGGCGACTGAGGAGACGACTCACGACCATACAGGCGACACCCCGGCGACCATGTGGCTGGCGACAGCCTAGTCGCCTGTAGTCGCCTAAAAAATTACCTAAGTGGGACAGGGGCATAAGGCAGGTCTCGACCCAAAGCATCACCTATTCATGTTCCGCAGAAATACTGCCCTGACCTGGTGAGTTGCTCCCGCATGTGTTCAGTTATCTATTCCAAGGCAGTGTTTGCAAATAAGTACTAAATTATTACAAATTACTCATTTTATTATTTAATGTAAAGCATATTTTGTAATATTTGATTTGCCGTTAGATTTTGCCAGTTGTATATTTAGTGGTAAAAGTTAATAGTTATTTTATTGCTACAGAAATCTAGACAATGTGAAATGCTTTGTTTTGCATCCCATACATACTCACAATCATTTGCAAGTAAAAGGATACAATGGTTGAGAAGATCTCTTCTAAGGAGCAGCACGAGATCGCCATATTTCTGGCGGCAACTTGTACCTTTCAAGTATCTAAAAAGATATGGAGTGTAATTTGACATTAAAGACTCGTTGATCTGGGTCGGTGCTGGGAGGGTCGGCCTGGCCTGGCGATGCTTCTTGTGACGAGATGTACTCTGGTATTCACCAAGCCTTCTGACTCCAGGCTGTGGAAACTGAAGCTGTGTTTTTGCTGACAGGAAATGTTGGGATTTGATGTGAAAACCCAATGGCCTCAAGGTTATGAAGAGTCTTTTTTAGTTCAGAAAGGCTGATTCCCGTTAGTTTAAAGGCCTGACTTTGATCGGCGAAGGCAGTATCCGTACAATCACATAGCTCTCTGTGGCGGTGCCAGCTGCGACTCAGCTGCTCCATGTACCTGGCCAGAGCATCAGTGAGGCTGTCACACGTCGTGCGCTGCGCCAAGCCCTAGCCCAGCGCCGGCAGACCTGCACCAGTGCCAACCGCAGCAACGTCCAAGTGTCTCTTGTGCATGTTCATAAGTTCATAAGTTACAAGAGCAGAATTAGGCCACTCGGCCCATCAGGTCTAATCCGCCATTCATTCATGGCTTGTGCTCTCAGCCCCATTCTCTTGCCTTCTTCCCATAACCCCCTGATGACCGTACTAATCAAGAATCTGTCAATCTCTGCTTTTAAAAATACCCAAAGTCTTGGTCTCCACAGCCGTCTGTGGCAATGAGTTCCACAGATTCACCACCCTCTGACTAAAGAAATTCATTCTCATCTCCTTCCTAAAGGTGTGTCCTTTTGTTCCGAAGCCGTGCCCTCTGGTCCTATGCTCTCCCAGTAGTGGGAACATTCTTTCCACATCCACGCTATCCAGGCCTTTCATTCTTCAGTAAGTTTCAATAAGGTGCCCCCTCATCCTTCTAAACTCCAGCGAGTACAGGCCCAACGCCGTCAAACACTCACATTAACTCAATCACAGGTTATATGAGCAGAATTAGGCCATTCGGCCCATCAAGTCTACTCTGCCATTCAATCATGGCTGATCTATACCTTTCCCTCTCAGCCCCATTTTCCTGCCTTCTCCCCGTAACCCCTGACATCCATCCTAATCAAGAATCTGTCAATCTCCGCCTTAAATTATCCCTTGATTTGGCTTCCACAGCTATCTGTGGCAATTAATTTCACAGATTCACCACCCTCTGACTAAAGAGATTCCTCCTCATCTTTCTAAAGGTTCGTCCTTTTATTCTGAGGCAGTGCCCTCTGGTCCTAGACTCCCCCACTCGTGGAAACATCCTCTCCACATCCACAATATCGAGGCCTTTCACGATTCAGTAAGTTTCAATGAGGTTCCCTGCTCATCCTTCTAATCTCCAGTGAGTACAGGCCCAGAGCCGTCAACCGCTCATCATACGTTAACCCAATCATACCTGGGATCATTCTCGGAAACCTGCTCTGGACCCTCTCCAAGAGCAGCACAACCTTCCGCAGATAGCATTCAGTGGCACCGGCTCAACAGGGCCTTCCACTGCTAGTGTCCATCGCCACCATCTTGTTTCATGCGGCTACGCACCCCAACCTCCTTGGATTCAGGCAGTCATGAGGACCACAGAGTTGTGTCTTCCAAATCAGTCATTTAGACAGTTGTGGCTGAGGGAGAAAACCTCGGGAAACATTCAAGTCTCTCGCTGACAGGAGATATGAATATTAACAGCTGTAAAGTAATCCTGCTTTGTAAATGTAATTATCAATGTTCAAACTATTAACTCATCCTTCAGCATCAACAGATTTTGTTTTAATGTAACATCTAACACGAATTTGACAGATTCCAAGGAGCTCCAACACATATCACATTAATTCAATACTGGCCATGCCTGATATGGGGATATTGGGAACAGAAGCAGGAGTAGGCCATTCGGCCCGTCGTGTCTTTTCTGCCATTCAACGATATTGAAGCTGCTTTTTTTTTTCCCTCAGTGCAATAATTGTGCACTAAACTCCATATCCCGTGATGCCCTGATTGTCAAAGGCCTGCTTGCTTATTTCCCGACCTGAGATTCAAAATGTACTCTAACAAAATCCTGGAACTTAGTCTTTGTGCGTACGCCAAATTGGCAGCTACTGTGTTTAAGTAGAATGGAGTGAAAGGTTAATTGAAGGTTGGAAGGAAGAAGGCAGGAACGGAGTACTGATTGGGGATGATCAGCCATGATCACATTGAATGGCGGTGCTGGCTTGAAGGGCCGAATGGCCTACTCTTGCACCTATTGTCTATTGTCTATTGTGATTCTTATAACTTGAATGAGAATTAACGTTAGGAAATAAAGTTTCTTCCCAGCTGTGATCAGGCGACTGAACCATCCATTCTACCACAACTAGAGAGCAGTCCTGAACTACCATCTACCTCATTGGAAACCTTTGGACTATCTTTGATCGGACTTTACTGGCTTTAACGTGCACTGAACGCTATTCACAATGTTCCCTTTATCATGTATCTGAACACCACAAACAGCTCGATTGTAATCATGTATTGTCTTTCCATTGACTGGTTAGCACGCAACAAAAGCATTTCACTGCACCTTGGTACACCTGACAATAAACTGAATTAAACTATAAATGGCAAAATTGAGCTAGTGAGAAGGTATCACACTAAATCACATATTTCATCTGTCACTGTCATCTGTGCATGCTTAATAAAATAATGAAATATTTACAAAAGAATAAATACACTGTAAATCCTTTGGAATATATTGGACTGCCCTGGTATATCTCAGTATTCAATGGATATTTGAATAGTTGCATAATTCCGGTCCAATGCTTCTGTGCAGTGACTGGCACCTTGTTAAATCCACTGCACGCAATCATTTCACGCTTGGCTGTCGCATGTCATGACAATCTTCCTTCATAATATGCGTGTTGGCATTAATGCTACGGTGCAGACCACTGCCATATTTCTGCAGCCATTGTCAGGAGGCAGCGTTCCCCATGTCAAATGAAGGATAGGTTGGGTAACGAGTAAAACCCGCTTATTGCTTGCCTCCATTTCACCCTCAAAGGAGTGTTGCAGCTGACGAAAGTGGCACCTCAGCACCAGCCAAGCTCGTTTAAGCGAGAACGTTGCATTAAGGTGTCGACGCGCGATGTAACAGGTGTGAAAGGGGGAGGGAGGGGGGGGGGGAGGATTGATGTTGAGTTGGTGGCTTGAATCGGGGAGATCATTAGACTGTTCCTGCTGATCCGTACGCTGGCAGCAGCCCGGCCCGTCAAGGCTCCGTATCCAGATTTCGGAATTGAAAGGGACTGTCACCGTCAGCAGCAAAAGGCGAAAACAAGGCTGCCAATACTGTTGTTATTCCAAAACTCGTGCAGAAACGCGCAGAGTAACAAACAGTTGTCCATTAGAAGCGGAAAGAAGGAGTTACAAGGAAGTGCAGTGCAGTTTAGTGTGGTTTAGTTTAGAGATACAGCGTGGAAACAGGCCCTTCGGCCCACCGAGTCTGCACTGACCAGAGATCCGTGCACATTAACACTATCCCACACTAGGGACAATTTACACTTATTCCAAGCCAATTAACATACAAACCTGTACATCTTTGGCGTGTGGAAGGAAACCAAAGATCTCGGAGAAATCCCACGCAGGTCACGAGGAAAATGTACAAACTCCGTGCAGACAAACACCCGTCGTCAGGATCGAACCCATGTCTCTGTCGCTGTAAGGCCGCAACTCGTAAGGCAGCTGCGTCGCCGTGTCGCCCCAACATTTGTGAAGGGTTTCAAGTTTCACAAAAGGTAGTAAAAGCACCAACTTGTAATGCTTTCTTATTTCCGATTTTGCTGTTGAGACCTGATTCATAGAAACATAGAAAATAGATGCAGGAGGAGGCCATTCAGCCCTTCGAGCCAGCATCGCCATTCACTGTGATCATGGCTGATCGTCCCCTATCAATAACCCGTGCCTGCCTTCTCCCCATATCCCTTGATTCCACTAGCCCCTAGAGCTCTATCTAACTCTCTTTTAAATCCATCCAGTAACTTGGCCTCCACTGCCCTCTGTGGCAGGGAATTCCATAAATTCACAACTCTCTGGGTGAAAAAGTTTTTTTCTCACCTCAGTCTTAAATGACCTCCCCTTTATTCTAAGACTGTGGCCCCTGGTTCTGAACTCGCCCAACATTGGGAACATCTTTCCTGCATCTAGTTTGTCCAGTCCTTTTATAATTGTATATGTTTCTAGAACATCCCCCCTCATCCTTCTAAACTCCAGTGAATACAAGCTTAGTCTTTTCAATCTTTCCTCATATGACAGTCCCACCATCCCAGGGGTCAATCTCGTGAACCTACGCTGCACTGTCTCAATCACAAGGATGTCCTTCCTCAAATTAGGAGACCAAAACTGTACACAATACTCCAGATGTGGTCTCACCAGCCCTATACAACTGCAGAAGATTCATTACATACATAAACACTATTAAATGTTTTCAGTCATGTTAACTCTTGAAAATAAAATATTCCACATGCAACAGCAAGAGGCAGAAGGGGATCTCTTCCCTCAAGTGTTGCTGTGTACGACCTAGTGACAGGTCACATCACTGCATGGTCATCCCATCAGGGGTCACAGCCATTTGAATAATCCATCATCTAAAATCTATTTGTTGCACAGTGTGGACTGTGATTGTAGTCCGACTATGCTTTATTCTTGTTAAAGAAGGAACTGCAGATGCTGGAAAATCGAGGGTGCACAAAATGCTGGAGAAACTCAGCGGGTGCAGCAGCATCTATGGAGCGAAGGAGATAGGCCAACCGTCTCCGGAGGGAGGAGGGGAACTTCTTCAAATGCTTTATGCTTTGCTTTATTCTTTTCTACCTTTTGTGAAATTTGAAACTCTTCCCACAGGCCTTGGGGCGGCGCAGTGGCACAGTTGCCTTCTGAGTTGCTGCCTAGCAGCGACTTACAGGAGTTATTTTAAGTCCATAACCACTGATCTCAATGACCCTACATGCACCGGTAGCCCAAAAATCTTAACAACATCAAGGAACTCTGCAGCCTCCTTCCATGTTTTAATGTTTTAATAATTTATCTTCTGTTTGAAGCGACTATGAAGCAAATAGCTTTGAAAGGTGAGTAGGTGGCAGGATTTTACTCGGTGCTCTGTGTCTGAAAGGCGGGTTTACTCAGGCCTGAATGCGATTGTGACCAATTTTGGGTTGAGTCAAACCACTCTTGAAATTTGACAATGTGCTTCCAATCATTTTTGCACATTCCGTGTACTGGAATAACAATGTCTTTGCCCTGACCCCACCTAGCTCCAGTCCTGGACTCACCATAGTATCATCTGCAGGTCTGTGCCACAGAGGGTACAGATGCCAATATATAATCTTTATTATATTTCATAGAAAGGAAAAATCCCACATTGTAAATAAATAAATGACTCACTTTAATAATTACAAGTAACTCACTTTCTGTATGAGGGAAAAGAGTTAGCTCATCCACTCTCTCCCGAGATTGTTCAGCTGTATAGTCTGTGGTAATATGCTTTTGTTTGACATAAAATCAGAGATCTTGACCATAACTGGGAATTGTATTTTCATTTGTTTAAATTGATTATTGGCCGCACGGTGACGCAACGGTGGAGTTGCCGCCTAATAGCGCCAGAGACCCGGGTTCGATCCTGACTACGGGTGCTCGTCTCTACGGGGTTTGTACGTTCTCCCTGTAACCTGCGTGGGTTTTCTCCGAGATCTTCGGTTTCCTCCCACACTCCAAAGATGCACCGGTTGGTAGGTAAATTGGCTTGGTATAAATGTAAGAATGTAAAATTGTCCCTAGTGTGTGTGGGGTAGTGTTAATATGCAGGGATCACTGGACAGTGCTGACTCGGTGGGCCGAAGGGCCTGTTTCTGCGCTGTGTTTCTAAACTAAACTGATGCATAGTTAACAATGGGTATGGCGACAGGTGATTGAATATAATACATTTCATATGACATTTTGTGCCATATGCAATAATTAATTGTCTTGGTGTAACTACAGCCAACCAGGACAAATAATGTGCTCTGTGTCTGCTTCAAAATGCCCACATTTGTTTGGTACGTTCTTAGCCCTCAGTCCAAAATGCCCACGTTATTTTGTACGTTCTTTCCCCTCAGCCCAGTTACCCTCAATTCCTCCATATGGTTTTCAAAATAAAAGTCTAACTTTGATAGTGAAAGCTCAAGGTATTCCGAAGCGTAATGTCAAATGCCTTACTATCCAACTATGGTTGTTTGGATAAAGCAACAAACCTGTTGTTCTGCTAACGTGCACACAGCCAACATTGACTGCAGCAAAGATAAACACGAATTGCTGGAATAACACAGCGGGTCAGGCAGCGTCCCTGGAGAAAAATAATAGGTGACGCTTCGGGTCAGAACCCTTCTTCAGACTGAAAGTAGAGGTCTGAAGATGTGTTGCGAACCGTCACCTGTTCTTTTTCTCCGAAGATGCTGCCTGACCCGTTGAGTTACTCCAGCATTTTGTGTCTATCTTCGGAATGAACCCGCATCTGCAGTTCCTTCCTGCACATTGAATGCAGCAACTTCCACTGATATCAATGATTGGGATTCAGTGGTCTTGATTGAAGGATAAATGTTGAGCAGGATGCCAAGAACCTGCCTTGTTTGGAATAGTTTATCATCCAGCTGAGGATAACGTTTCAGTTTCATCCATAAGACATCATCTCTAATTTTGCTGTATTCCTTCAGAACTGAACTGAAATCCAAAAGATCAAGGAAAGGCAGAAAATGCTGGAGCAACTCAATGGGTCAAGCAGCAGTTCTGGAGAATGTGGATGGGCGACTATTTGGGTCAGGACTCTTCTTTAGACAGGTCTCATCCCTAAACGGCACCTATCCATATCCTCCAGGGATGCAGCCTGACCTGTTAGTTACTCCGCCACTTTGTGTCTTTCCTTGGTAAACTAGCATTTGCAGTTTCTCGTTTCATCAAAAGATCAAACTTCCTCCAAATGATCAAAGATGCTGAGATAAGGATTTGAATCCAGGATCTTCCAAATCAAATATAAAAGTTGAAGAATGTATGCTTTTATGCTGTCTTGCATCAAACATACTATAAAACAATGGTCTTACCTAATGTGGCCCAATCCATGTTTTCCAGGGATGTTCCCCGACCCACTGCGTTACTCCAGTATTTTGTATCTTTGGTCTTACGTACAACTATAAATATTTTCGTGAATGTAATTTGATCACAAACCTAAGGGTGGCTGTGGTTATACTAAGACAAATATGTTGGCACAACACACCCAACATATATAAAGACACTATATTCAATTAACTCACGCTTGTATGATTAATATTGCGCTTTTGTAGAACAGTGCAGAGTTTATGGACATTGCAGACTAAAATTACTTTTAAATATTTTTGCGCTCTGTGGCACTGACTCTGGTAAAGAACCTGCTTGATTTACAAGTGAAACTACTTTACTCCTATCAACTTACACAGCTTGATTTGAAACTGTTTCCATTTTATCAAACAGATAATTATTCTGTGTAGTCTTGTAAATCCATACTTAATATGCAATGTGTTAGCAATTAACTTCTCGTGCATTGATTTCTGATGAGTGTATGTAATGGCCACTACATTGTACAGCATTTAATCAATAATAGAAACTAAATTAGTTGTTTGGGTTGCTGGTTGAACATCTCAATATGGCAATAAACCAGCATAATGCTTGAAGGGCAATTTCAATTATGCACACAACAATAACTGGATGTGTTAGTGTTAGTGTTGCTCATGGATGCCACTCACCAATATCTCCACACACATCGAACGTGATAAACACAAAGTGCTGGAGTAACTCAGCGGGTCAGGCAGCATCTCTGGAGATTTTCTCGCTGAGCCGCTGAGTTACTCCAGCACTTTGTGCCTATCTTAGGTGTAAACCAGCACCTGTAGTTCCTTCCTAGACATCCCACAAGCTCTGAGTTTCAGCGTATTTTTTTAGCAGAGTGATCTTGAGACATTCAAAAACCATTAACCGTACACAAACTATTATTTGTTCATTAATTAACCCACAAAACACTTGAAACAATTAAAAATAATCAGATTTTTTTTTCCCAGGGCAAGGGAGAGCAGAACTAGAGGGCACAAGTTTAAGGCGAGAGGAGAGAAATGTAAAGAGGATCTGAGGGATAGGTTTTTCACATAAAAGGTCAGTGGAAGTGGGGAATGAGCTGCCAGAGGAAGAAGTAGAGGCAGATAGAATAGTAAGATTAAACGAGAACTTCACCTGTTCGAAGTTTGATCGTTATTTTACGAGGAGTTACGATGAGGGATTACGTGAAGTACGTGAAGAGCCCGCCTCACGCTGGTAACGGCATACTTCAAAGCAGCGGCATGAAAAACACAGAACACCAAAGCCGGAGTAACATAGTAAGGCTCATAAAAAAGACTTAGAACTACCATTTGATCATTTATTTTACGAGGGTGGGAGTGGAGGGCACGTAATCCCTCATCGTAACTCCTCGTAAAATAACGATCAAACTTCGAACAGGTGAGTTCTCGTTTAATCTTACTATTTTACTTCGGAGTCACGTGAGTGACTACGTGAAGATTTTTAAAGCTTTCTGTGTTTTTTATGTCGTAGAATTAATCCGTACGACAGTCCGGCTAAGTAAACACATACATGAGAAAGCAGACAAATGTTAGATCTTTTCACAATTAACTTTTTTAATGGTTGAAAGACCATATAATACCCTCCTTATATTTGAGGGAAAATGATTACAAGTGACAAAAGATATCAGTGACTACACAACTGATTATAGCAATTAATAGCAATTAATAGCAAACAAAGCAGGTGATTATAGTGCTCCCAACACCGCGTGTCCAAAGCTTGTCATAGTGTGAACAGGTTTGTTGTAGAACTTTGAAAAAGTTTCTTCTTTACTCCACCCTGCGATTTTTAAAATATGCTCGAGAGGTACGTCCCGCCCCTTCGCCGCGGACGTAGCTGCCGCCCTGGTGGAGTGAGATTTGAAGACATCAGTGTCTACTCCCGCTAAAACCAACACCTGTTTTCAACCATTTTGAGATAGTTTGAACTGAAGCTTTTGTGTGTGGCTTTTTGTGCGTAAGCAGTAATGTCTTTTCGTTTCCTCGAAAAGTGTCCGTAACTTTAATATATTGGTTCAAATGTCTAACCACACACAAAGCAGGCTCAATATGAAAAGCTTGAAAGGTTACCTTTGTTCCAGATCTCCCTGGTCTACTTTGTTTGATCAGATCGTAAACATAGAAGACAACGTTATCTGTAGTCACATGCATACAGTCTAAACGCAACATTTGTAAAGTTTGCACTCTTTGAGCTGAGACCAGTGACATTAACATGACCAATTTCAATGTTAACCTATCCAATGGCAACCCTTCAATTGGAGTCCATTCTCTAAGTAGAGCAAGTACAATGCTCACATCCAAATTTCTGTATATCTAGGTTTTGGCGGATTCATGTGAAAAATTCCTTTCATGAATCGTGATATCAATGGATGCGACCCAATTGATTTCTCATCAGTCATAAGTCCTAAATAGGACGACAAGGCACTGCGTGCAGTGTTAATGGCACTGTAACTTAAATGTTGCCCAAAGTGCAAATTGGCAAGGAATTCCAAAACATGAGTAACATTCACAGAATCATCAGAAATATTTGACTGTGTGCAAAACTCTTCCCATTTCTTAATATGTGTCATATATTGTTTTTGTGTGCTATCTCGCCATGTTGCGCCAATAACTGCCAAAGTTTGGTCCGACAATCCCAGTTCCTGTAGTGGTCTGGTCAAAACCTGCAGATTAACAAATTCATATATGCATATAATGGGTAACCTTCATTTGTTACTGGATTAGTCAAGATATCACTACAGTTAGGAATCTGCATATACGGTTCTTTAATCATATTCAGCATAACTGGGAACCAAGGTTGAGTTGGCCAATTTGGCACTACCAACAATCCGGAAGCTGAATCTTGCTCTATTTTCTTCAAGCATCTCTGAATCAGAGCAAATGGTGGAAAAGCATAAAAGAACATCTTTCCCCAGTGTAATGAAAACGCATCTACTGCAACTGCGTCCGGATCGTGTTCCCAAGACACATAATGAGGCAATTGATGATTAAGCCTGGATGCAAACAAATCAATTTCTGGCAACCCAAATCGGCTAACAATATTCTTAAATATTGCTGGCTTAAGCATCCATTCCGTATTATCTTTAAAAATCCTGGACCTTTCATCTGCTACCACATTGTCCTTACCTGGAATATAGCTTGCTGAAATCCATATCTGCCGACCAATACACCATTGCCATATCTCATTGACCAGACAATCACATGATACTGATCTAACTCCCCCCATGTGATTAATGTAAACCACAGCCGTTTTATTGTCTAACTGTATTAACACATGCAGACCTTGTTTAGCACAACAATATGCTTTAAGCCCATAAAAGGCCCCCAATAATTCCAAATAGTTTAATACCATACTCTTGGAGAAACACTTGTTCTTCAGTTTTCCATCTACCTCCACAACTGGAGGATAAATCTGTGGCCCCCCATCCGAGAGCACTAGCATCTGTTTGTAAAACCATTTCAGGCTGTTTAATCATGATATTCTTAGCAGCTTGTGGGACATTTTCAACCCACCATTGCAATTCCAATACTGCTTTCCTTGTTAATTGCATAGGCCTGTCAAAGTGACCTGCCTTATCTTTAAGAGCCCTTACTTTGTCCCTTTGAAGATTTTGATAATGTAATGGCCCAAATTCCACTGCCGGAAATGCTGCCACCAGTGTACCAATGACTTTTGCCACTTCTCGGATGGAGGGATAAGGTTTGTGAATGAGGTAATTACACATTTGCGAAATATCATTTGCCTTCTTTGCTGGCAAAGTAACTAACATAGTCACTGAGTTAATTACAAACCCCAGAAAATTAATTGATTGAACTGGCTGCAGCTGGGACTTAATTGGATGAATTAAGAATCCAAGCTCTTTAAACAAAGCTTTAGTAACTGAAATTGAGTGCTCAGCTGACTCTTGACTATCGTTAATAATCAGAATATCATCCAGATAAGCCATTACAATGTGTTTTCTGTGCTCTTAATTGGGCTCTAAAACTGGTTTCAACAGTTTTGTAAAGAGTCTAGGAGCCGAACTCAATCCATTTGGTAAAGCTTTGAACTGCCATAATTGCCCCTGCCAATAAAATTTTAAGTATCTCCGAAAAAGATGATGAATTGCTACAGAATAATAGGCGTCTTTCAAATCAATCTTAGCCATATAACAACCTGCTGAAATCAGATATTTTGCAGTACTGAATGTCTCCATCTTAAAATGTTTGTATTCTACAAACTTATTTAGATCTGTAAGGTCTAGAATAATTCTACAACCACCATCTTTCTTATCTCTGCGAAATATATTAGAGACAAATTGATGCTTATGTTCACAAGTTTTTTCAATTACCCCTTTTCCGGATAATTTGTCAATTTCCACATTAATCTCCATTCTTTCTTCTGCAGAAAACACATAAGCATAAGCAGGTTTATTCTGTACAGGAGGATTGACCCCTTCTTTAAAAATAATAATAGCTCCCGAAACTGCTTGTAATATAAATCGATCAGAAGTAATATTAAGCCAGGCATTATAAAACTTTTGCAATCTCCCTCCAACTGGAGATTCATCCACAGTTTCCTTAAGGATAGAAGTCTTTAGTACCTCTCCATAAGAGCGTGATGGTCTCCTCTTTCCCGAATGCAGGGAAGCACTGGCCTGCGCAGCACGATAATATTTTCGTGACAAATTTCTGCCTCTATAACGAAAATCAAAACCCCTTCGGGCCGAAAACCCTCTTCTTTGTCCAAAGACAAAAGGCTTAATAGTGCTAAAATATTTAGCTTCTTCATCCAACTGTTTCAGCTGTTTCGGCAGATTTTCTCCAAACAAATACCCAGGAGCTTGAACTCCACTTTCTTGACACAGGCTTGCAAATCTAGGGTGAAATATGGGCCGAATCGCCATTTTCCTCATGCAATTGATCTCATAAAACGAATTGCACAATAAGCCCAAAGTATCTTTTTGAATCTTTTCCATTTCCAGATTCTCCATTTGCCTGCCAAATGCCGTAATGGCAGCAGAAAATAATTTTAGCACCTTTTGAAATTTCACTTCTTGGGCTCTCATACTTGGAGTCATAGACGCCCATACCATCGGATTCACCGTAGGCACTTCCAATGAGGCACAATTGCCTGGTGCTTTATATAATTCTGATAATTCATTCATCACAGTATTATGAAGCTGGTGAGATACCATATAATTTATATTGGCAGCTAGGCTTTCTTCCATAGCCTCACCACTTCCTTCGGGTATAGCAAAAACTTGTGCTATCCCAGGCACATCAAGCCTTTTCTTTTTACTTTGTGGCGTGCTTTCAAAAGCCATTTCAACTTCAGCAGGGTCTGCCTTCTGCAGCCCTAATTCCATCGGGATATCATCCCATGAGACTTCTTCCAGCCCAAATCGTGGGTCTGGAGTATCATATTCCCAACTTGGCCCACAGCCATATTCATCATATTCAAACCCCTCAGGGATTTTTTTGGGATTCATGTGGGTACTGTGACCCTTGTCTCATAATAGTTTGGAGAACTTTCTCCATATGCTCCATTTTTAGCCACATAGTTTTATTGTCTGGAGGTCTTTCAGAATCAGAATCATCAGAAACCACGGGCCTCACAGCTTTCTTTTTGCTTTTCTTAGGAGCATTTTCCTCCGTGGTTATAATTTCCGGAGAATCTGGAAATTCTATATCGGGTAAATCAGTGGCCAGCGGTATCGGAAACCGGGTCCACTCTAGCTTCGCGTCCCGTATATTTACTTTCACCCCGGGAGGCTCTCTTCACCCGCGAAACCTTCTTTCCCGATTTCTCCATTTTTGTTAAAATTATCTGTGCTCAATCAGCACGCTAACGTCTAATTTTTTACTTTTACTTTCGATGCTGGAGTCACCCAGCGTAACTTGAAAACCGCCCCGATGTAACTTCACTTACCTGCGGGCCGTTCCGACCGCTGCGAGGAGCTGCTCCTTACCGCAGCTCCTCCTTTCGCCGTCAGCGTTGACGTCATGCCGTTACCAGCGTGAGGCGGGCTCTTCACGTACTTCACGTAGTCACTCACGTGACTCCGAAGTAAAATTGCAATGCTTGAAATGCATTTGGATGGGTAATTGGATAAGCAAAGAGGGTAAGGACCTGATGAAAGCAAATGGGATTAGTATTGACAGGTATCGTGGTTGCATGGATGAGATGGCCTGAAGCATTTCCACGATTTTATGAACTAAAACTGATAACTTTGTCCCTTATAACAATTTCTCCACGTTTACTTTAGAGATACAGCAAGGAAACAGGCACTTTGGCCCACCGAGTCCGCACCAACCAGCGATCCCCACACATTAATGCTATTCTACACACAAGGGACATTTTTACATTTATATCAAGCCAACTAACCTACAAAACTGTTTGACTTTGGAATGTGGGAGGAAACCGAAGATCTCAGAGAAAACTCACACATGTCACAAAATGTCTGAGTGTCATAAAATGTCAGAGCGTACAAACTGGTTACAAATAAGCACCCATCGTCAGGACGGAACCTGGGTCGCTGGCGCTGTAAGGCAGTAGCTCTACTGCTGTGCCACTGTACCACCCTGGTTTAAATGGTTAGATAATTGCACCCAATCCCTGGGCTTCACCAGGACTCAATTGGCAGAGCACAGTTGGAAAAGCTCCAATAAACAGCTGATTGGAAGTTTGCAACTTTCGTCAGCAGGTATTCACAAGGAGAAATATCAGCAGTTACGTGCAAAACTGCAGGCATTTCACCACAAAATCCCAGCTGATGTCTTCTGATAATGTTCGTAGTCTATTTGGTAGCATCTGCAAGGTTAAAAAGTGAGCTTTACTTATCAGCAACTTTTTTTTGAATGCCGGTATAGCTAAATCCTTTTTGCCAGGTAACTAATTTGCAATCAGCACTCAAAATAATGTCCAGTACGTTTTGTGTTTTTGTTCTTGATTCAGTTATGTTGATATTGTGTACTGCAGTTATTTCAGGTGCTGATGTTAATTTTACAGCTTCCCGACGTATGTCATAGTACCACGTATCTATTTGATTTTCCGTAAGACCTGTAATTGCAGAGCGTAACAAAATACCATCCTGCTACATACGCCTACTGACTAATCAAGGGGATGTGTCCGGAATCTCTTGTGGTGTACTAATCAGGCAACGCTATCACCCGATTAGGTGAGTTATAGATAACAAATCTCACAGAATTGGTGAGAGCCAGAGTAAGAAATGTCTTAGGTTTGTTAAAATGCTGACAGAGTGTTAAAATGCCCCAAACACATCTCAATAGAGCTTACGGCTACAAGCTTATTGATAGGAATTGAGTCAGAACATTAAAAGTGTGTACTCCATGGTAACCATGGCAAGGCCAATATTTATTTCCCAATTCTTTGGGGCCCTTGACAAGGTGATGGTGAGCCAGCTCCTTCAATTGCAACATTGCTTTGGGTTGAAGGTACTACTATAGTGCTTGTGGGGAAGGAGTTCTTGGATTTCGACCCAGCAGTGATAAAGAAATGGTGATACATTTCCAAATCTGGATGGTATGTGAGTGGGTGGGGAATCTGCAGGCTGTGGTGGTCCAATATACCTTGTGCCTTTGTCTTTCTTGATGCTGATGGTTTTGCGAGATGCTGTTGGATCAATGTCATTGAATGAATGCAGTGCATTTTGTAAAAGACATAAACTGCCCTTTTGGTGTGCCAGAATATCGCCGTTTAGTCTATACTTACTCCAGCTTCTGAACGTACATTGTGACAGAGGCATTCCAGCCAGGAGTACGCATCATTCCCCAAATCATCCTGTTCAACCTGTGATCATTGTATTGTTTCAATAAGGGTATAAATCCAATTTACTTCAATCTTGCATCATAGAATCAAAATGGTGACTATAAATAATGTAATGAAAAAATGTCAGCCACACAGTAGAGCAGCTAGTAGAGCTATGGCCTCACAGAGGCAGAGACCTGGGTTTGATCCTGACCTTGGATGCTATCTGTGTGTAGTTTGCATGTTCTCCCGGTGACTGCGTGGGTTTCCTCCGGGTGCTCCGGTATCCTCCCACATCCCGGAGATGCGGTGATTTGTAGGTAAATTGACCTCTGTAAAACTGCTCCTAGTGTGTAGGGGGTGAATGAGAAAGTGGAGTAACATAGAACTAGTGTGAATGGGGATGAATGATCAGTGTGGACTTGGTGGGCCAAAGCTGTAGGAATGAACTGCAGATGCTGGTTTAAACCGAAGATAGTCACAAAATGCAGGACATTTTAACTCAGCTGAATTACTCCAGCATTTTGTGTCTATCTTTGGTGAATTATTCGACCTGTTTCCATGCTGTATCTCGAAACTAGAGTAATGGCAGGACTGATACTATCATATTAACTCAATAAACAGAATTAAACATGAACCTTTAAAGTTCTTCATAAATGCCATCGTTTGATTATTTTACTCTTGTCTGGGTTGTATATTGATTTGCAAACGTATTGCCAATTTTGAGTGACCCTTCCTTTAAATAATATGTTTGTGGAAGATTTAGGAGTTGGGAGTGTTGCTTCAGATTCTCCGTTTACCTTGGTCAATCCTATTCTGAAGAATTTCATGTAACACAAAAAATCTGCAGTTTGTAACCTGAGATGTTGGACTCTTAACATGGAAACCTATTATCATTTGATGGGCCAGTGAATCATTTCATCTGACAAGCTAAATGTTTCATTAAGTATTCATATTATATGTATTTTTGATTTGTAGTGCAATGACAGTACAAATTTAACTATGTTGAAGCTTTTTTTTGATGCCATGATTTGTCCGCCAATGCTGGATGTATGCAGTGAGAAAACAATTATGTGGTGATATGATCGTTTGTACGCGTGGACTGATTGGCATTATGGCGTTTACTTGTTCTGGGCGGCACGGTGGTGCAGCGGTAGAGTTGCTGCCTTACAGCGCCAGAGACCCAGGTTTGATCCTGACTGTGGGTGCAGAGTTTGTACGTTCTCCCCGTGACCTGTGTGGGTTTTTTCTGAGATCATCGGTTTCCTCCCACACGCCAAAGACACACAGGTTTGTAGGTTAATTAGCTTTGGTAAAGATTGTAAATTGTCCCTCCTGGGTAGGATAGTGTTGGTGGACGGGGAACGCTGGTCGGCGCAGACACGGCGAGCTGAAGGGCTTGTTTCGATGCTGTATCTCTAAAAAAAGGAGTGAATGGACTGACTATTGTGTCCATTTAAATAAATGACCATCTTGCTACAAACCTTGAACCTGATCCAGAGAGTCTGCAGTGGTACAAAGGTACATCTTATAATATAAATAAAACACGTGCCTTAATGAGATTGTCACAACGAATGACGTCATGATTTTTTGAGGTTGCAAGACATTGTCTTTTCTTTGTGTGAGCTGTAAGTCTTTTGATCCATGGACAGGTGAATGAACCGAAACCTATATCTCAACAGGAAGTCTTAAAAATTACTCGAGTTGAGTTAGGCAGAGGACTTAACTTACATGTTAATAACCCCAACTCTGTTGAAAAATACAAAATTGCATTCACTTACAAAAGGGAGAAAAAAATCTCTTGTTATGCATATGAACATGAGTGTCACATTTTATATTTTCCTTTGTTTCTGGTCTAAATTGAACACACAATTGTTTCCTAAGCTCAGTAGCCATTCCTTTCAATAAATAATAGCTTTTCATGTTCATCATCATAGGTGTCAATGGATTATAAAGGACACCGCAGTTATATAGTCACCCCATTCTAACAAGTAGAAAGACCAGACAATATAATGTATTGTCACATTTAAGTGAACAATGCTATTGCCATAGAAAGAAGAGGAGAGGGAATGAACAATCATTGGCACGCATTCAGAAAGCTTTGCATGCTTTGGTTTGAAATACAGTCATGCTTACTATGTGCCGTGCTCCAGGGATATGGCACTATTATACATTACCATCCAAATCGCCCGCTATCCTGCCTTGGAAATAACCCTTTATTGCAACGAGGTGTAAATCCTGGATATCCCTCCCCCACAGCGCTCTGATATTAACAGCATAGAAGGAATGCAGCACAACCTTCTCAAGGGCAGTTATGAATAGACATGAAATACGGCTGTACCAGTCATGCCCAGATCTGAAAAACGTCTATCAAAATAAATGGAATATACCAGGGCCATGGTGGATTTGAACTAACAACATCAGAACGTCACTGTTTCATTCTCCTATTCAAAACAAACCAAAACTCCAATTGCCGGTGAAGATTACAAAATGCTACATCACAAATTAGATTATCTCTGCATCCATATTTTGAATATAGGAAATGAACTTAATAAAACCATTGAATAATTTGGACTGCAAACTCCTTCACTCTTGGAAAAATAGTGGTGTTCTACTGTCGAAACTTGGTTTAACCGGGAGTAGGACAGTTTGGTGCATATTCCTGGGTATTTTAGCTTTAGTTGGGATATTAGTTTCCTTATTTTTTTGTAGAAGTTTCATTCTCTGGCGTGCCAACTTCCCGGCATAAGACTTTCCAAAAATTAATCTGCAGTAAAATTAACAAACCATTTTTCACTGAAAAAGATTTGTTTTAATTTCATTACCAAACAATCCTTTTTCCACTGAAACCACTATTTAGAGGAATGATGCTTGAACTGCAACTTTTGCCCGCACTGAATTCCGCGATCTCACTGTAACTTAAGTTACAACCTCACTAACGGGGCTTGGCTGCTTTGCTCTTGACAGTCAGGGCACTCTCACTTTACGTTTCCCAGCTGAGGATCATCAGGCTGCTGCTTGTTTCACAATTTGCTGTCCATTCTTGCAGGAGGGATGTTGCACTCATTCCATTTTGAGGCAGAGAGGTCTTCATTGGTTATATCTGTAACCCATACAGATTGGACACAGAGACTTGCCCGCTCAGCAAGGTTCTCCAAAGAACACCCATTCATGGATTGCAGTCATATTTGTATTGAGACTCCCTGCAACCTCCGGCCAGGACCACTAGGCCTTAGCTTAGACCTTAGATTTTAGAGATACAGAATGGAAACCGGTCCTTCGGCCCCACCGAGACTGTGCTGACCAGCGATCACCCTGCACACTAACATTATCCTACACACTAGGGCCAGTTTATAATTTACTGGTCAATTAACCTACAAACCTCCATGTCTATGGAGTGCGGGAGAAAACCGGAGCACCAGAGAAAGCCAACAAGGTCACACGGAGAATGTACAAACTCCATACGGACAGCACCCATAGTCAGGATCGAACCCGGGTCCCGGGCGCTGTAAGGCAGCAACTCTACCACTGTGCCACTCTAGAGGATCTCGCTGAGATTCTTGCACATAGAACCTGCATCTTGGAAGCACTATTCTTCAGCTGCCTACCCTAGTCCCCCTGTTCCCTTGAAAGTATTTTGCCCACCATTGCATTCATCTGGTAATTTGTGGCATGGTCATTTTGACCCTTTAAGACTTGATAGCAAAGGTAGCAGCTGCTAGTCTACATACTGATAACTACAAGAACTTGCAACACATCATCGGAGAACAACCACATCGAAACCAACTGCATCTGTTTCAGTGCGGCGTTATACAAGGAAACCCAAACATTGCTGAGCTTTAAACCCTGAAACCAAAGGTCAAATATTTCTCCGCTCCTTCCCCAAATATCATTAGGGTGACCCACCACGATGCTTTAGCACTAAAAAGAATGACATGGAATAATTTATAGGTCATAGAGTCAGGGTCATACAGCGTGGAAACAGGCCCTTCGGCCCAACTTGCCCACACAGACCCACACAACTCTAGTCTAGTCCCACCTGCCTGCGTTTATTTGTCCCATATCCCTCTGTACCTGCCATGTCAAGAGAGTTTTATTGTCATGTGTCCCAGATAGGATAATGAAATTCTTACTTGCTGCAGCACAACAGAATATGGAAACATAATACAGAACGGGAGATAAAAGTTCAGTGTGGCTATAGACCATAGACCATACACAATAAATAACAGATAAAATGCAACAGTAACAATAGACTGCTATTGTTCAGAGCTTATTTGATGTTGCGTTTAATAGTCTGATGGCTGTGGGGATGTAGCTGTTCCTGAACCTGGATGTTACAGATTTCAGGCTCTTGTACCTTCTTCCTGATGGCAACGGAGAGATGAGCGTGTGACCAGGATGGCGTGGGTCTTTGATGATGTTGGCAGCCTTTTTGAGGCAGCGACTGCGATAGATCCCTTCGATGGTAGGGAGGTCAGATGGACTGGGCAGTGGTCACAATTTTCTACATTCTTTTCCGCTCCTGGACGTTCGAGTTGCCGAACCAGGCCACGATGCAGCCAGTTTCTTAAATGTTGCAATAGTCCCATCCTCAACTACCTCTTCTGGCAGCTCGTTCCATACACCCACCATCCTTTGTGTGAAAAGGTCACCCCTCAGGATCCCATTAAATCTCCCCTCCTCTGGTTCTCGATTCCCCCGCTATGTGCAAGATACCGTGCATTTACCCGATCTATTCCTCTCACGATCTAGGTCTTGAGATTGGATGAAGGGAAAATGTTTGCGAAGCCATCCAGAAAAAAACCTTCTAAATAGAATGGCATTGGATATACCATCCAATTCACTGCAGAAGAGTATCTTGCCCAGAGTGCAGTTCCCATGCCAATTCAGCAGTATAATAGAGTAGAGCTGTGAATTACTTGCACTGATAATTTAAACTCAAACCTTCAAGTGGGGTTTGAGTGTACATCTTGCTAAGTCAAGCAACGATCCTGCTTCCTGAGCCGAGTGAATCGGGATCTATTCGTACAGTGAAAATCCTTCAAGCATTGTTTGGATCATGAAGCAGTCCACTCCTGAGACAAACCAATCCATATTGTAAGTGAAGCACTCTCTTATTGAATCACTGAGGGAATATAAAACAAGACCATTGATTTCTTATCTGCTCCGGCAATACTTCAGTGGACTTGGAGAAATGAAATGTCAAATAAAAATGCAAACTTAAGATATAACTTAGTTTCCATTTTGGCAATGTACTCAAAGTATCACATTAAAAATAGATGCCCTTTGGAGAACTTATATTTATACCGTGAACAATGATAGATTCACTAAATACATCAAGGTGATTAACAGAATTATTATTCTGATTTTAAAAAAACAACCTTCCCAGTGTTTGCTTAGACAGTGGTGCAGCCGGTAGAGTAGCGGCCTCACAGCGCAAGAGACCAGGTTCAATCCTGACCTTTGATGCCGTCTATGTGTAATTTTGCACATTCTCCCTGTGACCGTGTGGGTTTCCTACGGGTGCTCCGGTTTCCCAAAGATGTGTGGGTTTGTAGGTTTATTGGCCTGTGTAAAATTGTCCCTACTGTATAGGGAATGGATGTGAAAGAGGTATTCAAGATTCAAGAGAGTTTATTGTCATGTGTCCTTGACAGGACAATGAAATTTGTGCTTTGCTTCAGCACAACAGAACATAGTAGGCACGACTGTGTTCTATAGGGGTAACATTGAACTAATTTGAATGGGTAATCGATGGTCGGCGTGAACATGGTGGGCTGAAAGGCCTGTTCCCATGCTGTATCTCTAAAACTACAAAATGAGATAGTTAACAGAACATCTTTGACTGAAGGCAAAATTACAAAGAGATTTTGTTATCAATGCCTGATTGATTAACAGACAACTCATGCCATTTTACTTTTCTAAAGTCCAATTTGATCTCACATTGACAACCAAGAAAGAGGATCGATATAGTCTAGTTAATGACCACCTAGGAACAATTTAGAAAAGTCACATATGTAGCCACTATCAGAGTAAAGTGTCATCCCTAGAGTTTCAAAATGAAATGCTGAAAGTAATCCGTTTCTCTCTTGTATCTTAACGGGTCATTGTGATATTCATTCTGAATTGGAAAACATTAGAGTTTCAGAAAATTTATGCCAGAGAAGAAAACCAATCAGCTCAGCAAGTGTGGGCCAGGCAATAAAGAATCACTCAACTGAATCCCATCTTGATTTGTAATCCTGCAGAGCAAGGGCTTTGAAAAAGATACCTGATTACTTTTAAAATGCACAAACAAAGCTTATCTTACTACAGTGTTGGAACAATGATCATACTTTGAATAAAGGCCATTTGGAGACAAAGAATTCACTTGCACTTTGGCAAAGATATCCTGAGGTGAATCATTCTTGTCCAAACCCACTGTCTTGACTGGGCATTTCCTATTGTAGAAGAAAACGTGGGCTGACTCTGCAACTAGTGCCTAGATGCACAGAGACTCTTGCCCAGAGTAGGTGAATCGAGGACCAGAGTACATAGGTTTAAGGTGAAGGGGAAAAGGTTTTAAAGGATTCTGAGGTGTAACTTTTTCACTCAAAGGGTCGTGGGTGTAAGGAACAGGCTGCCAGAGGAGGTCGTTGAGGCAGGGACTATCCCAACATTTAAGAAACAGTTGGACAGGCACATGGATAGGACAGGTTTGGAGGGTTATGGACCAAACGCAGGCAGGTGGGACTAGTATAGCTGGGACATGTTGGCCAGTGTGCGCAAGTTGGGCTGAAGGGCCTGTTTCCACACCATCAATCTGTGACTCTGTAACTGAGAGACAGATCAGGCTCCAAGTGACAATGAGGCCTCCAATGATGTATCATCACCGACCAACCCAAGATGGCTCCTATACCTCTTGACAACTTAAGACTCATTCAAATGGAATTAAATAATTAGACAGTTAACAAAAAATATCTTAAAATAAAAATAGTGTTCAGCTGCAGCTTGGGTTGTGTAAAATGGCGGCATAATCTGGTGACTATTGTATACGGACTCAGTGGGCTGTTTCTATGCATAGGGTACTCGATCAGGGATTGTCTTTATGTATGGCAATTATCTCACAGATATATATATACAAAAACTGTATTTCACTGTACCTTGGTACACATGACAATAAAAGAACCATTGAACCATTCATTTAAATAAAATAACTCGAGCAATTCAAAATATCTCAGTCATATAATATGCTCACCTTCAAAGATCAGGCCATTGATTGTAAGATTCAGGAAGTCTTATTGCAGCTCTATATAAGACTTTGGTTAGGACACATTTGGAGTATTGTGTGCCGTTCTGGTTGCCCCCATTATCGGAAGGATGTGGAGGCTTTGGAGTGGGTGCAGAAGAGATTTATCAAAATGCTGCCTGGGTGGGGTGGTATTAGCTACAGGGAGAGGGTGGACAAACTTGTATTGTTTCTCTGGAATGCCAGAGGTTGAAGGGAGGCCTGATAGGTATACAATGTTATGAGAGGCATGGGGATAGGTTCGACAGTCAGAATCTTTCTTTCCAGGGTGGAAGTGTCAAAGACTAGAGAGCATACCTTTACAAGGAGAGAGGTAAAGTTTAAAGGTTATTTTAACACAGTGTAGTGGGTGTCTGGAATGCACTGCAATGGACGCTGGTGAAGGCAGATACGACAGTCAAATTTAAGAGGCTTTTAGTCAGGCACATGGATATACAGGAAGTGGCTGAGATAGGCAGATAAGATTTGTTCATGTTAGCATCATGTTCCACACAGATATTGTGTGCTGATGGGCCTGTCTTTGTGTTGTACTGTTCTATCTTCACTTATCTGCATTTACTATTCCCTCCATGATTCACAACCCTTAAGAAATAACCCTGAGTAAAATGGGTTGCTGTTTCTCCACCACTCATCATGAAGTTAGTTCTCCAGCTTGACATCTGAATTATACGTCTTGTCGGCCTTTGTTGTTTGAGAAGACAACAATGATGTTTTGAAGAGAGAGTTAGATATAGCTCTTAGGGCTAACGGAATCAAGGGATATGGCGATAGGGGGAGAAAGCAGGAACCGGGTACTGATTTTGGATGATCAGCCAGGATCATATTGAATGACGGTGCTGGCTCAAAGGGCCGCATGGCCTACTCCTGCACCTATTTTCTATGTTTCTATGATGAGCTGATCCTTGAATGGCTGCCAACCAAGAGCGGCAAAGTGGCGCAGCTGGTAGAGCTGCTGCGTCACATCGCCCAAGTCCCGGATTTGAACCTGACTTCAGGCGTCTGTCTGTGTGGAGTTTGCACGTTCTCCCTGTGACTAAGTGGATTTCCTCTGGGTGATCCAATTTCCTCCCACATCCTAACGACGTGCAGGTTTGTAGGTTATTTGTCCTCTGGAAACTGCCCCTTGTGCGTAGGGAGTGCGTGGGAAAGTGGGATGACGTGGAACTGGTGTGAACGGGTGATTGATGATCTGCGTGGACTCTGTGGGATAAAGAGCCTGTTTCCATTCTATAACTGTAAATTGAAACTGAAACAATGGTTCCTTACAAGACTACCAGAGCTCCAACAGCTCAAACCCAATCATTAATCTTCAATATTATTTAAGGGTGATTCCATACAAACAGTGCTCATGGTGCTGTAACCAAAGACAGCAGTGGCAGGTAACAAAGAAAATAACACTTGGAAGATTAAAAAAACCAACAGAGTTGAATAGCTTGTGAATCTGCCAGCAGCTTTATTCTCAACAATATTGATTCTGTTTGTTCTCGCTTTAGTTTTAGTTTTAGCTGTGGAGATGCAAGCTCTTTGGCCCATTGAGTCCACACCAACCAGCGATCCCCGTATACTAGCACTACCCTACACACACTAGGGACAGATCACAATTTTTAACGAAACCAATTAATCCACAAACCTGTACGTCTTTGGAGTGTGGGAGGAAACCGGAGCAACCGGCGAAAACCCACGCAGGCCACGGGGTGAACGTACAAACTCCGTACAGACTGTACCCTTGGTCAGGATCGAAGCCGGGTCTCTGGCTCTGTAAAGCAGCAACTCTACCGCCGCGCCACCGTGACGCCCTACATATTTAGAATTGTCCTCGGCTGTGATTGAATGAAACCTGAAGGAGGGTTGATTGATTGTACGTCACTGAACACGAATTCGAAGACATTATGATCGGAAAGTTTTACAATGAAATATCGATCTTGCGACTAACACCTGGTAAGATCTATTGAGTCTATAGAAAAGTTTGAATCAACATTATTTTATGTCCAAGCTACAAAACTTGCGGCTTTATAGGAATTAATAAAACGTAGCAAACGTGAAAGACTTTGTGTGTAAGTGTTGCGCTTGGCAACCGCACGTGTATTCTTGAGCAGAGATTTGTTTCAAAACACATCAAGGATTGTACTTTAAAGCAGTTGTATCGATTGGCAGGGAAGGAACGACGTGATCCGCATGAGGTGTTGGTGGTCACAGGAAAGATCAATCAGCAGAACCAGAAGTTACGATGAATGAGTCACTGTTGGGTAATTAAATTTTAAGAAATAAAAGCAATATTTCAATGTAACCTTTTTTGTCCGCTGTGAATATCACATCAACCGCGAGGATGAATGAAACATTCTCGCACCTCTGTCACTTCGCGTGCAACACGAGTTCTCCATTCAGAGAGCGTTTCTCTGAGTTATCCAGACCCTCTACACAATAGGAAGACACCCACTTACAATTTGGCAGCTGAAGCAGTTCTCAGAAAAATAAGATATAAGAGGCCACATCATAAAAAAAAAACTTCCCAACAATGTTTTTACTCTGCTCCAGTATCACAATATCACAACTTAGAATTTCAGAGTTAATGGAAACAGAAAACTACTGGAAATACTTTGTGGACGCAGTGTTTTAGGCTAGGTTTCAGGCAGGCTTTCCATACAAAAGCCTGGCGCGGCACGTGACGCAACAGTAGAGTTGTTGCCTCACAGCACCAGAGACCCAAGCTCGATCCTAGGTGACAATGGAGTTTGTACGTTCCCCCTGTGACTGCTTGGTTTTCCTCCGGTTTCTTCCCACATTCCAAAGGCATGGGTTTGTAGGATAACTGGCTTCTATAAATTGTCCACAGAGTATCGGATATGACTAGTGTTGGGGTGATTGCTGGCTGGCATGGACTCGGTGGGCCGAAGGGCCTGTTTGCATGCTATATCTCTAAAACTAAAAGCAAAATTAAATGGAAACATGTTAAAGAAGGAACTGCAGATGCTGGAAAATCGAAGGTAGGCAAAAGTGCTGAAGAAACTCAGCGGGTGAGGCAGCATCTATGGAGCGAAGGAACTAGGCAAAGTTTCAGGCCGAAACGTTGCCTATTTCCTTCGCTCCATAGATGCTGCCTGACCCGCTGAGTTTCTCCAGCATTTTTGTCTACATTAAATGGAAACAATCCTTTGGGCCCCACAAACCATCAAGGACGTTTCTATGTTAATTCTACACAAATCTCTTTGTAATCATCCCATGTTCTGAACAACTTCCAAAAACACTGCACTGCCTGAACCCACGCATAGATTCTGCTGCTCACGTACACAATGGGCTACTAACAGTGTAGGAAAGTGCTGCAGATGCTGGCTTATACTGAAGATAGACACAACAGTATCGCTGGAGAAAAGGAATTGATGACAACTTGGGTTGGAATCGGGTCTGAAGAAGGGTTCTGACCCGAATCCCCTCCTATTCCTTTTCTCCAGAGATGCTGCCTGACCCGCTGAGTTACCGGGGCAACTAACAGCAGTCAATTAATCTGCCGTCCCACGTGGTTTTGTAATGTGGCATGAATTCAGAAAGCCCAGAGGAAACTTGGGGAGTCTTCACACAGATTACGGTGGAGGTCAGGATCGAACACACGTTACTGGGGCTGTGAGGCAGCAGCCTTGTTAGATGTGCCGCTTGTCATTTCCTGTTACATTTTATTGTAATGATGTGTGCTGGCTTTCACTATTGAGGGACACTCTTTATTCTGGAAATATTACCAAGGACACCAAGTACTGTTGGCCTCTGGGAGGATCCATCGTTGTCAAGGAGGTTTTGATCATGAGATCTGTGCTATTCGGGCTTAACCAAGATCCATCCAAAAATAGTCTTAATGTTGGATTTTTTTTAAACAAAAATGTTAAGATCGTCGATCCTGTTTTCAGTGATGGGAAGTTTAGGATGATGGGAGTGTTTATTTTATGCCTTCACTTCACCATTCCTCCCTTTCTCCTTCCACAATTCTGCTTTGCAATGAAGGTTTATACCATTGTATTAGTCATAATGTTACAGAGTTATACACACAGAAACAAGCCCATTGGCCCAACTCGTCCATGCTAACCAAGATGCCCCATCTTATGATAGTCCCATTTGTTTCCATTTGGCCCCTATTTCCTTTAAACCTTTCTTATCCATGTACCTGTCCAAGTGTCTTTTTTTAAAAAATGTTTTTATAGTACCTGCCTCAACTACTTGGGTCAGGCAGTATTTCTGGAGAACATGGATAGGTGACGTTTTGGGTTTGGACCCTTCTTCAGTCTGAAGAAGGATCCCACCCCGAAACATCACCTCTCAATGTTTGCCAGAGATGCTGCCTGACCCGCTGAATTACTCCAGCATTTTGTGCCATTTTCTTTGCATTTCCGTGTTTCAGCCCCAACTGCCTCATCTGGCAGCTCGTTCCATGAACCCGCCATCCTTATAAACCAACGGTAAATATATCAATCTGTCTAAACGGGCAGATCTGAAATGAAAGTAGAAGGCTGTTTAGTTTAGAGACACAGTGTTAGAAACAGGCCCTTCTGCCCACCAAGTCCACCCAACAATCACCCTTACACTAGTTCAATGTTGTCCCTGTTTTGCATCCTACACACTAGGGGCAATTTACACCATTAACCGCCAAAATTGCACATCTTTGGAATGTGTGAGGAAACGACTGGATCCGAAGGAAACAGTGAGAACATACAATCTCCACACAGACTGCAACTGTAATCAGGATCGAACCCGGGACTTTGGCAGGGTAAGGCAGTAACTCTACCACTGTGCCACTGTTCCGATTCAATTATGCCAGGGACAATTTCTGTCAGTTAATGAATTGTATATTATCATTGAAGCACTACAGCTATCAGTTTCCTTCCTTCCGCTACATGCAGTAGGTGTGAGATTCTGCAGCTGGGGAGTTATTCTGGTCCGCACCACATTGCAAGGTCAAGACAATTCATTATGCGTGAAATTAAAAAAAAAGAGAACAGAGAGGCTGCAGGCATCATTCAAGATTTGAGTCAGATTTATAATGCACGCAATAAAGGAGAATCATCTTACGAGAGAAAATCTGAGCCTCATCACATCTTGTAATTGGTAATCTGGATGAGGTAATTACAGTGTAATAGCATTGTGGGCACTCAGTTGTTGGTTATGCATATGGAGATGCTCCGCTTAAAGGAACGATGGGATTTTAATACCACATTTAGTCATTATTGAAATTACCACTAGCGAACAACACATCTGTGCTGACATCTGTGCCAGCAGTGGTTGCGGCCTGAAACAACTCTGCTGGAACTGGATGTCTTGAACAGATTTAGCACTCAAAGTTTTTTTTTTAATTCATGGGACATGGGTTTTGATGATAACACCACTATTTATTGGTATCCCCAAATTGATCTTAACTTAATGGCGGCGAATGGGTTCAGTTTCGTTTAGAGATGCAGAGCGCAAACAGGACCTTCGGCCCATCGAGTCCGCACCGACCTGCGATCCACACACACTAACACTATCCTACACACACTAGGGACAATTTTACATTCATACCAAGCCAATTAAGCTACAAACCTGTACATCCTTGGAGTGGGGGAGGAAACCGGAGCTCCCGGGGAAAACCCAGGCAGGTCACGGCGAGAACGTACAAACTCCGTACAGACAGCACCCGTAGTCGGGATCGATCCCAGGTCTCTGGTGCTGCAAGCTACCGCTGTGCCACCCTTGGCAAGGTGAGCATGTCCTACAATACTGATAGGTAATGATTTCCAGGAATATTACCTGGGGCGTTGAAGGAACAGCTGTATGTTTTCCATCCAGATGTTCTGTGATTTGTAGTAGCTGTGTTCCAATTATCCTCTGCCCCTTGGTATTACAATCTGTGAGCTGCGGTCAAAGAGCCCTTGCTGAGTTGCGGTAGCACCTCTTGTTAATGGTAGTAAATGTGGTCAGGATGGTGTCCTGGAAGGGAAGGGAAGGTGCCTGGCTTGTAAATTCGAGTAAACTGCTTTGAGCAAGATGGTTTGATATCCTCGAGTGTGGCTGGAGCTGCAGATAGGTAGAGATTTTCCAATCATATTCCTGTTCAGAGCCATATATATATATATTTATACATCATTGCAGTGGCAATAGTTAAATGAAAAGTACACCAAATAAATGGTGGCTTAATTTTCTGTCATTATCTTAAGGAGCATCTGCAGATTTAGAAGAGAACAATTAATGAATTTAATGTTTGAAAAATCCAAATTCAAATTATTGATGAATTCCTAACTATTTTAACTCCGCTTCCCACACTGCCCTTTCTGTCCAGGGCCTCCTCCATTGCCAGAGTGAGGCCTCATGCAAGTTGGATGTACACCACCTCATGTTCTGCTGGGCTGGCTTACATCCCAACTGTATGAACATTGGATTCTCCAATTTTAAGCAATACCCCTACCCTTACCATTAAGTAATAAGCACCCATTTCTCCCTCTATCCCACCCCACTTCCATCCCCTGCTGACCCTTCCATCTTTATCCCTTCATATGACTTTCCATTTCACTCCTCTTTTCTCCTTATCTGACACCCCTTTGTCTCCCTTCCATCTCCAGCTTTAGTTTAGTTTAGAGATACAGCGCAGAAGCAGGCCCTTCGGCCCACCGAGTCCGCTATCCCTGCACGTTAACCCAAGCCTGCACACTCTAGGGACAATTTACACTTTTACCAGGTATACAAACCCAAACCAATTAATCTACAAACCTGTGGGTGGAAGTGTGGGTGGAAACCAAAGATCTCGGAGAAAACCCACGTGATCACGGGGAGAACATACAAACACTGTACAGACAACGCCCATAGTCGGGATTGAACCCGTGCCTCTGGCACTGCAAGTGCTGTGAGGCAGTAACTCTACTGCTGCGCCACCATGCAGCCCTTTGTCACTTACTCCACCCATCTGTAAATCAAACCACCCTCGCCTGTATCCACCTATCACTTGTCAGCTATTGTTCCGGCCCCATCTCTCCTTTCTGGCTTTCTCCTCCGTACGATAATCAGTCTTGAGAGGGTCCCAACACAAAACTAAAGCTATCCATTCCCTCCACAGATGCAACCTGACCCGCTGAGTTCACTCAAAATCCCATTAAATATCCCAGGGATAGGACAGGTTTGGAGGAATATGGGCCAAACGCGGGCAGGTGGGACTAGTAGTACATGTTGGCCGGTGTGGGCAATTTGGGCCGAAGGGCCTGTTTCCACACTGTATGACTCTATGACTCTGTAGCTGTAAGACAGTGGATGTTGATTCACTAGTTACTAATGCACATTCCCTTTTAACATTCTGCCAGTGATATCTGACAACAAAATGTATATGGTTAGACAATTTCTATTCCTTTCTTCACAGGAAAATGGCTTTTGTGCTGACTCATATGATTGAGGAACAGTTGGTTTTTCCAAACGGATATTCCTTATAATTTACTTCCGTTGGAAACATTCCAGTCCCCGGCATATTGGTTATTGACTGTATTTATATCACTTTAATTGTAAAATGCAGTGGATGAGGCAAGCTGTAGACAGAGATACGTATTCTATTTAGACTTTTTCTTTTGTAAATGGCACCAAACCCTGGCGACGGGTGCAAGTATTTCACTGAACAGCGCATAAGTGACAACAAAGAACCATTGAACCATTATAATTCTTGGATTTTATGTTAATTCACAGCCACATCACAATGCTAACCCAAAGCCAAAAGCTAGCGTGTGGATATTCAGAGACGTTCTGCCTTCATTGCTCATTAAGTGGTCCACTACCGCCCATTACTGTGGACCAACTTAACGGCCAATGGAGGGAGAACGTGTCTGAAAATCCGCTTCCTAACCTTTGGCTGAGTGCAGCACATGAGAATGCACCATAGAAAGCATTTTATCAGGATGCATCACAGCTTAGTTTGGGAACAGCCAGGACCGTAAGAAATTGTAGCTAATTGTGGACGCAGCCCAGGTCATCACACAAACCGACCTCCCTTCTATTGATTCCATTTATACTTCATGCTGCTTCGGCAAGACCAGCAGCATAATCAAGGACGAGTCCCACCCTGGCCACTCCTTCTTCTCCCCTCTCCCATCAGGCAAAAGGTATAGAAGTGTGAAAACGCACACCACCAGATTCACGGACAGTTTCGTCTCAGCTGTTATCAGGCAACTACTACAACCAGAGAGCAGAGCTGAACTACTAACTACCGCTGATGTCGCTCAGACAATCCTTGACCAGACTTTGCTGGCTTTACCTTGCACTAAATGTTATTCCCTTATCATGTATCTATTTACTATAAATGGATTGACTGTCACCATGTATTGTCCTTCTGCTGACTGGTTAGCACCCAACAAAAAGCTTTTCACTGTACCCTCGATTCACGTGACATTAAACTAAACTGAAACTGAATTGAATAAACTAAACTGAAAGCACATCGCCACCTCTCCATCCTTAGAAGGCTTGGGATGTTCAGTATATCCCCAACAACCCTCACCAACTTCAAATGGCAGATTCAAGAAGACAGCCACCACCACTGTTCAAGGACAATTATGAGTGTGCAATAAATCCAGCTTTTCCAATTATAAAATATATGTGAAAAGATTCAAACTATCATTTGCATCATCCTATGTTTTATTCATCACCTTTTTTATCATTTGACTGAACCATGCATGTTCAAAACTGAGAAGGAGACCCTTTAGTGATTTTATTTGAGTTGAACGTTTTCCAGGCCAATTCAAAACTAACATCTCCCCATGGGCTTATATTTGCCTCTGTTTCAAAAGCTGTATCCCCATCTCTTAAAAACTCCACTGAGTGCTGCCTTAACCTTCTTATTCAGACAGTAGGCTCCACTTTCTAACACCAGGCTGAGTGTGTGTGATTCCACTCTGCATGTATGTGGGTGTTTGTATGTTATTTTGTTTCAATCTCTGAGAAGATGAATTGAGATGTTTAAAATAATTAGATGGAAAACTACAGAGCAGACCTGGGATCTGCTGATGTTCGCTTCATTCGGGTTCTCGTTTCATAGTCCCCAGACCTCTACTTGGTACTTGACACTTTTAAACACTGATCAATATTTTGTTATTGAAAAGGTGGCTTGTTAAAATTAAACCAGAGATGACTGATGGTTGAACAGAATATGGTGGCAATAAAAACAGAAAATGTGGGAAATATATAACAACACTAACAGTATATGGGGAGAGGGATACAGATTTAACATTTCAGCTCAGTGACCTGTGTATTTCTATCATTTTCCTCTTTTGATTTCAGATTTCCATGCACATAGTTTTTTTGTTGTTTTCAGAATTGTGGCTTTCCAGGCACATCATGAAAACTAAAGCAAATTGCTACAATATATGGTGTCGGGTATTGATATAGTGTAGTGTGACACAGCGGTAGAGTTGCTGCCTTGCAGCACCAGAGACCGGGTTCGATCCTGACTACGGGTGCTCTCTGTACCGAGTATGTCACATTCTCCCGGTGACCACGTGGGTTTTCACCGGGTACTCCGGTCTCCTCCCACATTCCAAAGACGTGCAGGTTTGTAGGTTAACTGGATTCTGTAAATCTTCAGTGCGTAGGATTGAACTAGTGTGAACAGGTGATGGTTGGTCGGCATGGACTTGGTGGGGCGTAGAGCCTGTTTCCATACTCCATGGGCACATGAGGTCATCTCCATGGACACGTGGGAACTAAACATCTATGGTCCAAACTGCCATTGGTGCTCAGCAACTGCCCCTGCCCCCCACCCCCCCCCCCCCCCCCCCAACCCTGCTAACTCAATGATGTATTTAGATACCTATTCCTTCTCTCCAGAGATGCTGCCTGTCCCGCTGAGTTACTCCAGCATTTTGTGTCTCTTTAGTTTAAACCAGCATCTGCAATTCCTTCCTACTCCCACCGAGTGCTACTGTGCCACTCTTGTGTGGACACATTTCTTGATCTTCCACTTAAAATCCACAAGAGAACTGAATGATCCATTAAATATCAGGAAGGAGTGGACAGAAAGCCTCAACTCATATTGGTGGAAAGAATGTCTGGGTGCTGGATTGCCTTTTTCCTTTTATCTTGTTTACTCACTGGTTTAACTTTTTTTTTGGCCTCCTTGCATGTTGTTCCAATTCCTACCTCATTCTTTGATTAGTCATAATTAATTGAGTTTGAACCAATTTCTGCCATTCATCTTAGTTTACATCCTAAGAAAGAGAATGCGAGATTGCTCTCTCACTGGTCCAATCTCATTTGTGCAGCTTACACAGCTGACAATTCAGCTGCATTTTGTTTCTCCTTCCCAACCTGTTCAGTTACCTCAAAGAAGAAGCTCTGTAATATGATTGCACCATTTTTCTACCAATTTATGTCCTCTGATGCTGCTCGATTGAGACATTTTCTGCATCCATCTTTAGTTTCGTATAGTTGAATGTAGCGTGGAGGCAAGCCCTTCGGCCCACCGATTTCGTGCCGACCAGCGATTGCCCGAACACTAGTTCTATCCCACGCACTAGGGACAATTTACAGAAGCCAATTAACCTACAAACCTGCACGTCTTTAGAATGTGGGAGGACATTGGAGCAATGGAGGAAAACCATGCAATCAATGGGAAAAAATGCAAACTCCAAACAGACAGCACCCGTCGTAGAATCGAACCCGGGTCCCCGCCTCTGTAAATGATCAACTCTACCTCTGTGCCATTTCGCCACCCAAAATGTTGTGCTGTTTGCTTAATGCTGCTCTATAGATGAGTTCCCCCCTTTCTTCTCTCTATGGAAAAGTAGAGGCGAACTGTCTAAGAATTTCCTCCCCTTAATTGTTTGGAATTACTCGAGTTGTGCTTCTCTCCACCCTCAACATATATGAACCATTTATTGGAGTGTTGTGAGTTTAACTGCAGCATGTTCTCGCAGTGACAGGGATACAGCTCTGCTTACAGTTCCACCCTCACAACCTCACGTATGTCCTCCCGAAATGCAATGTTAAACTAATCTCCCTTGGCACCTCGACATCGAAACTGCCAAGTCTGTCGTCAAATTCAGATTCACTTCTAAGTCTTTCTTTGAAACTGCATTACATGCATTTAATTTAGTTTAGTTTATTTAGTTTAGAGATACAGCGGGGAAACAGGCCCTTCGTTCCGCTGAGACAATAGACAATAGACAATAGATGCAGGAGTAGGCCATTTGGCCCTTTGAGCCAGCACCGCCATTCAATGTGATCATGGCTGATCATCCCCAATCAGTATCCCGTTCCTGCCATCTCCCCATATCCCCTGACTCTGCTATTTTTAAGAGCCCTATCTAGTTCTCTCTTGAAAGCATCCAGAGAACCTGCCTCCACCGCCCTCTGAGGCAGAGAATTCCACAGACTCACCACTCTCTGTGAGAAAAAGTGTTTCCTCGTCTCCGTTCTAAATGGCTTACTCCTTATTCTTAAAATGTGGCCCCTGATTCCGGACTCCCCCAATATCAGTTTCCTGCCTCTAGCATGTCCAAGCCCTTAACAATCTTATATGTTTCAATGAGATCCCCTCTCATTCTTCTAAACTCCAGAGTGTACAAGCCCAGCTGCTCCATTCTCTCAGCATATGACAGTCCCGCCATCCCGGGAATTACCCTTGTAAACCTACGCTGCACTCCCTCAATAGCAAGAATGTCCTTCCTCAAATTAGGGGACCAAAACTGCACACAATACTCCAGGTGTGATCTCACTAGGGCTCTGTACAACTGCAGATGGACCTCTTTGCTCCTATATTCGATTCCTCTTGTTATAAAGGCCAACATGCCATTCACTTTCTTCACTGCCTGCTGTACCAGCATGCTTACTTTCATAGACTGATGTACAAGGACCCCCAGATCCCGTTGTACTTCCCCTTTTCCCAACTCGACGCCATTTAGATAGTAATCTGTCTTCCTGTTTTTGCTACCAAAGTGGATAACCTCACATTTATCAGCATTAAACTTAATCTGCCATGCATCTGCCCACTCCCGCAACCTGCCCAAGTCACCCTGCATTCTCATAGCATCCTCCTCACAGTTCACACTGCCACCCAGCTTTGTGTCATCTGCAAACTAGTTCACACACAAGGGATAAGTTACAATTATGGCAAGCCAATTAAGCTACAGACCTGTGCGTCTTTGGAGAATGGGAGGAAACCGGAGATCCTGGAGAAAACCCATGGAGATCACTGGGAGAACGTACAAACTCCATACAAACAAGCACCGTAATCAGGGTTGAACCCACGGCACTGTAAGGCATCAGTGCTGCTCCACCGTGCTGCCCTTGTCTAACTTTGTCTAATAAATAACATCTGGTAATCTCACTATAAAATTAAATTTGGCGTGTGTCTGATCTGAATGCAAATAATTGAAATCTTGCCTCTAGGACACATGCCTTCAATTGGGCAGCAAATTCAAGATCTATTCTGGAACATTTGCTATGCATTCCAGGCTTACGCTGCTGCTGTTCAGATGAGCATGGCTCAGTCAGTGGCAATGGCAGATATTGACAGGTTCTTGATTAGTAAGGGCATCAAAGGTTACAGGCAGAAGGCGGGAGAATGTGATTGGGAGGCAAAACTGGTTAGCAATGATCGAATGGCAGAGCAGACTGGATGGGTTGGATGGCCTAATACTGCTCCTATGTCGCATGGTCCTTTTGTCTAATGGAAAGCTGTTGGCCACTGACCTTGAGGAAAGCTGCTTCAAAAACATACAGAGCCCTGTGCATTTCCCCTCTTTGTGGCATTAGATGCTGAAGAGTGTCAGTTCAAGGGCATTCTGTTGTCCGGCAACTTCTGATGTAACCAAGCTATTCACAATCAGAAGAAGAGGGAGGAATCAGCGGTGCATGGATATGGAAAGGTGCCCATTCAGGTGGGTGGCTGTAGCAAGCCAGTGATTGCTCATTCAAAGACTACCATCCCAGATGTTCCTACAACTCCCATAGTGACAACATTTAGTAGTTCTCTGTGGGGATCGCTAGTCATTGCGGCCTGTTTCCGCGCAGTATCTCTAAACTAAGCTAAACTAAACTAAACTAAACAATCTGTCTGAAGATTCATGTTCCTATCCATGTTCTCCTATCCATGTTCTCCAGGGATGCTGCCTGACCTGTTGAGTTACCCCAGCACTTTGTTTTGTTTACGCTGAATGCCTCTGCTCAGTCCCCTGGGCCTTTATGATCTCCTGGTCGCTGAACACTTTAACTCCCCCTCACATTCCATACTGGATGACCTCCACTGTCAGTATGAAGCCCAACGCAAAGTGGAAGCCTCACATTTTGCTTGGGCAGTTTGGAAACCAACAGTATGAATATTGATTTCTCTAACTTCAAGTAACCCTTGGTTTCCCTCTTTCTCCATCCCTCCCCCATCCTAGTTCTCCAACTAGTTTCACTGTCCTCCTGATTAATTTTACAGTGTGTGTGCCTCGTTGTCACCTTCCTCTCAGCCAACAATGAACCATTCTACATATCCTTGTTCATGGCCTGTTTTGATCTGTCATTTTCACACCTCGCCCTTCCATATCTCTAGTCTCCCTCTCCCCTGACTCTCAGTCTGAAGAAGGATCTCGACCCAAAACATCACCCATCCCTTCTCCCCAGCAATGCTTCTTGTCCCGCTGAGTGACTCCAGCATTTTGTGTCTATCTACTTTGTCTTCCCATCAGAGTCTCTCTTTCTTCATCTTTCTTTGGAGCATTAACCAGCATCTGCAGTTTTTTGTTTCTGCTCCACGTTTCAACAAAGTACGTTTGTATAGAGCAATTGTAGCCCGAACGCATTAACTTCAACACTTTATAATCCTCTGAGAGTTTGCAGAGATGGGGGAGGAATTCATGAACACGCGATAAGAAATTTAATATTCTGGTTTTATTTGCTAATTTTTCAGCAGATGTGCATCGTTAGTGAAGCTTGGATTTATTGCCCGCTATTTATTTGCCATTAAGGAGTTGTTTTAATTAAGAACCAGCGTGGGTCACCAATTTCAGTGCTGATGGGTGAACGGGAGTTGCCCTGAGATTAAAATAAGCATCAGAGCCTAGGAGAGGCTCCATGAGGAGGCTGAGCAGCCAGAAATGGAGCAAGCAAAGCGAGTGAAGATTTCAGCAGCTGGTAACTGGAGAAGGCAGCGATAAACGTGATCTAGGACGAGAGGGTCTGAGCTGTAGGGAGGGGTAGAGTAGGCTGAGATTCTACTTCTTGGAGCGCAGGAGCATGAGGGGTGACCTTATAGAGGTGTATAGGATCATGAGAGGAATAGGTCGGGTAGATGCACCGAGACTCTTGCCTAGACGGTGACGGTGGTGCGGTGGTGGCAGTGAAGCCTCGTGGGTCGACTCGCGGTCGCCGGTTGATGAGGGCATGGGGGGACCACCATGAAGGGGGGGGAGGAGCGGGGAGAACAAAGGAGAAGCCGGAGGGGGTACTTTGTAACTTTGTCAGCATCGTTTATATAGAAACATAGAAACATAGAAATTAGGTGCAGGAGTAGGCCATTCAGCCCTTCGAGCCTGCACCGCCATTCAATATGATCATGGCTGATCATCCAACTCAGTATCCCGTACCTGCCTTCTCTCCATACCCTCTGATCCCCTTAGCCACAAGGACCACATCCAACTCACTCTTAAATATAGCTTACGTGGCAACTATTTGCATTCCTTGGGTATTCAAGCAAAGAAATTCCCTGTGCCTTGTCACATGTGACAATAAAGTATTCCATTCCATTCCAGTAGATGAATTAAGGACCAGAGGACATAGGTTTAAGGTGAAGGGGAAAGATTTAATAGGAACCTGAGGGGTAACGTTTTCACACAAATGGTGGTGGGTGTATGGAACAAGCTGCCGGTGGAGGTAGTTTGAGGCTGGGACCATCCCAAATTTTATGAAACAGTTAGAAAAACTGCATGGATTGGACAGGTGTGGAGGGATATGGTCCAAACGCAGGCAGGTAGGACTAGTGTAGCTGGGACATGTGGGCAAGTTGGGCCGAAGGGTCTGTTTCCACGCTGTATCACTCTATGACTGCATGTTGGGAAATTAAGAATGGAGCCATATAGGAAATGAAAAACGTGTAACAATAATGCGGCTACACTGTTCAATGGTGTAATCAGTGCATCTGTAATTCTGGGATTTGGATGATATATTTAATGCTTGTCTTGAATAATTTAAACCTACCAACCAAGCCTTAACTGCCTTGAAATTACTTGAGGATTATCACCTACTTAGTTGATTGTGTGGTATCCGCCTTGGTCTGGCATAATTCTTCTGTTGACAGCCACAGACGCTGACGTTGATCGCAGGCCTTTTGTCCGCCTCTGATGCAAAGCAGCGTTCCTACCAGGAGATTAACTATTTGTAATTCCTCACCGGCAATCTCGGATTGTCCATGAGCTTCTTGGACAGTGACAGAGCGCCTGACTGCCACCACCGCCCACCATTCCTTGGGAGAAGGTCGTCACACAACAGGGCAGCACAGTGACGCAGCAGTAGAGCGGCTGCCTTACAGCGCCAGAGATCCGGCTTCGATCCTGACTACGGGTGCTTGTCTGTACGGAGTTTGTGCGTTCTCCCCTGTGTGGGATTTCACCGAGATCTTCGGTTTCCTCCCACACTCCAAAGACGTACATGCCTGTAGGTTAATTGGCTTTGTATAAAATGTAAAATTGTCCCTGGTGTGTGTGTAGGATAGTGATAATGTGCGGGGATCGCTAGTCAGTGCAGAGTCAGTGGCCCGAAGGGCCTGTTTCCGTGCTTTATCTCTAAACTAAACTAAACTAAACAACGGTGTCCCCAGTGAGAAAGTTATAATTATTTTCTAAAATCAGGATCGTGTGGGAGTTTGCAAGAACTTTACAAATGGTAATGTTCCTAAATGTTCCGTTTTAATTGTCATGTGTAACAAGTTACAGTGACAAGCTTTTTTTGTTGTGTGCTATCTAGTCAGTGAAAAGACTATATATGACCGCAATCAGCCGTCCTACTGTTATACAGTAACAGGATAAAGGGAATCGCATTTAGTGCAAGATAAAGTCCAGTAAAGTTTGATGAAAGATAGTTCGAAGATCTGCAATGAAGTAGATGGTAACTCAGGGCTGTTCTCTAGTTGTTGATAGGATGGTTCAGTTACAGTGTACAGATTCATGAGTCTGATCAAAGATAGTATGAGGGTCTCCATCGAGGTAGATATTAACTCAGGACTGCTCTTTTGTTGATGATAGGATGGTTCAGTTACCTTATAACAAGCTGTGAAGAAACTGTCCCTGAAACTAGAGGTGTGCACCCTCTAGCTTTCACACTTCTATATCTCTTGCCTGATCGAAGAGGGGAGAAGAGGGAGAGACTGGTCCGTGATTATGCTTGTGACCTTGCCGAGGCTGCGTGAAGTGTAAATGGTGTCAAGGCAAGGGAGGTTGTTCTTTGTGTTCCTGAAATATATCATGTCTTGCGAGCACTTTGAATCCATCAGGAAGTAATTTGCAGCACTGTTTATTGTGTGTGTTTACCATAATTACATTACTCGTACAGTGAGATGTGTGTAAGGTTAATCAGTCTGAGGCCTAGCTAAAACTTAAAACAGAAATTAAATCGAAAGGGAGGTGAAGAGATTGCTGCCGTTGGGATGGGCTGAGAACTAGCGGAAGCAAAGTAAATTAATGTCAGTTTTTCAACCATTATACAGTATGGTTTCATTCATAAATAAGGACTGCAGAAGGGGATTTGCAGCTGCTAATGTTGGAATAATTGAAAATATTACTTGGCGAATTTGCACGGTCTGCAACTCAACTACCTAATCAGCTATTTACCAAAATGTGACGAAACCAAGTTAAAAGTTGTGGACTAATTTAGTTTAGTTTAGTTTCGGTTCGTGTAGAGATACAGTGTGGAACCAAGCCCTTCGACCCACCAGAGTGGTGGGGGCAGAAGTGCTGCCTGGGCAGGTGGTGGAGAGATACGATGGTGATGTTTAAGAGCCTTTTAGTTAGGTATAGGAAGTGCAGGGAATAGATGGACATGGATTATGTACAGGCAGATGAGATCAGTTTAAATTTGCATCATTTTCGGCATGAACACTGTGGGGCTGGAGGCCCACCGTGAAACCAGTCACTGGAAATGTGGCCACGTTAAAGCCTGCCCACAGTGAAATGAAGATACTAGAAACTGCGGATGCAAGAATCTGGAACGTTAAACAATCTGCTGAAGAAACTTGAAATTGCAGCTTCTGTGCTTTCAAAGCAATGGCCGACTGTTTGTATTGAAACCCTACTTCATAACAGAGAATGGAGTGGGGAGATAGCCAGTATAAAGAGGAGCGTATAAAGTGGTGTGTCAGAAGTGCTGGGGCTCTATAAGGCGCCGGTCGGGCCGCATTTGGAGCATTGTGAGCAATGTTGGGTGCCATATCTGAGGAAGGATGTGCTGGCTCTGGAGAAGGTCCAGAGGAGGTTTACAAGAATGATCCCAGGAACGATTGGGTCAACATATGATGAGCGTTTGATGGCACTGGGCCTGTACTCGCTGGAGTTCAGAAGGATGAGGGGGACGTCATTGAAACTTACCGAAATAGTGATGGGCTTGGATAGAGTGGATGTGGAGAGGATGTTTCCACTCGTGGGAGAGTCTAAGACCAGAGGTCATAGCTTCAGAATTAAAGGATGTTCCTTTAGGAAGGAGATGAGGTGGAATTTCTTTAATCAGAGGGTGGTGAATCTGTGGGATTCATTGTTACACAAGGCTGTGGAGGCCAAGTCTAATGGATATTTTTAAGGTAGAGATAGATAGATTCTTGATTAGTATGGGTATCGGGGGTTATGAGAAAAAGACAGGAAAATGGGGTTAGGAGGGAGAGATAGATCAGCCATGATTGAATGGGGTTGTAGACATGATAGCTTAATGGCCTAACTCTGCTCCTATCGCATGACCTTCTTCTTCTTCTTGCCTATGGCGTGCACAGCCTAAAGTTGTAGGACAACTTGTTCTATTTGATCTTATTTGATTGTGCACGCCAGGTTGATTGCATTCGTCGAAACAGGGCGGGCCACGTGAAGGTTGCAATCTTCCACCCCATCGTGTGACCTTATGAAGTGAGAGGTGATAGGTGGATGAGGAGGCATAAAGATGCTGTGCATATGTAGCCTGCTAGTGCCCCCATAGAAGATGACCACAAAAGAGCAGAACCGCCTTACAAGCTGCCCAATACATGTTTAGGCTGCCTACATTAGAACCTGTCCACTGCAATACTGGCACCGTAATAAAACAACACACTTTAAAAGCTTTCCACCTCAGATTCAGCTTATGTTAGAACTTTGATTCTATATGATCCTGCTCTTTACTGACCAAGTCACTCTAGAATTGTCCACAAGAACCTGCCTGCTCTTGCAATGAGTCACAACGGAGCATGGCCACTGTAGAAAGGGCCCAGGATAGAATCTGCCCACTATAGACTCTGCTCCCTACACATCTTCCTCCCTTAGGACCTGCCTGCTTTGGAGCCTACCCACAATGGAACCACTTATCATTGAACCCATTCTCAAACCAACCTGCTCACTGTTGAATCACCCATTATAACACGGTGGCACAGTGGTGTAATGGTAGAGTTGTTGCCTCACAGCGCTGGAGACCCGTACTGTCTGTACGAAGTTTGCCACATTCTCCCTGTGACCTGTGTGGGCTTTCTCCCAGAGAACTTCGGTTTCCCCACACATTCCAAAGACATACAGGTTTGTAAGTTAATTGGTTTGATATATGCATAACAATAGTCCCTAGTGTAGGATAGTGATGATGTGTGGGGATCGCTGGTCGGTGCGGACTCGGTTGGCCGATGGGCCTGTTTCTGCGCAGTATCTCTAAGTTAAACACTGCACGCTACAAATCCTGTCCATTTTATACCGTTCCCACTATAAGATCTGCATGGAATTGATTTTATTCACAATAGGACCAGCTCATTAAATAAATAGCTCACTACTGTTCTGGAAACCTAAAATAAAATTCAAACTGCTGGAATGTCTCAGCCAGATGGGCCGCACGAAGGCAGAGCGAAACAAATAATGTTTCACTTCACCGACCCTTGATGAGAACATGAGCAACTTCATACCCCTCATTCCTGGCCCTGGAAAGTGTCCAGCATGAATTCAACTTTCCTCGTGGTTGAATCTCCACTGTGTCAAACCTTCCCACGGTAGCAATGTCTCAGTGTAAATCATGGCTCTGTTAGAGTCATGGTCACAGAGTCATACATTGTGGAAGCAGGCTCTTCATCCCAACTTGCCCACACCGACCAACATGCCCCATCTGCACTAGTCCCACCTGCCTGCCTCTGGCCCATATCCCTCTAAACCTGCCCTATCCACGTACCTGTCTAAATGTGTCTTAAATGTTGCGAGATGGTTTAATGCTTCATTAGTTTATTTATTGTCATGTGTACAGTTTCTTTGCATGCAGCTCAGCAAGACTATCCCAGAACATGAGGTCAATCACCCCGGTGAGTACAGTGTCCACAGAACAGCCCACTGTATACAAAAAAACGAGGCCATCAGCAAGAGGCGCCATTTCGCCACCATTTTACAGTCCCAGCTGCAGCTGGCCACAAAGCCCGTTGCCTCCATTCAGGTCATCCCGCGATCCAATGTCCCTCTCCATGTCTGGCTCTCTTCAGCCCTTTTTCTCCAGCGGGGGTGCCTCCCGCAGCCAACCTCGAGGGCGTGAAAGGCATGACCTCCCCCCCCCCCCCCCCCCCTGGTTCCGCTCACCGAGTCCTTTGTCCAAGCCATAAGGTCATAAGTGAAGGAGCAGAATTAGGCCATCCGGCCCATCGTGTCTACTCTGCCATTCAATCATGGCTGATCTATCTCTCTGTCCTAACCCCATACTCCTGCCCTCTCCCCATAACCCCTGGCACCCACCCAGCGTCCGCCCCGTCCCCTTCTCCCTCCCCCCCCTTCTCCGATTCCTGGTCCACGGGGTGAGTAGGGGCTGGGCTCAGCGGCCTTCCCTCTCGTAGCGAACCGGGCCTGCGTTTGGGATACAGCCGGGGCTCACCAGCACGCCAGGCACATAGTCCCTGCTTCTGATTAAAACTGTTCATTTATTTCACAGAATGAAAATCATATTGGTTTAATATAAAGAGTAGTGCAGTCAAATGCCCGCAAGAGTAAGGCAAACATTCTCCCATATAATTGGCACCATATTTTATATTAAATAGAAATTAACATTGCACCAAACGCTGTGTAAAGAGGGGAAATCTTGTAGAATTTCAGATAGAAATTTATCCTACTTAATTATTAAGTTGTGAAGTAATTTAGTTAAATTAACAAACTAAATGGAGAATATTAAGATTTGGTGGATATTTTATATTGGTATGGAACTGTTATTCATTTATTTGCATTACAATAGACAATAGGTGCAGGAGTAGGCCAGGTGGCTGATCATCCACAATCAGTACCTTGTTCCTGCCTTCTCCCCATACTCCTTGACTCCGCTTTCTTTAAGAGCTCTATCTAACTCTCTCTTGAAAGCATCCAGATAACCAGCCTCCACCGCCCTCTGAGGCAGAGAATTCCACAGACTCACAACTCTCTGTGAGAAAAAGTATTTCCTCATCTCCGCTCGAAATAGCTTACCCCTTATTCTTAAACTGTGGACCCTGGTTCTGGACTCCCCCAACATCGGGAACATGTTTCCTGGCTCCAGCGTGTCCAAACCCTTAATAACCTTATATGTTTCAATAAGATATCCTCTCATCCTTCTAAATTCCAGAGTATTCAATCCCAGCCGCTCCATTCTCTCAGCGTATGAAAGTCCTGCCATCCTAGGAATTATCCTTGTGAACCTACGCTGCACTACCTCAACAGCAAGAATTACTCATGGCCTTAATGTTAATATAATAAATCTATAATGTAAACCTAAAATGAATTGGAAAATGTATTTAAGAAAATAAAATTCAATTGTGGGTAGCTCATATTTTTGAAGTTTAATTTTATTCATGTACTTTCTTTAATCTATTTTCAGGGCCCTATTTTAAGGCAGGTTCTTCTATAGCTCAGGAATGGACTTTGCTTTCTTACAACATTAGTATTTCCTGACCCCTAAATATACCGGTAAAACAAAGTATTATTTTCCTTACAAGTGGTACATTTCTATCTATCCATAAATAATGGTGAAAAAATATTTTTAGTTTCAACTTTTAAGTAAATGTATTCATAGCTCCAAACATAACCATAGGCAGAATGGCTTGTTATTAAATTAACTACAGAGATATTGACTTTTAAATATTATTTGAGAAAAATATGCTAGTCCTGAGATTAATGCTTACCATACAAAACAACATCTCTTCTCCATATAGCTTCGGGGAGTTTGTTTCTGATTATTATTCTTACAATAAACATGTGCATACATTGCCCTTGCCTGCACATTACACTCGTTTGACTGCAGTGGAGTTAACATTGGGAAGAGATTGCACCCAGTGCCATAGTTAATGCGAGCACAGGAAAACCATGCAAAGCGGTAAAGAAAAAAATCAAAGTTTCATTTCTTTTTCTACAGCCATCAATTTTCAGATGAGATCGGGGAAAGTGTCGATGTGAATTGGCATAGCTATATTTCTTTCTCTTACTGCATCAGTAAGATGAGAGAAATCTCCTAATTACCACAAAAACTCATCTCAGGTTTGACCTGGAATCAAATACTAATCTCTGGTTTGACCTGGAATCAAATACTAATTTCTAAAGTTAAGAGGGTCTACAGAAATTCTTTATTAAAACTACTAACAAGTACATACGAACTAAACTTTAGTTTTTCTGCACCCATTAACCAAATCTGGCTCAACTGGTCCAACAATGTAATGCATGCAACCCACACTGGATTAAATGTTAACATGTATGAGAACATTCGTCTGTGGCCAGTTAGAAAATAACCAAGCCAAATATTTGGAAGATACCCAAGACAAATAGATTGAGGGGGTTATTTGCAAATGGGTGGCTTGGCCATAGTAGGCCAAAGGTCGGCAAAGGTCGTCCTTCTGCGATGTATGAGTCCAATACAGTGGGAGAGCCTAGGACCAAAGACCATAGCCACTGAATAAAAAGAAATACGTTAAGAAAGGAGATGAGGAGGACATTTTAGGTGGTGAATCTATGAATTAAATGCCACAGAAGGCTGTGGAGGCCTAATCAATTGATATTTTTAAGGTGGAGATTGGTGGAGTTTTGATTTGTACAGGTGTCAGGGGTTATGGGGAGAATGCGACAATAGGGTTGAGAGGGGAAGAAAGATCAGCCATGATGGAATGGCGGAATAGACTTGATGGGCCAAATGGCCTCATTCTGCTCCTATCACTTATGAACTTATTATATGAACTCCTTGATGATACAGATACTTTCCATTAAGTATCCTCCCTCAAAAATAAAATGAAACTGAGAGTTTGGAAAATAGAAAGCAAAATCTTTTGAATTATACAAACCAGTTATATTTGTCAGTATTGATCAATAATGCAGACTTGCACGCATATTGATTCTATTGTTACATTAATTTTCACATGCCTATTACTAAACAGCTGATGGGTAAAGTGGGTTTTGTGCCTGCATGTTAGATCTCAAAACAAACTGCTTTATATATACACGGGCGGCCTGGGGGCACAGCGGTAGCGTTGCTGCCTCACAGCGCCAGAGACCCGGGTTCAATCCTCACTACAGGTGCTGTCTGTACAGAATTCTCCCTGTGACTGTATGGGTTTGTTCCGTGCCCTCCTGTTTCCTCCCACATCCCAAAGACGCACAGGTTTGTAGGTTAATTAATTGGCTTCAGTAAAAATTGTAAATTGTCCCTAGTGTGTTGTATAGTGCGAGAGTACAAGGATCGCTGAAATCAGCACGGACTCGGTGGAACGAAGGGCCTGTCTCCACGCTGCATCTCCAAAATAAACCAAACGGAATTTGGGGAGGTGACAGCTTTCTCCCTGTGAGCACAAGGGTGTCAGTGACGAACTTAAAGATAGATTTGGTGTTGTACTTGGCCACATCATCATGTGTTTATGGGAGTTGAGCAGGGGACTGAGCATACAGCCCTGAGGGGCAGCTGCACTGATGGTCAGGTGGTGGAACTGTTATGGCCAATTCTAACCGACATGAGGCCTGTAGGTCTGGACGTTCAGAGGCCAGTTGCCGATGGAGGTCCCCGGGCCAAGGCCTGTAGGTTTAGGGATGAGCTTACTGAACATTATGGTGTTGAAAGCTGAGCTGAAATCGATAAATGGCATCCTGACATTGTTATTTATTGTGCGAGCCTAAACAGTTTGCAAGGCGTTTAACTGCAGGGCCTCGACAACTGTCTTTTAGTAATGGTGATGGATGAATACTTTCCAAGGATTAGCAGAGGACAGTGATCCATTGCAGGAAGTCTGGCTGCTCTTTGTCATCTCTCCGTAACCTCACTGATGTCTATGTCAGTACCCCAGTTGAACTGCGATGAGTTATTGAGCTCAAAGTCTACCAGTTCTGTAGTTCTGTGTGGACTTTGTCAATAAACATGTCAATCCATTAACCCAAAGACATTGGGATTAATACTCATTCCTGATATATTCAGTAGATCGGTGCCCATATCTTCTGCGTTTTAAAAGAATGCAATATAATCTAATTGAACTCCATCTAATTCCTTCGACACTTTGGCAGCTTAAGTGCAAAGTGGCTTTTTTCTAGATCTAGCTAGAGAGACCAGAACTGGGAACAGGACAAGTTTATGATAAGCACTTGACTAGGACTGAAGTGAGGGGAATGTTTTTAGTTTAGTTTAGAGATACAGCACAGAAACAGTCCCTTCGGCCCACCGAGCCCACACCGACCAGCGATCCCCCAACATTGACACAATCCTACATGAGGGACAATTTATTTTTGCACCAAGGCAATTTACCTTCATACCTGTACGTCTTTGGAGTGTGGGAGGAAGCCGAAGATCTCGGAGAAAACCCATGCTGGTCGCGGGGAGAACATACAAACTCCATACAGACAAGCACCTGTAGTCGGCGTCGAACCCGGGTCTCTGGTGTTGTAAGTGCTATAAGCCAGCAACTCTACCACTGCCCCCACCTGCCGTGCCACCGTGCGCTTGGCATGAACTTGCCCTGGTCCCAGTTCTGGTCTCTCTACTCACATGACAGCGAACCTTTGAAATTCTTTATCTTGGAAGACTGTGAATGCTCAGCTGCAGAGTTTTCTCAATTGGGGGTGGATTTTTGCATCAAGCGATTGGTGTTCGGGACGACTTGGAGTTGGTGCAGAAGATCAGTCATGGTCACATTGAATGGCCCATCAAGCGTGAGAGACTCTTTAGCCTATTCCTGCCTCTATCTCTTAATTATATCTGAGATGTTGACATTGTAATCCACACAGAATACGTTAATTCGGACTTTGGCCCACTGAGTCCACACCCACCAGCAATCCCCGTGCACTAACACTATCCACTACACTAGGGACAATTTACAAATGTATTTTACCAAAGACAATTATTCTACAAACCTGTATGTCTTTGGAGTGTGGGAAAAAAATGGAGCTCCCTGAGAAAACCCACGCAGGTCACGGGAAGAATGTACAAACTCCATACAGACAGCACCTGTAGTCAGGATCGAACCCGGGCCTCTGCCGCTGTGAGGCAGCAACTCTACCACTGCGCCACCGTGCCGCCCTTTTATATTGAATCCATTATAATTATGTATAACATCATCAACATTTACTTGTGGACTGGGTTGCGTAACAATGGTTTTTACTGACACGGAGCACGCAAGCTCAGATCGTAATGCACTCTGCTTTTCAAACCTGGCTCTGATGTTGCCTTTCTGTTTGATGTACAGTATGTGATCAGTCTGACTAACAAATAGCTATGGACGGTCAATTTTTGGTCTTCTCAATTATCCTACTCACGGGAACCTCTGAAAAACTGTTTCTCCACAGTTTCTGGGAATCAAAAATTAAAGTGGAAATCTTCTTTTGAACAGTAAGGTACAGATCAGCCATGATCTGATTGAATGTGCTGGATAATGGAGAAGACCAAATGCCAAATCTTGGCAGTCCATAGCTATTTGTTAGTCAGACTGATCACACACTGCACATCAAAGGACTAGGGTGGCACTCTGGTGCAGCGGTAGAGTTGCTGCCTTTCAGCGCCAGAGACTCGGGTTGGATCCTGACTACGGATGCTGCCTGTGCAGAATTTGTAGGTTCTTCCTGTGACCCCGTGGGTTTTCTCCAGGTGCTCTGGTTTCCTTGCTCCATTGACGTAATGGTTTGAAGGTTAATTGGCTTTGGTCAAATTATAAAATGTCCCTAGTGAATATGATAGTGCGAGTGTATAGGGTGATTACTGGTCGGTGTAGACTTGGTTACCTGAAGGGCCTGTTTCCACGCTGTATTTCTAAAGACAACAGACAATAGACAATAGACAAGTCTAAAGACTGAATGTTTTACACCTGTGTTAATGCATTATTTGGCCTCAGGCTCCATGTTGTATTATTAATCAAGGAGAACTTGCTAATTCTGGCATTGCTCTTAGAATAGTAAACAATTTTGCTAATATACAGGATCAACATAAATTAGTTTATTATTTATGGTCCCCAACAAAGGTTGCGGCATTATTGACTTTCCGATCTGTAAAGACTGGAGGCACTGGAAAAGATATAACTGCTGTCTCTGTAAAGCTGTTTGAGGTTCATCGGAAGAATAAGCAAAGTCCTTTCCCAAGCTAACACACCCAGTATTGAGGTCATAGTTACAGTATATGTTTGTATATTGACAACAGACTCCCAAAACACACATTCTACACAGACTACTGCCGTGGTAAGTAATTATTAGACAGAAGAAAAGTTCATAATTCGTTGGACCAGAATGAGACCATTCAACCTATCCAGCATACTCCGCTATTCAATCATGGCTCATCTATCTTTCCCTCTCAACCCCTCTAAGGACCTCATAACAAATTAGTTGAATAGGATTTATTTTTTTAAAAGGTGGCACAGCGATAGAGTTGCTGCCTTACAGCGCCAGGGACACGGGTTCCATCTTGTCTATGAGTACTGTCTGTACAGAGTTTGTACGTTCTCCCTGTGACCACAAATACCCGAACACTTGGTGTCCACAGCTGTCTGTGACAATGAATTCCACAGATTTACCACCACAAAGAGTTAAGTATATAAGCTGAGGGCTTCGTAGAATGAATACAACATCCTCATTGATGCCTAGAAATTTAGACAGGTGTCCGAGGTTATGGGGAGAAGGCAGGAGAATGGGGTGTGGATGGAAAGATAGATCAGCCATGATTGAATGGCGGAGTAGACTTGATGGGCCAAATGGCGGATTCAGTATGGCATTGAGAACTTTGAGGTGATTCATTGGGAACACAGAGGCATCCTGCCCCACCATCACACCTGTTCTGCCCCATCTGTGGAGGAGTTTGCAGTTCCCACTTTTGTCTTATTAGCCTCCTTAGAAACCATAAAACCAGAGTGGAATTATGTCACAGATAGACACAAAATGCTGGTATAGCTTAGCGGGCCAGGCAGCAGTTCTGGCGAGAAGGAACAGATGACGTTTCAAGTCGAGACTCTTCATCGGAATCTTCATCAGAATGATGTTATCCTTGATTGCAAAGGATTGCCTAAAATAGACTGTCAACTTATTTGCAGCCAGCTGAAAATTCAACTGTTTATTGGTTTTGGACAATATTGAAGAGGCCAATGTGTTAGAGGCAATCTGCCCTCACAAGCAATATAATTTGACAAAGATTTATAAACTGTGCTTCTATTGTTATTTTTAAAGACTAGATTGTGTCTTATCATCTGGAAGTCAAAAATTGAAAATTCAAGTCATGTCAGCATCATCAAGAGGGAACCAACAGGTCAGGTCAAATTTGCTTTCATCTGACATTGAAGTTAAAGATTTAACAGATGTAGTTCCAGAACAGTGTAATCCCCGCGACCAGCATGGGTTTTCTCCGAGATCTTCGGCTTCCTCCCACACTCCAAAGACCTGGCCGCAGGTGCTGTCGGTGCTGAGTTTGTATGTTCTCCCTGTGATTCCCTGTTCTTCAGGTACACTCGCACTCCAAAGACTTCCAGGCTTCTGTAAATTGGAAAACTGTCCCGAGCGTGCAGGAAAGTGCTAGTGTACGGGGTGATCGCGCACTCAGTGAGCTGAAGGGCCTGTTTCCACACTGTATCTCGAAATCAGGGAAAAGGTGAATTGAAGAAAGGAAAGGAGAAAATGAAAAGTTGGTTTTGGTACGGAGGGCAGGAATGAGTCAATGGCAAAAAGGGCTGAAATTGCAAGGTTGATCCTTGGAAGTATGGTATTTAATTCTGTGCCATGACTCTTATGTTCGATGGCCAACTGAGGATTTAAGTTGATATCCTCCCCATTGATGAATTGCTCAAGGTTGCTCATTTGACTCCTAATAGGCACAACAATACACAATGGTTGTTGCAGATGCTACACAAAAAGCTAATGCAGCAGCTAAGGAGCGAAGGAGATAGGCGACGTTTTGGGTCGAGACCCTTCTTACACAATGGTTGCCAGCACTTGTAGGCTTCAACAATGCTGGCAAATCCACTTTCTTCTTTCCGAAATAAAAATAAACCAAATTGTTCTTCTTTGCTAACAGAGCCTGGCTGATCCTTTCTGATGCAAACTAGACTCGTTAGTAAACGAAACAAAAAAATATAGAAACGAGGAACTGCAGATGCTGGTTTACAAAAAAAGCCACAAAGTGCTGGAAAATTCAGTGGGTCAGGCAGCATCTCCGGAGAAAATGGAGCGGTGATGTTTTGGGTCGCCGTAACGTCAATTTCAGTCTGAAGAAAGTTCCCAACCCGAAACTGCACCTATGAATGTTCTCCAGTTACGATGCATGACCCGCTCAGTTGCTCCAGCACTTTTGTGGCCTTTTGTTTATACAAAAATGTGGCAGATATCTGTAATGGGAATGAACAGAAAGTTGAGATTTACTGTGAACTTCACGTGCACAGAGAAAGTAATCCAGGCCTGAGGGCATGGGCAGAGTTGTCATGGTGATTTTCATATTACTCTCCCACTATATAGTGAGGAACAGCAGCTCATATTTCACTTGAACAGCTTAAAACCCAGTGGTATAAATATTGATTTCTCTCACTTCAGGTAGCCCCGGCATTCCCTCTTTCTCTATCCCTCCCCCACCCAAATCGCACTAGCTACCCATTTTCACCCTACAAACGGCTAACAATGGCCTGTTTCCTTTATCATCGTTACTTTTTTGCATATCTTTCATTCGTTGTTCTTTATCTCTCCACGTCCCCGTCTATATCTCTCGTTTCCCTGATCCCTGACCAGTCTGAAGAAGGGTCTCGACCCGAAACGTCACCCATTCATTCTCTTCAGCGATGCTGCCCTGCCCGCTGAGTTACTCCAGCTTGTTGTGTCTCTCGTAAAGATGTTGTTCAATAGAGAAGTCTAAGTGCAATGCGGTATCTCTGAACACACTGTGTATGGTGTCTTTGCTGAAGGGTACTACTGTGCCTTCTACCCTGTCATCACATTCTCAGTTCATGAGTCCTAGGAGCAGAATGAGGCCATTCGACCCATCAAGTCTACACCAGCGTTCAATCGTGGTTGATCTATCTTTCCCTCTCAACCCCATTCTCCTGCCTTCTCCCCATAACCCCAGACACCTATTCTATTTGATTGCAGTCATTGTGTGCTATCCAATTTATGTGCATTGGGTGAGAGATTGCATGTTGATCAGAATCGTTAGGCAAACAACTGATGCAGGAAATATTCGCGCGCGCTGACGAAGCAGCAACCGGCATTGTGCGACCCAGTTTGACAACTGGTGACATTGCCTCACAATCACAACTCAAGTCAAAATTAATTGCGTACCATATAATTTCATCTTGACTGTTAAAATGAAAATCAGTTATGAGCCAAATGTGTTACTTTTCGTCAAATGCCTGTGAATCACAGGAATGGGTTGTAAGTGGCATACGATTAAATACGCAATTAGTTTTGATAATAACACATTTGGCACAAATGCATACACTTCGAAGAGCTTTTATCTGTCGTGAAGGTGGAGCAGGTCAGAGCATAATCATCTCAACTCTCACCGAAGTGGAACAGATCTCACAGTTCCAAAGAAATGGACTATGATCCTCTTGAGAAGAGCGAATTGATAAAATTGAGGTCAATATAAATGTAAAATATTGGAGAATTACCAGAAGCGTCGGCCTCTGTGATTTATATTTACTTTTTATATTTCCTATAGGTTTTTACCAGATATGGAAAGTGCTACATGTTTAACTCAGGGAGTGATGACAAGCCTCTGCTGACCACTGTGCAAGGCGGTACTGGCAATGGACTAGAGATTATGTTGGACATTCAGCAAGATGACTACCTACCAGTGTGGGGTGAAGCAGGTAAGGTCATTCTCCTCCTATTAAAACCAAATCGCAAAGCCGGAACAACACAAACTGCCTAATATAATGTTTGTATTAATGTTAATATAATGCCTTAAAAATAAATCAATAATTTTGTAGCTTGCTTATCTGTACTAAAAATCGTTAGCAGATACATTTGTTTTATTGTTATTGCATTACTTGATGTTCTTTTGTTTGAATTTTGTTTGAAACGCAACTGTGATTGTTCCCTTTATGGGTAATTTATACGGAGGTGCCTCAGCATTTTCCCACTGTTAGTATCCATAATTCATGTGTTCGAAGTTCTTAGTTACCAGACGAGGAAAGCAATCCGCTCTCTTTGTTCTTTCAGTGTAAATCTGAGATAAAATGTGTAACGTGATTTTTCTTGAGGTGACATTTATGTGTCTCATAAATTCAGGAACATTATGTTGCATTCTTAAACCCCTGTCTCACGGTGCGAGTTGGCCCACAAGTGACCCCGAGTTTTCACTCGTGGTGATCACGTAGTGGGAACGTCGGAACTCGCACGAGCAGCTAATCGACTCGTGGCGCTAACGGCAGGTACTCGGGAAACTTGTTAACTCGTGAAAAAAATCAAACGTGTTTGAATTTTGTCCACGAGTCAATTTACTGTTCAAGTTAAAAATGGAAACATTTAAACTCGTTGTAATAACGTAGTGGCCCGTGCGTTTACCTTAGTGACTCGTGAGTCTACCGTGGGAACTTTCTTATAATCTATTCGTTCACTCGAGTAAAGACTGAACCAAAGATAGACACAAAATGCTGGAGTAACTCAGCGGACCAGGCAGCATCTCTGGAGAGAAGGAATGGAGTCGAGACCTTTCTTCAGACTTACCCGAAATGCCACCCATTCCTTCTCTCCAGAGATGCGGCCTGTCCCGACGAGTTACTCCAGCATTTTGTGTCTATCTTCGGCCTTTCTGCGATGATCTGCCACTTGTCCTTTATTACTGAGGCGCCTGCCCCGTGGCTTCGTATTCGTCACTTTGTCTCATGAGGACGCGGTTAAAGACCTGCCGAAGGGGCAAGTCTGGGGTGGTGGGTGGGATGTGTCCACGTGTGATGCTCCATCCACCCCCCGGGGCCGAGAGTGTGGGATTGGGAAGGAACTGCAGATGCTGGTTCACACCGGAGATAGACACACACAATGCTGGAGTAACTCCGAGGGACAGGCAGCATCTCTGGAGAGATGGGATGGGTGAGATTTCGGGTCGAGACCTTACTTCAGACTTCTCCAGAGATCCCGCTGAGTTTACTCCAGTAGTTGGTGTCTATCCCGGTGGCGGGGAGCCGGGCTTCGCCGACCCGCCGCCTCTACTTGCCGGTCAGTCCGGTGATCATCGCCCTCCGCCCGGGATGCAGCGGAGGTTTGCACCTGGTGAGTTGTCCAGCGCTCACGGTGGACGAGGGAGGACAGCAACAGGCCAGGTGAATGAATAGCAGCACATAAATGAGTCGATCTTTAACATTTCTTGAATTTATGTTTTAATTTACAAGCCGCTTCACGCGAGGCAAGTTTTATTTTCAGTCCGAAGAAGGGTCTCGACCCGAAACGTCACCCATTCAACGATAGACACAAAAAAGCTGGAGAAACTCAGAGGGTCAGGCAGCAACTCTGGAGAGAAGGAATAGGTGACTTTTCGGGTCGAGATCCTTCTTCAGAAGACGAGCCCTTATCCAAAACGTCACCTTCTCCAGAGATGTTACCTGGCCCGCGTTGTTACTCCAGCTTGTTGCGTCTGCCTTCCGTCCAAAGCCTTGGGATCGTCGCCAACATGAAGACGGTGCGAAGCCCCCGCGCCCGGTGCAATGGACGGGGAGCTGGAGAGGGGAGGGAAGGGGTCACACACATGGCCGGGAAGCAGAGGGGTGGGGGTGGGGTTGGTGACAGACAGGGCCAACAATGAGATGGAGAAATACAGAAACACCGACGTGCAAAGGAGACCTACAATAGCGCATGATCTCTCTCGCGTTATGGCGGGTGATTGTCGCCTGTCCACTGTTTCTGCCCCTAATCGGAGTTGGGATCGTTGCCCTTTGTGTTGGCGTGGAGGGTGAGGGGGCTATTGTGCTGCTTGATTGCCCCCTGCTATCATAGGGACAGGGAGACACAGCGGCTTTTGAGACTGGTGGGCAATCACTACCAAAGTGTCTGCCTGCAGTCAGCACACCTCTCCTACACATGTCTCCCGCGCTAACCATCCCGCAGAGAATGATCCCAGCACCCAAGAGCCTTGTTCTGTCACCCCCCACCCCCAACCACCCTCCACCTCAACTTACGCCTGGGCACCAAAGCAGCTCAGGAGGTGAACCCTGAGCTCCGTCTCCCAACAATCTGATGTGCAACTGATGTGAAAGAACAGCGGCTGCGGCCGGCACCCGGCATGGACTTCTCACACCCTCACACACTTACCTTCATTCACGATTGGCTCAAGAGTAACGGGAGAGGAACTTGGTAAATCGGGAGAGGAACTTGGAACATCGCAGCAATGACATACCCGTGGGAACTCGGTTAAACACGTGATCATAAACTTGAAATCTCGTACACAACCACGAGTCTGTTTTTTTTCTTTCACTTGGGGTCACTCGTGGGATGACTCGCACCGTGAGACAGGGCCATTACACATAATCAGCTCTGTTTATAATTGCAGCGAGTGCTAATTTTTTTCCCCTTTAATAACGTTATATTTTTTTAATTTACCTGGGCAACTGCACACAATAATGCCGTTCAGTTCCAGAGAAGTTGACAGTACCTCACTTTACAAGGAGGTTCGAAATGTCAGATAGTAATTTAATGGAGTGCTTGTGCTCAATGATAGGCATGTTTTACGTTGCTGTGGATTACTTACCTTTGATGCCGATGAGTTGACACCAACAAATAGACCCTGTGATCAGAAGTTTTAAGGGCCTGTCCCACTTGGTGATTTTTTTCGGCAACTGCCGGCATCATTGACTGACGTATCAGGGGCTCCGAAAATTTTTGAACCTTTCAAAATCCAGCGGCGACAAAAACAATGTTGCGACACTTGTGGAAACACCGCGCGTCAATACGTCGTCACGCCGCATCACGCCACGACTTTTTCGGTGACCTGAAGCTACCGAAAAAATCGCCAAGTGGGTCTGGCCATTTATTCCTTTTCCAGGAAGTTGTTGACAAGTCATGTGGGTGTCAGGGGTTACGGGCAGAAGGCAGGAGAATGGGGTTAGGAGGGAAGGCTAGATCAGCCATGATTGGACGGCGGAGTAGAAGATGGGCCGAATGGCCTAATTCTCCTCCTATCACATGAACCCGGAGGATGGGATGCTGACTTTGATTGCTAGCTGTGGCTTTCTTTAGACTTCAGACGTTAGAGATACAGCGCGGAAACAGGCCCTTCGAACCACCGAGTCCGTGTCGATCAACGGTCGCTCTGTCAAGCGAGCAGTATCGTACACATTAGGGCCAATTTACAGAAGCCAATTAACCTACAAACTAGTACTTCTTTGGGGCGTGGTAGGAATCTGGAGCACCCGGAGAAAACCCATGTGGTCACAGGGAGAACGTGCAAAGCTCCATGCAGACAGCACCCGTAGTCAGGATCGAACTCAAGTCTCTAGCACTGTAAGGCAGCAACTCAAACGCAGCGCCACTGGGCCACCCTACCTGGGCACAATGATTGGCCAGAAGTTTCTTGGATGCGCAATGCATGCTCTCAGTCTTAAGCCCTTGTCCCACTTTCACGACCTAATCGGCAACCTCTGCCGATTTTGCCCTTGACTCATACTCGCAGCATGGTCGCCACGAGGTCGTAGGAGGTCTTCGTGACTCTTCCTCATGCTCGTGAGTGGTCTCCGCGGACTCGTGGCCTCAAGTAGGTCGCGGCGTTTTTTCCAGCCTGATAAAAAATTTCCATGAGTAAAAAGAAGGTTGGCATGGAAAAAATCGACCTACCTACGACTTACTCGCAAGTCGTAGGTAGGTCCTAGTAGGTCGTGATGGTAGTCGTAGGTAGTCGTGGGTCGGTAACTGGCCCGAGAAAAAATATGCAAACATGACGTCATTTTATCATGTGATTATTTTCCACTCGTAGCTAGTCGTAGTTGGTCTTAGGTGCGGAAGACTGAGGTCGAGGGGGGTCGTAGACATAGTCATAGGAGGTCGTAAATATAGTCGTAGGAGGTCTTTTACTTCGGCGAGTCAACACGACCTTGACATTTTTTTCAACTCGTCTAGGGTCTTCTAAACTCGTGGATTAGGTCATCCAAGTGGGACAGGCCCTTTATTCCCTCAGAATTATATTTGGCTTTTATTTATTGCAACACAGAAGAAGGCCATTTGGCCCATCATATCCGTGCCAGCTCCAGACAGAGCACTCCCTTATCTTACTTCCCTTTTGCCTGCAACTGGTTCTCCCCCATATACTCCCCTTTATTGCCACTTACCTGCACTAAATGTCGAGTTACAACCCTGATTAGCCTACTGGCTCTGGGATGCTGGAAGAATCCAGAGCACTCAACAGAAATCTACCCAGTCAAGACACAATGTGCAGACTTGCAGAATGTGCATGAGACTTTGTTCTGGCTTTTATAAAAAACACATCCTTAGTCTGACCATTCAGGATGACCTGATGTTATAACACCACATATAGCATGGGAGGAGGCAATTGTTGAAAATCCTCCGTTGAAGGGGAGAAAATGTGTAGAATGGTGCTGCTGAGATACCATCCATGCACTGCAATGGAGAACTAAACAGTGGAGCTCACTGTGTTGCATTGAGTTCACTATGTACCCACAGAAAGAGTTATCACCCAGGCAATGCTGGCCTCCCCGTCAATTATAGACATTGTGATCAGCAGACATTTTGATTCTGCTGCCAGCTGGTTGAACTCTGAGATCATCTCAGGCACGTTTCTCTGAGGCAATATTAACCGGGCAGCAGAGTGGCACTAGGATTGGCACTGCTGCCACATAGTGCCAGGGACCTGAGTTGGATCTTGCCCTTGGGAGGGAGGGGTTCAAGATTCAAGAGAGTTTATTGTCATGCGTCCCAGATAGGACAATTCAATTATTGCTTTGCTTTAGCACAACAGAATATTGCAGGCGTAAATAAATACAGAACAGATTAGTGTGTCCATATACCGTTGAATAGATATGTACACACATAAATAAGCATATAAAGTGCAATAGGCTATTAAAGTTCAGATTTTTCTTTGAGGAGTTTACTACCCTGATGGCTATGGGGAAGCAGCTGTTCCTGAACCTGGACGTTGCAGATTTCAGGCTCCTGTACCTTCTACCTGAAAGCAGCAGAGAGATGAATGTGTGGCCAGGATGGTGTGGATCCTTGATGATGCTGGCAGCCTTTTTGTGTGCGTGTGTGTGTGTGTGTGTGTGTGTGTGTGTGTGTGTGTTTGTGTGTGTGTTTGTGTGTGTGTGTGTGTGTGTGTGTGTGTGTGTGTATTTATGTGTGTTTGTGTGTGTGCGTGTGTGCGTGTGTGCGTGTGTGTGTGTGTGTGTGTTTGTGGTAGTTTAGAGAAAGAGCATGATAACAGCCCTTTGGCCACCAGGTCCACGCTGACCAGCGATCCTCGCACATTAACACCATCTACACACACTGCGGACAATTTATAAACTTACAAACCTGTAGGTCTTTGGAGTGTGGGAGGAAAGCAGAGATCCCAGAGGGAAAACCCATGCAGGTCACGGGGAGAACGTACAAACTCCATACAGCCAACACCCATAGCCAGGATCGATGTAAAGCAGAAACTCTACCACTGCGCCACCGTGCCGCCCAAGTTGAGAAGAGAAGTTGAGTACATTTGTTAAGATGGAGTGAATTAATTTTCCAACATAGGAAAATGAAAACTGTCGCCACATTCCACCAGATTTCATATTACCTATGTGAATACTCAATAATTTCACAAAAGGAAATGCATCAATAAAACCATAACATTAATTTGAATGGTTACAAAGCTGGGTGTCCGATTCACATTTCCTCCTCGATATCAGATTTCTTAGAATCGAGAGACATCTTAGTCATTAGTAGCAGAATCTTCATTGAGATTCATTTGTGCGTTTAATTAGAAATTAGATATGGAGAGAGTGCATCTAAATAGAAATATTCCCTTCATCACAATATTAGAAATGAAAGTAGGAATTAATGAAAAGAGTGTTCCTAATTGTATTGAAGCTTTTGAAAGTGGTAATAGGGCCCAGAATCTTAACATGAAAATGAAAAGGTATCAATCATCGATAATATTTATTAAACCTGTTTATTATAGAAAGCACAGGGTTCAACAATACTGCATTTGATTGCTGCAGCAAAGTGATTTTCTGACTACTACTGCATTAACCGTTTTATAGTCCATTTGTGTAGATAGATGCACTCTGATCAAATACTTTATTGGCAATCATTCTCTTTGGGCCACAAATTATAAGCAAGTTGTCAGCAACCATTGAAATTACAGGCATAAGTCATTTATTACTCCATGGTGCTGCGATAGAGTTGCTGCTTTACAGCGGCAGAGGCCGTCGATCGATCCTGACTACGGGGCGCTGGTCTGCACGGAGTTATTACGTTCTCCCCGTGCCCTGCGTGGGTTTTCTCCGTGATCACCGGTTTGCTCCCGCACTCCAAAGACGTACTCAGTTTGCAGGCTAATTGGCTTGGTATAATTGTAAATTGTCCCTAGTGTGTGTGGTAATATAAAAAAATCAACCAATGTTGACAATATTCTGGCAATGTTTATGGAGCTAGAGAAAGATCCAGGTCAATGACCATTCATTAAAAGGTAATTCTACCTGAAACCTTAATTCATTCTGTCTTTCCACGGATGCTGCTCGATATGTTGTGTATTTCCAGCATTTTCAGCTTGATTTCATATTTTCAGCATCTACAAATTTTGGATTCGAGCTGCATAATATAAATATATGAAGGAAGATCTGAGGCACACAATCTATTTACACTTTAAGTGTTTATGACTTGCTGCGGACTGTCAGCTCACAGCCGGAGTCTGTGAACAGAGTCATTGTGTGGGAAGCAACAATAAAACAGCATGTTGTACATATACAGGTCTGCTGCTATCATAGAGTGGCGATAGCAATATATTTGTTCACCAAAGATAGACACGAAAGGCTGGAGTAACTAAGTGGGACAGGCAGCATCTCTGGAGAGAAGGAATGGTTGACGGTTCGTGTCGAGAAAGAAGGCTCTCGACCCGAAGCATCGCCCATTCCTTCTCTCTGCAGGTGCTGCCTGTCCAACTGAGTTACTTTAGCGTTTGCATTGGGTAAAGTGTAATTTCCCAGCATGTTATCCGTCATTGACAAAAGACACATTGTATGGTAATGTTAAAACCTTGCTGATCACTTTTGGAAATCTTACGATGGAATTATTGCAGGAGCATGGATTTCTAGGCTATGATTCTGCAAACAAAGCCAACATACTTGGTTTAGGTTTAAGTTTATTCTTTGTGCATGTAGCGGGGTACAGTGGTAAGCTTTGTGCTACATGCTAATCAGAAATACAATCAAGCCAAATTCAAATGTCATACGCAGAAGTGAAGGGAAAGATAGAATATAGTTCTCAGCGTTGTGGTGGCAACAGCTCCAGAGACAAAGTCCAAACACCCACAATGACATAGCGTTAACGAAGAAACTGCAGATGCTGGAGAATCGAGGGTTACACAAAAAGCTGGAGAAACTCAGCGGGTGCAGCAGCATCTAAGGAGCGAAGGAGATAGGCGACGTTTCGGGTCGAGACCCTTCTTCAGACTTTGGTGTAACCCACAATGACATAGCACCTGGATTGCGTGCATGCGGAGAGGATGTTTCCACGTGGGAGAGTCTGGGGCCAGAGTTCATAGCCTCAGAATAAAAGGATGTTCCTTTAGGAAGGAGATGAGGAGGAATCTCTTTAGTCAGAGGGTGGTAAATCCGTGGAATTATTTTTCCGCAGAAGGCTCTGGAGGCTGTCAATGGATATTTTCAAGGCAGAAATAGATAGATTCTTGATTAGTATGGGTTTCAGGGGGTTCTGGGGCGAAGGCAGGAGAATGGGGTTAGGAGGGAGAGATAGTTCAGCCATGATTGAATGGCAGAGTAGACTTGATGGGCCAAACAACCTAATTCTGCTCCTATCACTCATAAACATGTGAACCTATGAACGCATGAGAGGAGAATCAGACTGCCCTAGCTCTGAGAAAATCCATGTACTTTCAAATGTTTGCCATGTCCTTCTATGTTAATATATAATTTATCAATGATGTATTAACATGGAACAGTACAGCACAGGAACAGGCTGTTCAGCAAGCAATGTGTTGAAAAACTGTAGCAATTAAACAAATCACTTCTATTTTCTGTGAGGTGCATCTGATATAATTTGCCTTGACATGGTGCAAAACAGTATAACTCTGATGTTATGTGAGCTTTCGGGAATCCACCTACTGTTCTCTTACTTTTGTCTTCGAAGCATCAGCTCTGCTCTCTGCATCAAACATAACTAGCTGAAGGAGTTCCATTTCATTACCTGCTCCCGTCAGTCCTAAGTGCTTTTGCAGGTCAGTTCGGAAGAGAATGAGTTGAATTCAGCAACCTAATTCAATCAGTTGCCAAAAAAGAGTGCACATTTTGCTGCAGTCTTTATTTGAGTCATTTTCAAATTGGTTCAACTGGGCTGAGCAGAAAATACAACATTAGCAGCACTTAGTGGGCAGATTGGCTTGGCCATCAACTCTCCATTAGACCATTGTAGCAGTCAAATGGGATGATCATAAATAATAAGGGACGCATAGTGCTGGAGTAGCTCAGCGGGTCAGGCAGCATCTCTGGAGAACATGGTAGGCAATGTTTCAGGCTGGGATCCTTCTTCAGACCAATTAGTTGTTTTTGGAGATACAGCATGGAAACAGGCCTTCCGGCCCACCCTGTTCACGCTGACCATTTCTCACCTATTCACACTAGTTCTATGTCCCACTTTCTCATCCATTCCCTATAAACCAGGGGCAATTTACAGAAGCTAATTAATCTACAAATTCTAATGATGAATTTGAAACTCTGAAGGTTCTTTGAAGAACCTACAAGTTTCCGACCTGAAACGTCACCCATCCTTTTTCTCCAGAGATGCTTCCTGACCCGCTGAGTTACTCCAGGACCTTGTGTCTCTCTTTGGTATAAACCGGGGGGGGGGGGGGGGGGGGGGGGGGGGGGGGGGGGGGGGGAAAGAAGAAAGCTTGGAGAGAGAAAGGGCAGGACAAAGCATGGCAGGTGATAAGTGAACATGGTGAACTGATAAGTGAACATCAGTTGACAGGATGGGGGGGGTGGGGGTATTTAATCGGCAGATGGTCCTTTAGGACCGAGATGGGGAAAACATTTTTCACACAGAGAGTGGTGAGTCTCTGGAATTCTCTGCCACAGAAGGTAGTTGAGCCCAGTTCATTGGCTATATTTAAGAGGGAGTTAGATGTGGCCCTTGTGGCTAAAGGGATCAGGGGGTATGGAGAGAAGGCAGGTACAGGATACTGAGTTGGATGATCAGCCATGATCATATTGAATGGCGGTGCAGGCTCGAAGGGTCGAATGGCCTACTCCTGCACCTATTTTCTATGTTTCTATGTTTCTATGGTCAAACAAAGGCCAGAGATCAAAACAGAAGGTGTGAGACAAGAGGATTGAAGAGTTGCAAATTGTGAAGCCGGAGGAAAGGATGTAGGAGCAGGGAGAGGGGTTAAATAAACGGACACAAAGAAGCAGTGCTGGAATAGAGCAGTAATGTCACTGCTTGCAAAAAGGACAAATATATCTGGTCACCTCTAGAGAAATATAATGTGCTGAGCTTCACCCCGTGGATGTCTGTGGACATATCTGTTGGTGGTGAATATCAATACAGAGAATCACCACAAAAGTGACAGCGATTGTTTTAATCTCCTGAAACGAAAGCATTATGCCCCATACAGGGTCCACCACTGATTTTCCTGCAAAATCGTTGCAGTTCAGATTATTGTTGCGTGTGCAGGGATACTGTGAACACCTTTTGTTGCCTGCGGAAAGACTACAATCTAGCCCTTTAGAGAGTATAGATACATGATAAGGGAGTGACGTTTAGTACAAGATAAAGCCAGTAAAATCTGATCAAAGATAGTCTGAGGGACACCAATGAGGTGGTGAGCCGTTCAGGACCGCTGTCTAGTTGTGGCAGGATGTTTCTGTTGCCTGATAACAGCTGATAAATTACCAGAGAACACTTGAAATCACCCCCCCCCCCCCCCTCCAAAACGAGGCACGTAGGCAGCACAGTGTTGCAGCAGTAGAGCTTCTGCCTCACAGCACCAGAGACCTGGGTTCGATCCTGACCACAGCTACTGTCTGTTCGGAGATTTAACCTTCTCCCCATCATCTGCGTAGCTTTTCTCCGGGATCTCCGGTTTCCTCCCACACTCCAAAGACGCACAGGTCCGTAGGTTAATTGGCTTGGTTTAAATGTAAATTGTCCCTAGCGTGTGTGTGGGATAGTGCTAGTGTGCGGGTGATTGCCGGTCGGTGCGTACTAGGTGGGCTGAAGGGCCTGTTTTCGTGCTAAACCGGCCCTTCAGCGGGACTTCCGCAGCCGATCGGCGGGTTGAATTTGCCCCCTGCGGCTGGGGCTTTGAAACACCGGCCCGGCTGGAACCGACAGACCCGTTCCCACAGCCGAGGCCAACATTGCCGGCCGGAATCTCGGCGTCCCCTGCGACCTAGGTGGACCGTCTAATCCAGAAAGGATAGTCACAATATGCTGGAGTGATTCAGCGGTTCAGGCAGCATCTCGGGAGAGAAGGAATGGGTGACGTCTTGGGTCGGGACCCTTCTCCAGAAAAGCACTGGAAGCAAGGGTGATGGACCTGTACATGCATTTTAATCCCCCAATCCTGTTTTCATAAAAGCCAATTTCCTTTTCTGACATTTGGTTCCTTTGTTTATGTGAGAGCAAGGAGTTAACATAATAGGTAATGTTTTACAGGAGCGGTATAGATATTGGAACAGACAGCTGAATAAAGACTGGCATCTTGCATCTAGTTAAACCTTTATAAATACGGGCTGCTGCCTGAGCCATCAAGGGTATGATTGCAGTAGGGTGTGTAAATTTATTCTCCTGCATAAGCCTTTTGTGGAGAAAATGGCATAAATGTTGAAACAAATAAATCTGCATGTCAAAATCCGTAAAAGCAATGATTTTTCAAGGCTTTCTGGACACAGTCTGTTCTGCTCTCTTCTAATAATTGTGTTTACCTCTGGTCGGGCGGTGCTTGGAGTGAGTCACTAGTTATTGTATTGTCGGCAGCATCAAATTCTTTAATTGGAAGCTTCCAGTTTCTCCGTGCGGCCTAGTAGGGCCTAGTAGGAAATGCTGTTTAGTGAGGCACAGTGGCGCAGCTGGTAGAGCGGCGGAGACCTGGCTTTGATCCTCACCTCAGATGCTGACTCAGATAATCATATCCCCAAATTATATTGGGCATCTTCCAAAGGCACCCTTGCTTTAAAACTTCATGTATTGCAAATCCCGTATTTGGTTATTTTACCCGACATATAACTGAGGATTTCGGAAACAGTGCTCCATAGTGCTTGTTGTTCTGGAAGCTATGAGCGCTGCTTTAAGTCATATTTAATGCATGATGTGACCCAGTGCAATTTTAATGCATAATGGCCTGACTGCCGTATACTGAGGGCAATGGCACACGTTATGCTCTTCCTGCTGCTGGTAATTCCCCCTCTAGCTGCCCCTTAATTCTTTTGATCCATGGACTCCTCCCCGCAGCTTTCAGGACTCACCTTATTGTAGATATTCCCTGTAAAGTCCCTTTCTATCCCTTGCACCATCTTCTCTGCAATTTAAAACTTCCTTGTTAGGGGCGGCAGGGTGGCGCAGCAGTTGAGTTGCTGCCTTACAGCGCCAGAGACCCGGGTTCGCTCCTGATTATGGGTGCTGTCTGTATCTCCCCGTGACCTGCGTGGGTTTTCTTCGGGTGCTCCAGTTTCCTCCCACACTCCAAAGATGTACAGCTTTGTAGGTTAATATGCGTGGTATAAAAATGTGAAAACATTTTGGCGACAGTGGCGACAACGTTTGTTGTCGTAGGTTGACTTGGGTGTCATAGGTGTCGTAGGTTCCCGCCAAGTGTCGTTAGTGAATTCCATTAAAACTAGTCCCTGGCAGTCGCCTAAAGAGTCGCCTAAGTGGGACCAGACCCATAAAGCTCATAATCCCAAATCCAGATGATGGTTGTTTTGGTCAGCGGTGATCCTGCCCTGTAGGATGAGGAGGAATTTCTTTAGTCAGAGGATGTGGAGTCTGTGGAATTCATTGCCACACAAGGCTGTGGAGGCCGTCAATTGATATTTTTAAGGTGGGGGTTGATAGATTCTTGATTAGTAAGGGTATCAGGGGTTATGTGGTGAAGGCAGGAGCATGCGGTTGAGAGGGAAAGACAGATCAGCCATGATTGAAAGGTGGAGTAGACTAGATGGGCTGAATGGCCTAATTATGCTCCTAGAACTAATGCTTTGTTTTTCTAAGTCAACAATTACCTGAGGCAGGCACATCAAAGCCAGTGTTGTTACCACAAAATCTCCCAAATCCACGGACAAATTAAGCAAACCATTCAGAGTCCTCTCGGAGACCAACGTGATCACACCTCATTAACCACCTCAATAATGGAAGCAAGTTATCCTGAACCCCATGAAACTACTTGAGAAGAAGGTTTAGAGATAAAGACACCGCGCGGAAACTGGCCCTGTGGCCCACCGTGTCCGCGCTGACCAGCGGTCCCTGTACACGAGCACTATCCTACACACGAGGGACAATTTACAGTTTTTACCAAAGCCAATTAACCTACAAACGTGCCCGTCCTTTGGAGCGTGGGAGGAAACATCACCCGTAGTCAGGATCGATCCCAGGTCTCTGGCGCTGTAAGGCAGCAACTCCAGCGCTGCAAAACCATGCCTCCCAGGACACAACACATCTCATTGTTACTTGGATTTCTGAGCAATTATGATTTATTTTATGAACAGCATAAATAGGAGGAGGCTCCCAATCTGCTCCCTTTTGGTTTTGAGCCTGTTTCTACTGACGGGCAGCTTTCAACACAGTTAGCTACAACATTTTGCTTCTTAAAAACCTCAGGCATGAAACCTATCCATTAGATTGTGGTCGATCATAACCTAATTCCAAACGATTGCTGGCAGATTCAGGCCGTCCATTCTTACTCCCTCTGCTAACAGAGTTGTTAGTTTGAAAGCTTTCTGCTTTCTCTCTGGCAGTTCAGTGCTTGTGTATACGTGAGGGCAACCAGTCACAGTACAAATAAAGTGACTGCACAAAGCAGCTTTTCATTGTGATCTTTAAGAAATAAATAATTTCACTGCCTGGCCTGCAGATAATTTTGAACGTCATTTTGCTGAATGGGTTCTTGCCGAACGGCTATTTTGTGAAGGAGACATTTTGTCCTGTATATTTGCTTTTCTGTAAGTGATTGAAAGAATTCCAAATCACTTAAACCACGGTGTCAGCAGTTTGCTGGAGAAATTTGTGGGACTATTGTACTGAATTTTTCTGCCGGGAGGGATAATGCGGATTTGAGAGAAAAAAAATCAACTTCCACACAATTCCAGAAAAGTGCGACTGTGGAAGAGTGGGTGACACTGAACATTGTAGACACCATCTCTGATGACGGAGCAGCTGCCTCACAGCACCAGTGTCCCAGTGTTCAATCCTGACCACCAATGTTGTCTGTGTGGAGTTTGCATGTTCACTCTGTACTCATCCGGGTGCTCTAGTTTCCTCCTAAATCCCAAAGTCGTGTGGGTGCATAGCTTAATGTGTGACTGTAATTTTCCCTCATATTTTGGCAAGTGATAGAATCTGAGGAAGCCCGATGAGAATGTGGCCTAATTTTTTTTTTAAAGTATAATTGGTTTTGGAATTGTGTAACTGAGTGTTTGATGGTTAGCACAGTCATGATGGGCTGAATGGCCTGTTTCGGTGCTGAACGTCTCTAAGTCTCCAGCTCTATATCTGAACCAGCAGAGTACTGAAGGTTTAGTGTACACTCTGTCAGTACCTATGGAACGAGATGGGATTGAATGAAGTCAGATGTAGTAAAATGTAGGAAGGAACTGCAGATGCTGGAAGAAAACAAAGATCGACACAAAAAATCTGGAGTAACCCAGCAGGTCAGACAGCATCTCTGGAGAAAAGGAATAGGTGACGTTTCATTTCGGGTCAGTATGTAAAAAGGTTTCGTCCCAAAACGTCATCTATTCCTTTTCTCCAGAGATGCTGAGTTACTCCAGCTTTTTGTGTCTATCTTCAGTGGTACTAAAGGTCATGCCACAGGATTGGTGCACTTGGAACAAGCAATGATAATGATGAGAGTAGGTGCCTTGTCTTTCTGCCCCGATGCTGAGTGATTTGATTGATCAGGAGAAGGGGCTGCCCTGTCACCAAGGAGACTGTGTCTGGTACATGGATACGGTGCCACAAGCGGTGTCTCCCTTCTTTTAAAGGACCGTTCCACCTGCTTCCCACAGTGGGCTGTGCAGTACACGCCCACAACTGGGCAAACAATCATTCTTAGCAATGAGGATACTTTTCCATATTCAAGGGCACCTTTGTACCCTTCTACACTAGCATTCATTCAAGGTTCAGACCTGTAACATCTGCCTCATATTGGCCCATATCCCTCTAAACCTACCCTATTCATATACCTGTCTAAACATTTCTTAAAGGTTGCGATAGTACCAGCCTCAACTACCTCCTCCAGCAGCTCGCTCCATACACCCACCATCCGTTGTGTAAAACAGTTACCCCTCGGGTTTCCATTAAATCTTTCCCTCCTCACCTTAAACCTTTGCCCTCTGGTTCTCAATTTCCCTACTCTGGGCAAAATAGTCTGTGCCTTTACCCAATCTATTCTTCTCTTGATTTTCTAAACCTATGTAAGATTGTGGATGATCAGCCATGATCATATTGAATGGCGGTGCTGGCTCGAAGGGCCGAATGGCCTACTCCTGCACCTATTGTCTATTGTCTATTGTCTACCCCTCATCCTGCTGCCTACTCACCTCTCCCTGTTGCTCAGTCCCGCACATCCTGGCAACATCCTGGTAAATCTTCTCTGAATCCTTTCAAGTTGACAACATGACTTCTATAACAAGGTGACCAAATCTGAACATAATACTCTAATTGTGACCTTACCGACATCTTATATAACTGTAACATGACCTTCCAACTTCTATACTCAATAATCTGACTGATGGAGGCCAATGTGCCAAAAGCCTTCCCGACTACCCTATCCTCCTGTGACCCCACTTTCTTTTTTTTTTTTTTAATTTTTTTATTATAGAAACAAAGTAATTACAAAATACACTCTTATACAACGATAAAAACTATATAATATTAATGATAAATTGATACTGTTTATATTATTTATAATATTATCAATTATACATATCAAGGTTAATTATTTTGTATAATTGGGAGTGTGTATAGTACCTTCCTAGTATTAGCAATATACTCATACTACTCATAATATCCATATTTCCTCTGATTTCAAAATACGTCCCCCATGTTATAATTGTATAATACACAATATTAACCGAACTTCTATAATATTCATTATATTTTCATAATAATAAGAGTGTTTGTATTATTATTGACTTTATATTTCTAAATTATTATATAGTTGAAACTACACAATTTTATGTAATTAAAAATACAGGACATCAATAATATTTTCATACAAGTAATGATATCTATATTCGCATTAATATTAAAAATTTAATATAATGTGTTTCTATACTTTTTTTCTAATTAAGGATAGAAAAAATAAAGAATAGAAAATAGAAAAGAGAGTGTTGAAAGTTTGATGGAGATTGAAATATTATTCATTAATTCGTCCTTGGAGATATATTCATGATTTATTATATATGTTTCTTCATCCATTCAGATACTGTGACCCCACTTTCAAGGAACTATATACCTGCACCCTTAGATCCTTCTGCTGTACAACACTCCCCAGAGCCCTGCCATTCACTGTGTATGTCCTGCCATGTTAGACATCCCAAAATGCAACACCTCGCATTTCTCTGTATTAAATTCCAGCAACCATTGCTCAGCCCACCTGGCCAACTGATCGAGATCCTGCTGTAATCTTTGACATCCATCCTCACTATCTACAACACCACACACTTCCCATCCAAATCATTGATGTAGATGACAAACAGTAACGGGCCCAGCACCGAACCCTGAGGCACACCATTGGTCACAGGCCTTCAGTTCGAAAAGCCACCTTCCACCATCACCCTCTGCTTCCTTCCATTAAGGCAATTTGCTATCCATTCAGCTATCTCTCCTTGGATCCCATGCGATCTAACCTTCCAGAGCAGCCTACCATGTGGAACGTTGTTGAATGCTTTGGTGAAATCCACGTAACCAACATCTATGCACCTGCCCCCATCGACCTTTTTGGTTACATCTTCAAAAAACGTAATCAGGTTCGTGAAACACGACCTCTCACGTACAAAACCATGCTGACTATCCCTAATCCATCTAAATGCATGTACACCTTATCCCCTTGAATACTCTCTGGCAACTTTGCTCAATTGCCTATAATTCCCTGACTTTTCTCGGCATGCGGGGCAATCTTGAAAAGGGACACAACATTTGCCACCCTCCAGTCTTCATGATGTTAAGCAAATACCTACAGTAATCTCTTTGAAGCTGAGGGTTTTCACCATATCAATGGTGATTTTCAGTAAAAGGTAATGGCTGTGTATTATTCAGCAAAGAGTTGGCAATATTGTGACAAAGTTCAGTGTTGGATTATGAAGGTCATTGGCAAGGTGAAAGAGTGAGTAAGATGGAAGTTGTAAATCTTGCTTTCTCGGAGAGCCACTGATTTATGAATACCTCAGGGATTACTTTGGTTTAATAGGTCTGCTATTTTCACTTTAGTACTACATTTTATACTTGCTACTTTTTACTTTATCCCTAGATGTTTTGTATTGCAAGTCTGTAGGATCCACACATAGTTCTGGAGGAAACCAGTGGGTCAGGCAGCATTTTTGTGGGGAGAATGGTCCTGACCTGAAATATTGTCTATCCATTCATTCCACAAATGCTGCCTGACCTGACTTTGCGTTTTGCTCTAGATTCCAGCATCTGCAGTTACTTGTGGCTTGTGAGCTCAAGTTCCATTCTGGGGACTCAAGCACAAATGGCTGGGTGCAAAGTTTGGATCAGGTACAATGCTGAGGGGTGCTGGCGTATTGCAAAATTTGGGATGAGGCATTACACCAGTCTGAAGAAGGGTCTCAACCCAAAACGTCACTCCAGAAATGTTGCCTGTCCCGCTGAGTCACTCCAGCTTTTTGTGTCTATCTTCAATTTAAACCAGCATCAGCAGTTCCTTCCTGCACACTAAAGGGCCTGTCCCACTGATGCGACCTTTCAGCAACTGTCTTCGACCTTCCAGCTCGAGGGCACTCGCCTGAAAAGCCGTGAGCCGGATCGACCGTCTGCGCACACAGACACACAAACACGTCGCAAAGGCGGGGGGGCCAGGGAAATCGGGGGATCCCTGTCTGAAATTCACACCCGCGATGAACAAGAAGATAAAAGCCGGCTGACACTGTTCGGTAAGTCCTTTAGAGAAGGGGAGAGAAGGAGAGACACTTTTAAGAAGCCAGACAACGTTTAATAAAGTTTAGCGGGCATTTTACATTACCGGTCAGTTTACTTACCTTTTTTTTCTCATCGAGCTTTACCTTCGACTACCTTTGATTAACTTCAATTGACGTCGACTACCTACAAATAGAATTATGACCTACTAGGACCTACCTCGACTAAACCCACAAGTAAAAAAAATATTGATTTTTTCCATGGGGACCTTTTTTCACTCGCGGGCATTTTTCAGCATGTTGAAAAATACGCCGTGACCTAGCTGCGGCCTCGAGTACGCGGGGACTACTCTCGAGCATGAAGGAGAGTTACAAAGACCTCCTAGGACCTCGTGTCGACCATGCTGCGAGTATGAGTCGAGGGCAAACTTGCCTGAACTCGCGAATTAGGTCGCCGCAGTGGGACAGCCCCTCAATGCCTAGTCTGTCCTCTCAAGAGATTGTGAAATATCGGCTGGCGAATAAAGGGACTTAACCACAGTGCCAATATATCCCTTACAATATATCCCCTTACTAACGTCACAAATGCAGATTTTGTGGAAATGTTCTCATTATAATTTGTGGGTGTTGTTGTGCACAGATGACAAGAATAATTACCCTTCTGTGGTGGCAATGGCCTGTAGCAAAGACCAAGTCCTGAAGGCTGTGATGTTGGGCCAGTGCTGGGCTCAATGATATCTCCTCTTGGCTAGAAAAGAACACCAAATTTGAGGATTAACATCCAGTGACAGGGTGCACATAGGCAACAATAACGTAGGCAGCAAAAGCACAAAGTGCTGGAGGAACTCAGTGGGTCAGGCAGCATCTGGGAAGGGAATGGACAAGCAACTCGTCTTTAGATAGAAGACTCATGAGTAACCTTGTCAAGCCTCTGACGTATTCACAGAAGACTGAGGGTTGTGGTGGAAGGTAGATATTCTGGCTGGAGGTCTGTGACCAGCGGACTTCCGCGGGGATTTGTGCTGGCACCTCTGCTGTTAATACGGCATATAATTGATGTGAGTGGGGTTGGTGAGTAAGTTTTCTGGTGACACCAAAATGGGAGGAATTGCAGATGGTGAGGAATGCTGTCAGAAGATACTGTGGGATATAGGTCAGCTGCAAAAATGGTAACTGAAGTTTAATCCGAGCATGTGTAAGGTGTTGCACTTTGGGAGGTTGAATGTGAGAGAGTATACAGCTAATGACAAGACCCTGAACAACATTGATGTGCTGAAGGATCTTGGAGTCCATGTGCACAGCTCACTCACTAAAGCTAACAGCTCAAGTTGCTCGGGTGGCAAAGAGAGCACATGGTATGGTTGCCTTTATTGCTGGCGGCATTGAGTATAAGAGACAGGTGGTCATGATGCAGCTCTATAGGACTTTGTGAAGGCTACACTTGGAGTATTGTATGCAGTTCTAGTCACCCCATTAGAGGAGAGATGTGGAGGCCTTGGAGAGGGTGTAGAGGAGGTTTGCCTCAATGCTGCCTGGACTAGAGGGTTGCAGCTATAGGGAGAGGTTGGATAGACTTGGATTGTTTTCTCTGGAACGTTGGAAGTTGAGGGGAGACTTGATAGAAATATATGTAATTATGAGAGGCATGGATAGAGTAGACAGTCAGGACTTTTTCTCAAGGTGAAAATGTCCAATAGTAGAGGGCATAAACTATAAGGTGAGAGAGGAAGGTTTAATGGAGCTGTGGTGGGCCCAGTTTTGTACAGAGGGTAGTGAGGGCCTGGAACACACTACCAGGGGTGGTGAAGAAGGTGGATACATTAGTGGCGTTGAAGAGGCTTTTAGATAGGCATGTGGAAGTGCAGGGAATAGAAGGATATTGATCATGTACTGGCAGATGGGATCAGTTTAGTTTGGCATCATGTTCCGATATAACGTGGTGGGCCAAATGGCCTGTTCATGTGCTGTACTGTTCTATGTTCAGACTGACATCGGTAGGACTGCAAAGGAAATTATACTGAGGGATTGTGAGCAGTTTGGGGCAAAGTAAGAACCAAGAGGATAATACTCTCTGATTATCACACGAGCCACGTGCAAATTGACAATGGGTAAATAAGATTAAAAAGTAAGTAAAAATGTGGCTCATAGGTTGCTCGGCAAGAAGTAGGAGTGACACGGTGGCGTAGCGGTGGAGTTGCTGCCTTACAGCGCTTGCAGCGCCAGAGACCCGGATTCGATCCTGACTATGGGTGCTGTCTGTACGGAGTTTGTATGTTCTTCCCGTGTCCTGCGTGGGTTTTCTCAGGGAAGCTCCAGTTTCCTCCCACACTCCAAACACCTACAGGTTTTGTAGGCTGATCAGGCTTGGTAAAATTGTAAATTAGTGTGTATGGGATAGTGCTGGTGTGCGGAAATCACTGGTCGGCACGGACCCGGTGGGCCGAAGGGCCTGTTTCCGTGCTGTATCTCTAAACTAAACTAATCTAAAGTAGATCGGGGCATTGGCATCAGTTCTAAGAGAGGGGAGCTAGTCTATTGAGACTAGCTTCATCTTATTGGTTATAAACATCCTGGCTTAAATGATACTATTTATATGGGCATGCTTCCATTGGGAGCTGACTGCCCACATTTTGCATTCAAGATCTGAAACATTCAAGTATTTGCAAAAGTGCATCTTCCATCATGAAACTCCATGGTTCCCAGGGGTTATCCATCTCCATTGGTAGATATTTGAAATATGTATTTACTCTCTGGGGCTCCAGCTGTGGAAAGCACTCTTTGAACTGTCATGATTATGAATTTCATTGCAAAGGAAGGACTCTCTTTTGTATGCAGCTGGGAAGGAATCTCATCCCATCAACAATCTATTTATATATCCCGGCACTCTTAACTTCTTAATAATTAAATGATGACCAAAAGATCATGTGCAGTTTGTGCAGTGATACATCCAGTTTTATTATGGCAAACTCATGAAATTGTCCCAAGGGTGTCAGAATAGAAACACACAGGCGCTTGGTTCCTCTATACATCTATTAGTTCAAAGAGGGATACGCACCTACATTCAAAGTGAAAGAATTTTGTCTGCTTCGGATTCCGAATTGAATCTCAAGCCTTTCCTCACATACATCAAGCACGATGCCAAGAATTCGATTGCCAGGTAGTTCTTCCTGATCAAAAATTGAGACCATTAGAGTTCATAGAATCAGTCAGTGGGCTGGGGCGCATCGAGGCAAGTCCAGTTGGTGAGGCAGCTGATGTATTAGCCTTATTCCATTGTGGCAACCAGAGATTAATTTCTCCTCTAGAGTGTCCTCTACTTCTTTATTTTTGGCACAGGAAAGGAAAGATTGAAAAGGAATAATTGTCAAGGTGTTTTTTTTTTCCTGAGATTCTGCCAGACCCACTTTGGGTGGGCCTGATGGAATACAGCAGACAGACTTATTTAAGCACATAATTATAAATACACGTGAAATTTTAACCTGGCCTGCTGATTAGTTTAGTTTAGAGAGGCCATTTGGCCCATCAATTCTGCATTGCCCAGCGATCTTCGCATACTAACGCTATCCCACACACACTAGGGACAATTTACAATTATACACAATGGACAATAGACAATAGGTGCAGGAGTAGGCTGATCATCCCCAATCAGTACCCCATTCCTGCCTTCTCCCCGTATCCCCTGACTCTGCTATTTTTAAGAGCCCCATCTAGCTCTCTCTTGAAAGCATCCAGAGAACCTGCCTCCACCGCCCTCTGAGGCACAGAATTCCACAGACTCACCACTCTCTGTGAGAAAAAGTGTTTCCTCATCTCCGTTCTAAATTGCTTACTTCTTATTCTTAAACTACAAAAGTTTAAGGCATTATGCAAAAGCCAATTAACCTACAGACTTGTACATCTTTGGAATGTGGGAGGAAGCCGAAGATCCCGGAAAAAAACAATACAGGTCACGGGGATAACGAACATACTCTGTATAAACACCACCCTTTGCCAGGTTGAACCCGGGTCTCTGGCACTATTATGCCCCTGTCCCACTTAGGAAATGTGAATGGAAACCTCTAGAGACTTTGCCCCCCACCCAAGATTTCCGTGCGGTTCCCGGAGGTTTTTGTCCTCCGGCAACCACCTTCAACTAGCATCGCAACCGGCTTCGACTAAGAAATTACCGATTTTTAAAACGGAAACCACTTTCGACCATTAGGGAGACTGACAAAAACCTCCGAGAACCTCCGGGAACCTCACGGAAGCTTTGGGTGGGGCGCAAAGTCTCCAGAGGTTTCCGTTCAGGTTTCCTAAGTGGGACAGGGGCATAAGGCAGCAACTCAATCACTGCACCACCGTGTCACAGCACAAAACCTTTAAATTGGAGTCTGCTTCTGCCTGATCCGATGGTTCTGACACGCTGTCTGTTGAAAACCGGTACGCAGGCTGTTTTTTATCTTGATAGCAGAAGCATTGGGATGAGACACGCATCAAGACAGAAATACCAGACCGGTTCATGTAATATTCCCAGAAGACACGTGAAATGAGCCAGAGGCAAAATATGTGAACGGAGCACTGTAATTACCACTTGTAAACTTTTCTGCAGGGGCTGGCTGTAGGATAATAACAACAGCATGTAAATGAGTTAATTTAGTCGATGGCATTTTTCTCTCCTGGTGTTTTTTCTGAATAGTATCATCTGTGAGAAAGAGAGTGGTGAGTTTTTAACTGATTGATGCATTGGATATGGATGTTCAGAAATTCATAAGGTCATAGGTTCGAGGAGAAGAATTAGGCCACTCGACCAATCAAGTCTACTCCGCCATTCAATCATGGCTGATCTATCTTGCCCCCTCGACCCCATTCTCCTGCCTTCTCCGCATAACCCCTGACACCCGTACTAATCAAGAATCATCACCATAAAAATATCCATTGACTTGGGCCGACTGCTGCAATGAATTCCACAGATTCACCACCCTCTGACTAAATAAATCGTTCTTTTCTCCTCTCTAAAGGTACGTCCTTTTATTCTGAGGCTATGACCTCTGGTCCTAAACTCTCCCACGAGTGGAGACATCCTCTCAACATTCACTCTTATCAATTATTGTCCATCTCTAATGGTCTTTGATCTGAAGGGACTAGTGCATCATTTCAGAGCACAGTTAAGAGTCAGCTGGAAATAAGGAACAGAGTGCGTGAGTAACCCAGCAGGTCAGGCAGCATTTCTGGAGAATTTGGAGAGTAAATTGACCCTAGTGTGTAGGACAGTGCTGCTGCACATGGGGATCGCTGGTCGGCGCCGACTCGCTGGACCGAACGGCCAGTTTCTGCGCTGTAACTCTAAAGTAAAGTAAACATCGTAATGATGCAGCGGATGGGAAGGAAAGTTAGCAAAATGTTGCTGCAGCTGATTCATTTGTGGACTGAAGTCAATGCTTGAATTATACTTGCATGGAATTGATTAGCAGTAAATAGATGCAGCCCTAAACAACATTGACAAGGTCATCATCCTGATGACAGAGTTTATGAATTGGCGGGGACTAGTTAACCTGGATTTAATACTTATTTTATTCAGCTGCCAGTAGTAATACAAATAGTAAAGTGCAGTCATCAATATTTTGTGGATACAGTGCCAGCATTAAAGCTGTGTTTATTGACTGTAGTTCCAGATAAACCTTTGTCATGAAGTGATTAATTTATGCTGAAAAGTTAAAGAAAGTAATTGCTTCATTTGATAAAACGACTTTGAAGTGATTACTTGTTCAAGATTATTAAGCATCTTGATGATACGGGTCCAAGTTGCTCTTCGTAATGAAGAACCCAAACATTGATACGTTACTGTAATTAAGATTGTGCTTTGAATAAGCATAAGGCTCTTCACACTGAATAGACTTTACTATTGACCAGGAAAAAACAGAGGCTCCTTTCAAGTTCCATTTTTAAAGCTCTGTGAAAATGTTTAGAAAACTATCCTCCTTTACATTACATATTTCACTTCAATGAAGGATACAACTCATATTTTAGTGCTGGTGGTTCTAAATACAGTTCTCATTTGAATTTGAAGATAGACACAAAGTGCTGGAGTAACTCAGCAGGGCAGGCAGCATCTCTGGAGAACATGGATAGGTGACGTTGGTGAGGTAAAGGGCCGGTCCCACATGGGCGTCATTTGCGTGTTATTTACGCGACATTGTTTACGCTTCACTACGCGCGCATGGTGCGTGGTGATGTAGGCATTGATGCGCGGTTGCGCGCGGCGCCCCAGGATTTTGGGATGTACAAAATCTTTGCGCGCCACCAGCGTGACGTGCAAATGACGCCCCAGTGGGACATACCCCTAAACGCTTCTTCGGACTGAAAATAGAACAGGGGGAAACTGAAGGTAGGAAAAGGCCAGAACAAATCATGGCCGGCAACGGATGAGCAAGGAAGGAAGGAGCCAATAATCACCTATTGTTGGCTGGGGAAGAGGTGATAACCTTTTGATGTTGGTGCGTAACGATCCAGACTAGCAGAGCAATGTAGAACGAAGGGACTGCTGCACTGTTGGACATGTTATCTAGGCAAAGTCATTTTCCTTCCCTGAAAGATATTAGCGAACCACGTGGGTTTTATCAACAATCCAAAAGTTTACAATAACCATTAAGGATGCTAGCTTTCGAATAAATGTCCACTCCCAATTTTCTGGCACCCTTTGTTCCACAGCTTTTCTGGAATATCGGTTTTGCTGTACCAACAGAGATCACGGTCTCCTGGAGGAGTCCAGTGGTACTGGAACGGTCCGCCTAGGCTGCGAGGGGCTGAGATACTGGCCTACAAACTCAGCCTCGGAAGTCGGCTATGGGAACAGATCTGCTGGGCCAGAGTTCTAACGTCCCGGTCACTGGGGGCAAATTCGACCTGCCGATCTCCGCAGAAATTGAGAGTGATATAGAGCAAATGTAGCAAATGGGCATCATGCTCGGCAAGGGTGAGTTGGGGTGGAGGACATGTTTGCATGATATATACCTCAATTGGCCTAATGGCATCAGGATGCAACTTATGAAACTGCTGATTGATTTGCTGAATGGTCCTAGAAAAACACAGGTAACACGAGGATTGTTAGAAATCCTTTTGAAATTCTGATGGAGCGCCAATTGGGAGGAGGGGGATAGTTCATGTTCGTTATGTTGCAGACTATTGTATTTACATTTGGTATATCTAATCTGTTTGGATAGAATACAAAACAAAGGTCATGGCAATAAAAGTTTAATTTAGTTTAGTTTATTATTGTCACGTGTACTGAAGTACAGTGAAAAGCTTTTGTTTGTGTTTTATGCAGTCAGAGAAAAAACTATACAAGAATAAAGTCAAGCTGTCCACAATGTGCAGATACAAAATAAAGGGAACAAAATTCAGTGCAAGATGTAACATTGAGGTCCAATAATGTCCGAATAAAGATAGATCAAAGGTCTCCAATGAGGTAGATGGGAGGTCAGGACTGCAATTAAGCTAAGGAGAGGGGCATTCAGTTGCCTGATAATAGATGAGAAGAAACTGTCTCTGAATGTAGAGGTATGAGTTTTCAAATATCTGTACCTCTTGTCTGATGGGAGAGGGGAAACTAGGGTGTCTGGTTATTATGCTGGTGGCCTTGCTGTGGCAGCGTGAAGTGTAAATGGAGTCAATGGAAGGGAGGTTGGTTTGTGTGATGGTCTGGGCGATGTCCACAACTGTCTGCTATTTCTTGCAGTCTTGGATGGAGCTGTTCCCAAACCATGATGTTATGCATCCCGATAAGATGCATTTTATGGCGAGGGTGATTGGGGACATACTGAACTTTGATAGCCATCTAAGGAAGTAGAGGCATTGATGTGCTAAACCTCAACCTAAACCTATCATCAAGGAAGAGTATATATATAACCTCAGAATGTCCCAAAGAATTTTATAGCCAATCTGTATGTTTTTCTTTGGGGAGCTCTCTGCTCTAAAACAGACATGTATTTTAATTTCAGTCAGATACCTTTGATGTTATTGTTCAAGGATCGAATGATAACATCTTAAAAGTGGTATTAAGGTGGAAAGTTTAAATGTTTATAAATTCTTAACTACAGGAAGAAAATCAAAAGTATACAAAAGCTTTAGTTAAGAGTAATTTCTACCAATATTTATAATGAATGTATTATTTGATGATTCTCGTTGCAATCAATACTGTAGGAAAATCAAGGAAGTAGTCATTGAGAAAAAAATATTCTAAAATCTATATTCACTTGCGTTCATTATTCATAAATTGTGCCCGTCATCTCAATATAAAGCAAATCTTTGGGAAAATGGTATTCAACTAAACCGTAAGACACTCACGTCAATTGCAAATATAGGTGAACTTCATCTTCCCCTGTGTGAAGGTGGGGCTGTTGAAGTGAACTCTGAGAGCCCAAAGTGTTTCAATGATTCACTGCACCTACAGCATTTTTATACACTGGCGAGATAATGGTTACATAACGATTTTACATTTTTGAAATAATTCATCAGTAATCAACGTCTCTTTGTAGCCTTTCATCCTTTGTATGACTGTAAGGGAAAATTAATTTTGTTATCTCTTCATTGAAGACAATGACAATAAATTAAATTAAATCAAAATTAAATTAAAATAAATCGTATGGACTGGAATGGTGACGGCTGCAACGGGCCTTTGTGGCCAGCTGCAGCCAAGACTGTAAAATGGTGCCAAAGTGGCACCTCTTGCCTATAGAATCAGTGGGCTGTTCTGTACATTCTATAAACTGGGTATTGTGCTGAAAGTTACAACTGGGGATGAACTCCCCAGTTACAATGCTTACAAGGTCGTAATCTTGCTGAGTTTTATGCAAAAAAAGGTAATTTACCATACATTGGCACACATGATAATAAAGAAACCTTTGAACCATTCTATTTTTCCCAGTTATTGTTAACCTTCTGTTTACTATTATTTGTAAGACATCCTTCCAGTTGTCTGCTAAATGGGTACAATAAAGGACTTCTGTTACTTCTCGATCAGTTTTATTGCCCTCAGCCTGGTTTTACAACTGCCTACGTTTATCTTTATTTTGGCTGATATACCTTACAATCGAAACACTTCCTAAGTCTACTTATTGCCTCTCCGAACACAACCCTTTAAGCTACCTTCACTGTGTTGGCCTCTTTCCCCATAATGCTTCCCTAGCATGTAAGATCTTAGATTAAATATACTTATCATTTCCAGAATGATCTGCATCAATCCCCAGGGAATTCACAAATCATTAGGCAAAAATATTTATTCTCATGGAATTTTGGCATAAATATACGTAGGTGAAGTATTTGTGTTACGGAAAATCGTGATGCACACCATTTTCCAGGAATACAACTATAATGCAGATATCAGGTGCAGGACATAGGTTCAAGATGAAGGAGAAAATATTTAATAGGAATCTGAGGGGTAACTTTTTCATACAAAGGGTGGTGGGTGCAGTAGTTGAGGTTGGGACTATCCCCACGTTTAAGAAACAGTTAGACAGGTCCATGGATAGGACAGGTTTGGAGGGATATTGGACTAAGCACAGGCAGGTGGGACTAGTGTAGCTGGGACATGTTGGCCTGTGTGGGCAAATTGGGCTGAAGGGCCTGTTTCCACACTGCATCACTCTATGACTCTATGACTCTAAGAGGTGTCGCCTGTAGTAAGCTAATGCCAGAAACAAATATCACATGAATAAACATTATATCTGTAATATAACATGATCAACGTCCATGGGATCAAATGATAAAAAAGTTTCTAAGAGTTGGTGACCCAAGCAAGTGGAATGAATAATGGGACCCACCAACTTGCCCCTTCTTTTGCTAACAACTTTACACCGTTCTGTTGTAAACAAGTTGTCATCTCTCAAATACAAAGGGCTGCTGAAATGAAACTTTAAACTGCACAACTCCTCCCCCTTTATGTTGTGGGGTGGACTGTCTCCCCTCCCCCCCCCCCCCCCCCCCCCTCCCTTCCCCCCAAACTTTGCACATCCACAATTCTTTTCACTCATCACTTTAATTTCATGTTTCATGTATTTCGTGTTTGATGACTGTTGGCAGATCAATTTCCCTTCTGGGATAAATAAAGTTCAATCGTATCGTGTCATATTAAAACCTGTTAAACGTTGTGCACAACAAAGATGTGTGGACAAACACAAAGTGCTGGGGGATCTCAGCAGGGAGCAGAAGGGTCCTGACCTGAAACATCATCCATCTATTCCCTTCACAGGGAAAGGATGGGAGCTCAGGAAATAGAGAAGGGGTCCCGCCCCCCCCTATCCGTTCCAACTTTCTCATCCCGACCACAATCAGTCTGATGAGGTTCTTAACCAAAAACGTCGCCTGTCTATTCCTCCACAGAGGCTCCCTAACCTGCGGAGAACGTACAAACGCTGTAGATAGCACCAGAGGTCAGGATCGGACCCGGGTCTCTGGCGCTGCAAGGCAGCAACTCTACTGCCATGTTTTGCTCAAGATTTCAGCATCTGTGGTCTCTTGCATCTCCAAAGATCTGCAAATCTCTAGGTGGCAATAAATACTTTAGCCAGTTCTTCACGGAACATACCGTAAAAATATACGCTACGGGCCAAATGCATTTCATCACTGAAGGTGTACTGTAAACAAGGAAGTCTGAAAGCTAAACAACTATAGATATTTTAGCTGTAGTCATTATCCGATAATTGGTTGCCACTGAACATGCCAAATCAAATGGAAGATACTGCAGAACACAATAAATATTCACCTTGAAATGCAGTTATGGATAAATCCCTGATGCCACTGAATCACATTAATATTAAAGCAGAAAGTTCAGAGAAAGGTTTCAACAATAAATATTCCTTTTTATTAGAGTTTGATGGATGTGTAAACAATTAAAATGTTATTACTGGCTGCATTTTTCTGTGGGCATGTTTGTACATTATATTTCCATAGACTGTAGAGACAGTCTTCCCTTCATTCCTACTTTGATCTGAATTCCCAGACTCCAATGTCAGGCAGTAATGTGCCAAGAAAATCGTGGTACTCCCTCCTGCACCATGGTAGCCGTGGGCATATCAAGCTAGAAACTGACGTAAGATTTTACCTCTTTTCCAAAGGTCTTGCATTACCCAAAAGGTCAAGGAGAACAAGGTTTTATTGATTCCCAATGAAATATTCTCCCAACTGTTACAACATGACAAAGCAATAGACAACGGTCAATGGGGCGGCAAGGTGGTGCAGAGACATAGTCGCTGCCTTACAGCGCTTGCAGCGCCAGAGACCCGCGTTCGATCCCGACTACGGGCGCTGTCTGTACGCTCTCCCCGAGACCTGCGTGGGTTTTCTCCGATATCTTCGCTTTCCTCCCACATTCCAAAGACGTGCAGGTTTGTAGATTAATTGGCCGTCTATAAATGTAAATTGTCCCTAGTGTGTATTAATGTGCGTGGATCGTTGGTTGGTGCGGACTCGGTGGGCCGAAGGGCCTGTTTCCGCACTGTAACTCCAAACTAAAACTAAAGTGAACTAAACAAATTCATGTCTCATAACTGGTGTGGCAATTCTCTCCCAATAAAAACTATAAACAGTGAGGTGGCAATGGGCCGAGGTTCTATAGTTAATCATTGTGATAAGTCAAGACATGCAGAGGTAACATGAAGGAACTGTCTTGAGGGGCTGAGGGGCTGTTAATTTTATGCCTGCTTTTTTTTAAACTTTTCATGAATAAATGTGAATAACTTATTTGAAAGTGTTGACAAATGCTCCCTGCCTGTCACTGTGCACCTGCTGGTGCCTTGGGGCAGTCGAACCCTTCGATTGGCTACCTCGGACACGTGACCGTGGGGAGGGGTTTTCGCGCGCTTTCCTGGGCAAACCCATTCATTCAGTTCACTAACGTTGTGGTAGCGACACTGTTATTTAGCTGTCGTAAGACCACCGTTGTTTTCATTTAACTTTCGTAATAAAGTTCTTTCGGAAATCAACACACCGTCTCGACTCCGCTAAACTGGTGACCCCGACGCGCCCAATTGATATTGGACGCCGAAATGCAGGGCGCCGCAGTTCCCTTTATCGTAACCTATAAATGAACCAATCCCAAATGTGCGTAACTCTTTGATTTGGCAATGTAGTTGAACATCTGTTGCCTTTACACCAGTGGTCTGGTGAAATGATGCAATACTTTGTGCACCGTTCATAGAGTCATACAGCACAGAAACAGACCCTTCAGCCCAACTTCCCCATGTCAACCAAGATGCCCCATCGAAGCTAAACCTATTTGCCCGTGTTTTGCCCAAGTCCCTCTGAACCATTCCTATCCATCTACCTGTCCAAATGTATTGGAAACGTTGTTGTCGTTCCTGCCTCAACTACTTCCTCACTCCTGTTTCCACACTTCCTGCAAAGCAAACCCTGATGACACCAACTTCATTGATTCAATTGTCTTATCCATCTGAAGGTATTCCCGCTAGTCCTTATTTGCACCCCAGTTAGAATAACGCATTTATTTAATTCCTCCAGCGAAAATGCACCAGGGATACAAGATTGTTTTAAAGCTCTGCTAAATAATCTATTAAAGCATTTACATCAAATAATTCTAAAGTCATAGTCATACAGCAGAGAAACAGTCCCTTCGGCCCATCTTGCCCATGCCCACCAAGATGCCCCATCTCGATCGTCCCACCTACTAGTCTTTAGTCCATTTCCGTCTAAACCTTTCCAATCCATGCACCAATCCAAATATTTTAAATGTAGTTATAGTACCTGCCTCAACTACCTTCTCCGGCAGCTCATTTAATATACACATCACCGTTAAAAATTGCACCTCAGGTTCCTATTAAAGTTTTCCCCTCTCACCAAAAAGCTGTGTCCTCTGGTTCTTGATTCTCCTACTCTGGGCGAAAAAGACAGTGCATTCACCCTATCTGTTCTTTCTTATGTTTTTTTTTTCTCATCTTATTTTCTCACTTATCGCAATGCCATATATTCACCAAATGCTATATTTTCACACAGTGAATACCTCAGCCTTTCTAGCTACAATCTTCCCACAAATTAACTTTCAAGTGCCGGTGCTTTGGTGCACTCGGGCCACCATGGTGAATGTGTTTGAGTTTGACCTCAGACCTCCCATGTCCAATTTCCTCAGTAGCTTCAACCACCCCACAATGAGTTGTAAAAGCTCCAAGAGCAGTTACGCATGCAGGTGTACTCTTCCATTCACAAGTGTTCATTCCTGATGCTAAGCTACAGTATTTACAAACCCAGTGAAAGAATCACTATCATCTGAGATGGGGAATCAGCACTCTTAACATCCCGGAGAATAGTAGAAACAAGGAACTGCAGATGCTGGTTTACATGAAAAGACACAGAGTGCTGGAGCGGGTCAGGCAGCATCTTTAGAGAACATGGACAGGTGACATTTCGGGTCAGGACCCTTTTTCGGACTGAAGAAGGGTGCAAACCCGAAACATCACTTATTCATGTTCTCCAGTGATGCTCCAGTAACCCTCTGAGTTACTCCAGCACTTTGTGTCTCAAGATATCTCCACTGAAGAGAATATACATTTTCAATGATATTTTTAATATTGTTTTGTAAGCAATAATATTTACTTCAAATATTTAAATTTTTTAACGTGTTTATCAATGCATGATAACACTTTTCGGACATTATTGGACGGATTTATAGTAATTTTTGTGTACGTGTGTGTGGGTGCGCAGGAGACTTAGCGGTATCCGAGTCTTTGCCATTGCAGTGAGTCCATGCCTCTGTCCCTCCTAGGGGGTTGGGGACTGGGTGGAAGAAAATCTCTGTATTAGAGACAGAAAGAAACGTGTATTTATGGAGATATTTCAAAATGTCAAGATATTCCAGAGCAGTTTATGATCCATTAGGCACTTCAATTGCTTTGTCACAGTTGTGAAAGCTGGAAACACAGCAGCTAATTAATTGACTACAAGGTCCTTGAATCAAATGTATAATTACTATCAAACGATGTTGTTCCTTTCTGTTGCATGCAGAGAAAGTTTTCCAGTTCGCTCCACCACATTTCAGGAGTCACAGATTCGATTCATCCTAAAATTCAAACAGAATAATCACAGATATAACAAGGCTGACAAACTGTGGCACGTTTGTTTCAAAAGGCAGTTGATAAAAATGTGAAAGTGGGTCCCGACCTGAGACGTCATCTATCCATGTTCTCCAGAGTGATGTTTGCGTGAAGACCAAGAAGGATCTCGACCCAAAACGTCACCCATTCCTTCTCTCCAGAGATGCAGCCTGTCCCGCTGAGTTACTCCAGCATTTTGTATCTATCTTCGGTGTAAACCAGCATCCGCAGTTCCTTCCTACACATTCAACTACTGGATTGCTTTTTAAAAGAAACATGTTTTGCAAACATCCTTACGGAAACAAGCTGTCAGCCTAATGTTCTCCAGTAAACCATTTAGAACGGAGACGAGGAAACACTTTTTCTCACAGAGAGTGGTGAGTCTGTGGAATTCTCTGCCTCAGAGGGCGGTGGAGGCAGGTGCTCTGGATGCTTTCAAGAGAGAGCTAGATAGGGCTCTTAAAAATAGCGAAGTCAGGCGATATGAGGAGAAGGCAGGAATGGGGTACTGATTGGGGATGATCAGCCGTGATCATATTGAAAGGTGGTGCTGGCTCGAAGGGCCAAATGGCCTACTCCTGCACCTATTGTCTATTGTCTATTGTCTAATCCATTCTGGCCTAAATGTAATATTCAGAGTTAATAATATTATACAAGTCCGCAATAAAGCACAGCCAGTGGTATAATGAATAAAAGTGTTAGAAACTTATAACAGATATTCAAACATTTAAATGCATGAAACTGTTTATGCCTGTGTTACTGGATTGAAAAAGCGCTTTTGACTGGATGGAACATGATTACTGGGTTACTGAATGGCACGTTGAACGTTTGATGGGCTGCCTCCCAATGTGAATGGCACTTGCATGCCTCTGTGACTTTCAAGGAGCCACACGAAGACACAAGCTGCAGATGAAGCAGGTCTTTATTCGACATGAGCAAACACGCAGGGGACTTGATAGAAGAATCTCTCTGAACTCAATTGATATGGAGTTCAGATTCCAGATTTGTTTATTGTCATAGACATCACAGCGCAATGAAATTCTTTGTCAACAGGAAGCTCAGAGTAAATAGTAAACATGCAGAAATGATAAATACAATGAACACAAAGACAATTTGGACAATCGAGAGCACATTAACCTACGGCATCACTTCCTGGTTCGGGAGCTGCAAGGCGTACGAACGGCACCAACTGGACAGGATTGTGAAGACCGCCAGCAGGATTATTGGTGCTCCACTCCCTTTCCTGCTGGACATATACAGGAAGAGGTGTATCAGCAGAGCCATCTCCATCATCAAAGACCCCTACCACCCATCGCATCACATATTCTCCATCCTGCCATCTGGGAAGAGGTACAGGAGCATCAGCTGCAAAACCAGCAGGATGCTCCTCAGCTTCTTCCCGCAGGCTATAAGACTGATAAACGGACTTTGCCCCCTGCCAAAGTATCGCGCACCAACCACCAACCTGGACACACTGAAGCAGAGCCATTGTCGTGCCGTTGCCGATTGGAACTCATGATATATGTATTTTTATTTTTATTTCTATTTAATTTTTTACCGCACACTGAATGGACACTGGTTGAGCAACGTTGAGCAACGGACAAAATAGCAGCAGGTAATTAAATACAATTTGAAGAGTTAAATTGCAGAATTAACTTCAGTGTTTTGGGTGTGGACAAATTATTGCAATACAATTACATATTTAGAATGGAAGTAAATCTAAACCGACAAGTCCATCTCTGAATGTTCAAACACTGCTGTTTGGACAAAGTAGTCCACATTCTTAGTCTAAAAGGATAAGGACATCTTATTGAAAGTAGAAGGATGAACACAGGCCTTCCTCTATTTACCACGGTCGTTTGAGAGATAGTTCTCATCAATTAATACAACACAGGCACAAAAATACTCACACATTAAAACACATAAGGATATTCAATTGCAACAACATACACACGTGTACATGGATACAAGAAACAGGTGCAGCGTAAAAAGCTAAGCGCCATTTCACCGACAGTATCAGCAGACTTAATGTTATCAGGAACATTTATATGTAAATATGTTCGTCTGAATCAGGGAACAAAAATACATTGCAGAGGTCTTCGGCAACAAGAGAATGCCACTAGTGCGTGTAAGCACAGATGCGAATGACTGAAATAAAATTCAATTAAGCCTCTGTATGCCAAATATAATTAAAATTGCATAAAAAATCTCATTACTGTAAAAGGAAATCTCAAGACTGGCAGGAGTAAACAAATAGGTCACATTTTGATTTCTCATGTTGCCAATTTGCAGTGTAACAAGCTGAGGCAATTAAAAGTAAAAAGTAACACAGTCCAGTACTGTTAGGAAGCTTCCTAATTGCCCTGTGATTTGACTGTAAGTTACAAATTAGTTGCCTCGTGAACACTAACTTGCTAATTTTCTAACCAAGCACCAAAGAAAATAATGTATTTGATATCCTCAAATTAACTGAAGGTTAAAGCTGATTTTCTAATTCTAAAATGACTCCTCCAGTTTTAACCATCTAAAGATTCTCGAAAGTGATGAAAGTAAAATTAGTATTGCGTGCATAACATTATTCATTTCTGCAATTAAAGGCGATGACCTTGGATCATAATTAGATTATATTCCATATTCAGTTTCTCGACACATCCCCACTTAATCACACACACACACAGCCAAACTATCTGATGTCTTAGTTTAGTTTAGAGACACAGTGTGGAAACAGCCCCTTGCCCCCCCAGCGACCAGCGATCCCTGCACACCAACACTCGCCAACACAATAGCCTACAAACCTGTACATCTTTGGAGTGCGGGAGGAAACCAGAGCTCTGCACCACCGTGCCATCTTGTTGTATTGTGTCTTACGAGATTGAAAGGCTGATGCAAAGGCTAAAGAATGTTTTTCCAACCAAATTGTAACTTCTCTCCAAGTAGCCCTTAGAATAGATCTTTGCTTGCGAAGTATGGGCCTCTGGTGTCCACGTCGTACAACATCCCTGTCATTGCTGCAGTGAGAGCTTTGCGCAGAGGTGCTCAAATATCATAACCAAATTCCACATGTATTGTCTTCTGGAAGAATGCTAGCGGTAGATATTAAACCAAGAGTTGACACAGTTGTTGGCAAGGTTGAGTTATAGGTTTAGTTTAATGTAGTTTAATTTAGAGATACAGCATGGAAACAGGCCCTTTGTCCTACTGATTCTGACACCGACCAGCGAGCCCACACACTAACACTATCCTACATGCACTAGTGACAATTTGACATTCATACAAAGCCTATTAACCTAAAAACCAGTACGTCATCGGAGTGTGGGAAGATCTGGGAGAAACCCCATGCAGGTCATGGGGAGAACATATAAACTCTGTACAGACAGCACCCGTAGTCGGAATCGAACCCAGGCTCTGGCGCTATAAGTCAGCAGCTCTACCGCTACGCCACCATTTTTCTCAAGTTTAGAAAGTGAAAACTGGTAGATTTTTAACTGATTATAAGGCAGGTGTTCCCCGCCATTATCATCGGCTAAAATATCTTCCATTTGAAAATCGGGTTGACATAAAACAATTGAACCCGCCATGAACCCTGTGACGTCAGCGATGACGGTGGGTTTGACAGTGACTACACCAACACACTCAGTAGGGTGAATATATATTCATAAAATATATTTTATTTACAGTGACAGGAATGTCCAGTACCACATGTAGGCGGCCCCTCATCATTGGGGCGCATGTATGGTGACAATCTCAGGCTTGTCCTGGCAGCTCAGTTCTCATCTCAAATGAGGAGGCGTGGCAATCTCAGGCTTCAGGCTTCTTTCTGCAGTTCAATCTTGCCTTGAGAGGAGGCGCTGGTGGGCTCTGGCTTATTCTGGCTCATCAACTCTGTGCTTGAAGAGACTCAGTGTCTGTTGCTGGCATATCCAGGAGGCTCAGTCTTTGCCTGTGTGTGTGTGTGTGTGTGTGAACGCAGCCCATCATAGCCTGTGCACAGGAAGAAGCACTGGCATCTCAGGCTCACCCTGGCCACTCAGTCTTAGCCTCTGTCTAGGGCTTCTTTCCGGCAGCTTAGTCTTGATCATACAGTGGTGCTGATGGTCTCGGATTTGTCCCAGTGGCTCAGTCTCCCTCAAACCAGCGACAGGGGACACAACTAGCAGGGAGGCACCGCTCTTTTTCCCTCCCCTCTCCCTCCCTCCTCTCTCCCTGCCTCCCTCCTCTCTTCCTCCCTCATCTCTCTCTCCCTCCCCCTCTCTCTCCCTCTTCCCTCTCTCTTCCTCCTCCATCTCTCACCCTCCTCCATCTCTCTCCCTCCTCTCTCCCTCATCTCTCCCTCATCTATCTCTCCCTCACCCTCCTCTCTCTCTCTCTCTCTCTCACCCTCCTCTCTCTCTCTCACCCTCCTCTCGCTCTCTCACCCTCCTCTCTGCTCCTCCGCTCCCCCTCGGGCTAGAATGCCTGGGCTGTATAAGGAGCAGGCTGCCGAAGTTCAGGTGGACTAATTTGACGTCAGGTAATTGGATCCAATGATGCTGAGGCTGGGCCTCTCCTGGCCTGTCCGTCAGTGCTGGGGATCAGAGCAGCCTCCAAGAGCAGGCCCACTGTCACAGCCCCATCATCAATGGAAATGAATTTCTCAGGAAATAGCAAATAAAAAATAGCACAAGATCTGACAAGCAATGGAATATTAAGGACATCATATTCAAATACAGTAGCAAAGGCAAACAATTTACATTTGATTCAGACACATTTTTGGAAACACAAACAAGAGTAAATTCTGGAAAAAAAAATATTTACACAGAAGAGAAAATATTGTGCCTTACCGAACATTGAACAGCACCTTTAACACCCCCTACTGCTGCCCCATATAGGACACATTGCTACAGGGTCCGACACACAAAGATAACAGTCCTGCAGCTTAAGTTGTCTTAGAGCCATTTGAAAACCAAGAATTTTAGTTTGTTGTTTTGCTGTCTATCTCTACCACACTGTTACAAAGCCTCACATTGGGAATTGAGTTATTGCTAGCATTTCTCTTACATTATTTATGTGTTAAAGTCAGTTTTGAATGAGGTGCAATATCTCAGAATCCAACACAAAGTCTTCGGGTAATACCGCTGAAACTCAATTCTCTCAATACTGCAATATGTAATTCCATGAAGTTCCCAAGTAAATCAATGACACAAGTAATTAGTGTGGCCTTGCCTGTCACAAAATGGAAGGAATAGTCGCTAGTTTATTTTGGATACGAGTCAGAAATCGTAGAAATCTTTTCATGTATGCACATGGGTCAGGCAATTTCCCGGTAAATGGGAATTGAACGCACACACGCACATACACACACTGCAGCTATCTATTCATTAAGGCAAAAGGTAATTTCTTGACTGAGCAATAGGGCAGCCTGGGCAAGCAACTTGAGCCTCACCACATTACATGACAGAAATGCAAAAACTGCATATACTTTCATAACCACACCATTCAGTAATGAATTCCATCCAATACTGACGAGAGATTTCTGCAGTCAATATTCCCACCTGCTATGCCAGTGGTGTAGACCTTAGCTTGGTCTTAGCCTGCCTTAATTAGTTGAATAGCCAATCCAAATCTGACATTTAATAAACACTTCTGAAATCATTTATCATAATTAGCACCTGTGCAATCCTTAAATTGTGAAAAATATATAGGCTGGGGAATTGAAATATCACCAGTTATGTAAAAATTACAGCGTAGAAATGTTATAAATGACAAGAAACCACAATGCCTTATTCTGTGATAAAATACCTTTAATTGAGGTTAAAACATTTGCAGTAACCTTTCATTTGACAGTTGACATTATCATATCCCTCCCTGTCTCCCTATTCATCTATTTAATAAACTGGTTCTCATATACTCACGATTTTAAGAAGTGAAAACGTGTGGCTAAATTCAGCAGATATTTGTCTCCCTATTCTCATATCCCAAATGATTTCAGAGCCCATTGTTCTCGCATAGCATGCTGGAAAGTTAAAGATTTGGTCAGTTTCTGGATAGACTGCTTTTAATTCAGAACTGAGCAGTAAGATAGAGGCACAAGGAACTGCAGTTGCTGGAATTGGGAGCAAAACCAGTGCTGGAGACCACAGCTGGTCAGGCAGCATCTGTGGAGGGAATGGACAGGTGACGTTTTGGGCCAACCCAAAACATGGCCTGTCCATTCCCTCCGCAGATTCCTCCAAACCTATTTGTTTCTTTATTACGCCTAACATAAAAAGCAAGCAAATCCTAAGGCAGTAAACATGCTGGAGGCAATGTGGCCAAACAGACGCAAACCATGCACATATCTTCTGGAGTTGCCCAAAAATAGAACTGTAGAGAAGGTACACAGGTCTTCACTACTTTATTAAGATAGTCCTGGCTGTACGTGGTCTGTCATAATCACTAGAGAGGGAGCTAGGGGCGTGTGGGTTACAATTATACTAACTGGTGGGGGAGTGGTTAGCATGGACATCGTTACTATCAATTAAAGGTGTATACACATATCATCTACATCCTTCCTCTACCAAAACAAACAGTGAGTGACAGGGCGACCACGTCTCATGCGCCAGGGTGAATGCAAACAGTAAAGCACAGGAATACAATCGCCGTAACGGATGACCAGACCGGATCCGCACCTCGCCATCACCTCCTTCCCGGACGGGAACAAGCGGGGAATGGTGGGGGCTATGGACAGGAGAACCCCTTGGCGACGAAGGCATCGGGGGGACGGTGAAGAAAAGGGCGAGGAAGCCGGAGAAAGATGGACTGCAGCCGGAGGCGTTCAGGAGGAGGACGAGGGGAGGCCGGCCCCAGAGGAACGGGCAAGGCACTGGGCCGCGACAGTGGCAGCGGGGGGGCATACGGAGCCGCCGGGGGAGGGAGAGGCTCGTTCACGAGCCGGAGATGCTGGCGGGATCGGCGGTACACCCTTCCGTCGTGGTTTCCGACGACCACGGCCAGCTTGGAACGGCCAGAAGAGGACCTCATACGGACGACCTGGCCGGGAGAAGAGGGCGGAGGACACGGCAGGACCTGTCGTGGGAACGCTTCTGGATACTGGTTTTTTGGCAATGCGTTTCCGGACCAAGGCAGGTTTAAAGACGGAGGGGGACAGGGACTGCTGAGACACCGGGACCGTGGGCCTCGTGACTCGGGACATGAGTCGCTGAGCCGGGGAGCCCAGGGCATGGTCGCGGGAGCTGTTGCGGAGGTTCAGCAGGACCAGGTAGATGTCGGAGCGGGATAGGCGGCAACGCTCCAACAATCCTTTAGCACTGCGGGCCGCGCGTTTTGGGAATTTGAATTCAGAATTAATGGAGGTATTAGGATATATAGTCTGTAAGAAGTGTTCCATTTTATACCTGGGTAATATAAACTACAGTGGTGCTGAAGGAAGACCATTACTTGGTTAAAATCCTACTCACAGCTGGCAGAAAGGCCATTACAAGAAACTGGATTGCAGCGGACACACCCAGACTTAGACAATGGTTAGACATAGTACAGGAAATATTTGTCATGGAGAAAATGACATATTCTCTAAGAGTGAAAGAAGACGAATTTAAAAGAAAATGGGAAAAATGGATTAGGTATAGAAATAAAGACATCAACACTTTATAATTTTATAGACAATAATATAAGTTATTGGAAAATGTTTTAATATGAAAATAGTTCTGTATACTGCATCATTAATTGTAAACTGAACCCCCCGCTACACTGTTGTTTCATTGTAATGTTGTATGTTTCGTTGTTATATTTGTGTTTTATTTGTGTATACATAAAAGCAATAAAAACTAAAGTTAAAAAAAACCTATCCTATCCATGTCCCTGTCTAACTGTTTCTTAAACGTTGCCATAGTCCCTGCCTCAACTACCTCCTCTGGCAGCTTGTTCCATACACCCACCACCCTTTGTGTGAAAATGTTATCCCTTAGATTCCTATTAAATCTTCTCCCCTTCACCATAAACCTATGTCCTATGGAGCTTGATTCACCTACTCCGGGCAAGAGACTCTGTGCATCTAACTGATCTGTTCCTCTCATGATTTTATACATCTCTATAAGATCACCCCTCATCCTCCTGTGCTCCTAGCCTATTCAACCTCTCCCGATTGCTCAGACCCGTGAGTCCTGGCAACATCCTCGTAAATCTTCTTCGTACTTATATTATCTTCTTATTAATTATCATTAGTAAGATCAATCTAACTTTCTGCCTGCAGCTGTGTCATCCCATTACTGAGCATTCTTGCTATAGTATCCAGAATTGTGACAGAGCATTTCAAATTGAGATTAGATTTGGACATGCTGCTGCCTTTAGTCATATCACCGCCTGTGTCTCAATAGCATTCAATGTGCGATCATGATATCAGTATTAATTTCAATGATATTCAGGATTCATCTCTAAGTACATTTAGCATGTCCATTTCCTTGTTCCAAGCAAATTATGGACTGCAATTCACTATATCAGCCACATTCTGTTTGCATCTGCAAGCGGGTCGTAAGGTCTAATGTCTCTATGCTTTTGACGATGGGCTGCCAAGAGTCAGGGTGTCGATGAGTTGCAGTGGCACGTCCGGTAAATGTCGCTGTGAGTCAGATGGTGACAGTGAATAACTGTGGATGGGTTGCCATTTAAGTGAGCTGCTATTTCCTCGATGATTATGAGCTTCTTGAGTGTTTGTTGAACCTGCACTCTTCATGGCAATTGGAGAGTATTCCATTGTATGAACTTGATGGGCTGAAGATGGCCTGTTTCCCCGCTATACCTCTAAACTAAACGAAAGGAAACAAATTCCTGGGTTGTAGAAATCTCACAAAACGCCCGTACATTTCTCCAATGCCGCTTCCCATCTATAAACATAAGCATTGGAAAATAAAACAATGGATTTTTGTATTCTGGAAATATACTTATGAGGAAAAGTTGACCAAATCCTGATGTTTATGTTAAACTCTATCGTGTATTGTCATTCTCTTTACTTGTATGGCTGTATGGTAACTCAAATATCACTGTCCCATCATTGGCGCTTGTGACAATAAATGTGAACTTGAACTTGAGATACTCTGAGTGGATCATAGAAACCATCACCAAGCTAGAACATGGGCAATCATTCTTCAGTTTGTCGATGTTTTTCCTCTTCTAAATAATTAAATTAAAAACGCTTTTCCAAATTTTAAAGATAACAATCCAATTGGCACACATTGAAAAAATTCAAGATGTTTACAAGCATATGGATGTTTCTTTTATTATTTCCAGAATTGTATTCAGAATAAATAGTGTATATTAAAAAAAAGATCTGTGGAAAAACCCGTGACACATCTCAGTGTTTATACTTATATCATTATGGCACCATACATGGCGGCACCGGCATTATATGCAAAGTGAATGTCACTATGTAATCGCTTAATTACATATGTAACAATAAATTTGTAAATATCCATAAATAATAAGTAATCATAAATATTCGGTAGTGTTCACAAATATCCTTAAACTGAGCACCCTTGCCTCTCACGTGCGTCCCTGGGGTGATGTTCCTTCCCTTGGGTACACAAAAGGCTGGAGAAACTCAGCGGGTGCAGCAGCATCTAAAGGGCGAAGGAGATAGGCGTCGTTTCGGGTCGAGACCCTTCTTCAGACTGCCTTCCCTTGTTCCTTCCCTTGTTTGCTGTGTGTCCCCCATCGGACTTTGCCCCCTCTCGCTGTCCTGCAGTAGGAGGACCCTACACTGTGGTCCTCCCCCACAGAACCCTGGCGTTGACTGCACCAAGCTTCAGTGAGTCCCCCAGCATGTAATCCTGCTGAGACGATACGGTGACGAAACGGTAGAGTTACTGCCTTGCAGCACCAGAGACCCAGGTTCAATCCTGACTACACGTGCTTTCTGTCTGGAGTTTTATGTTCTCCCCATGACCGCGTGGGCTTTCTCCAGTGCTCTGGTTTTCTACCACACTCCAACGACATGCAGGTTTGCAGGTTAATTGGCTTTGGTAAAATTATACATTGTCCCTGGTGTGTAGGACAGTGCGGCGTATGGGCTGGTCGTTGGCCGGTGTGGACTCAGTGAGCAGAAGGGCCTGTTTCTACACTGTATCTCTAAGGACCTTTCCTAAATAGCACATCATCCAGACTGGCAGCACTCAGAGTTGCAATGGGAGAGCTGTACTATGGGAGGTGCTCTCCTACAAGGTGATTAAACTAACAATGGGCAGATGCAAAAGGACTCATCGAGAAGACATGTTTGCAGGTTAATTGGCTTTTGTAAAATTATTTTAAAAATGGCCCCAGTGTGTAGGATAGTGCTAGTGTAGGGGATGATCTCTGGTCAGCGAGGACTCAGTGGTCCAAAGGGCCTGTTTCCACACTGTATCTCTAAAGTCTAGTGTAAGAAATGGGCCAGTCGGCGGCATTGCCTGACAGACATCTCACTCTGCTGGGAGGCCAACAAGGTTAGGGGATGATGGCAGAGAGGGAATTAACCATCAGGCTCATCCATCCTGCCTGATACAATGGGTAGTTTACGATTGAATTAACTAATAATTTTATTGGCCAAGTATTCACATACAAGGAATTCACCTTGGTGCTCCGCCCGCAAGTGACAACATGATAAACAGTGGCAGTTAGGAATGACACATAAAACATTAAACATTAATAATAAAACATTATTGATTGAACATGTGAATTAAATAAAATGCCAGAGCAAAAGGAGGCTACAGATTTTTGGTTATTGAGTAGAGCTACTACTCATGGAAAAATGCTGTTTTTATGTCTGGTGGCTTTGACAGTCCGGAGTTGCCTTCCAGAGGGAAGTGATTCAAAGAGTTTGTGGCTAAGGTGAGAGGGGTCAGAGATGATCTTGCCCGCTCGCTTCCTGGCCCTTGCAGTGTACAGTTCATCAAAGGAGGGAAGGTTGCAGCCAATAACCTTCTCAGCTGATCGGACGATTCGCTGCAACCTCCAGATGTCGTGCTTGGTGGCTGAGCCAAACCAGACCATGACGGAGAAGGTGAGAACAGACTCTACGATGGCCGTGTAGAATTGGACCATCATTGCCTGTGGCAGATTGTGCTTCTTCAGCTGTCGCAGGAAGTACATCTTCTGTTGTGCCTTTTTGACTGTGGAGTCGATGGTGGCCCCCCACTTAAGGTCCTTGGAGATGATGGTTCCCAGGAACTTAAAAGACTCCACAGATGTGACTGTGGTGTTGTTGATGGTGAGTGGGGTGAGGGGACGGGGAGCTCTCCTAAAGTCTACAGTCAATTCCACTGTCTTAAGAGCATTGAGCTCCAGGTTGTTGCGATGGCACCAGGACGCCAGCTGTGTCACTTCCTGTCTGTAGGCAGATTCCTCCCCATCCTGGATCAGTCCAATCAGGGTTGTGTCGTACACAAACCTGAGAAGCTTGACAGAGGAGTCAATGCAGGTTCAGTGAAGGAACTGCAGATGCTGGTTTACACTGAAGATAAACACAAAATGCTGGAGCAACTCAGCGGGACATACAGCTCTGAAGGAAAGGAATAGATGGCCTTTTGGGTCGAGACCATTCTCCAGAGGGAAAATCAGGGGAGAGGGAAACTAGAGGAATGAAAAGGTACAGAACAAACCTGAGCCAGCACCGATGGTCAAGGAGCTCACAATGGTCCATTGTTGGATGTGGAGGAGGTGATAACGAACTGTGAAACTGGCAGGGGATGACTCTATGAACTGCTGAGTTACTCCAGCACTTCGACTTTTTTCCATTAAGTACATGCAACAATTTTAATAGTCACCGAAGAAAGTTTCACAATGGGAGAGCTATTCTAAGCTATTCTAAGATGTAAATCTTACATAATATTATGCTGGTGCTTAAACATTACTAGTTCACACGATGCCCGCGGAGCTAACAAGGGAAATAATTTATCCCTCTGAAAAGGGATAAATTATTAAAGCTTTCATATCCAGCAGCAACTGGGGGGAATGCAGTGTGCTATACCACACTGACAACAGAGCAGGTGTGCTCTTCGTTAACATTTGCTTCGGGACAAGAAGGCGTCATTCACAAAGATTAATCCTGAAACTCTTCTAATGTCGGGCATGAATGGTCAGAAGCAAATGTTTTGACAACGTGTCACTTAGGAGAGACTACGATGTCCCAGTAACACAATATTTCTCTTCTAATTATAAAGATAAGGTCGTTTCAATGTTTTGCAGCTCACACGTCACCATCAGATCATCCTAACTCATATGGGGATTATGATCAAGATAGTTAGCAAGTTATTCTTCACGTATTGTTTTGCGATATTTTGCTGTCATGAAACGTGTTTATTTTGCACAATTGCTAAGTTAATTATGGGTATGCTGCAAAAACAAACGTTCCCATTGTGGTTGCATCACCCTGCTGTTTTACACTGGTTTTGTTGTATTTATTTTGTATTAATCATTGCCGATGTATATTGTTAGCTCAGCGGGCATCATGTGAACTAGTAATGTTGCACCCTGGTGTAGAAGACAATAAACTAATCTGACTTGATCTGAAAATGGATGTCCATCTTTCTTCTGAATCAGTTATTTAACCCCAGCCTTCAAAACACAGAAGGAATCTCACCGCAGCAGCAGCAATTAATTTCCTTTGAAAGTTTTAGTTTAGTTTAGTTTAGTTTAGCCCACCGAGTCCGCACCGACCAGCGATCCCCGCACGCTAACACAACCCTACACACTCTAGGGACAATTTTACACCAAGCCAATTAATCTACGAACCTGTACGTCTTTGGAGTGTGGGAGGAAACTGAAGATCTGGGAGAAATCGCACGCAGGTCACGGGGAGAACGTGCAAACTCCGTACGGACAAGCACGCGTAATCAGGATCGAACCCGGGTCTCTGGCGCTGTGAGGCAGTAGCTCTACCGATGCACCACCGTGCCGGCCTTTAAGTCTTTACCTTGAACTGCGTACACAATATGATTTAAAAAATAATATTCAATTTTTTACCAAGCATTCTGTTGGCAGAACACAAATATGGCACAAAGAAATATTTCTATTATTTACCAACTCCATTTAGAAGTTTTGGGCCATTTCCAGTGTGAGCAGTGGACATGTTAACGATGTATTTCATGCCTGAATAAATGGATCAGTTCAGCATTATTCTCAGCCCAACTTCTTACTCCAACTACAGCTCTCAGTCTAAGTATTCATTTTAATTTTACGCCCCTGTGTAGCTTTTGGGATAATGATCCTCAAATTCATTTACCCATATGTGGTCTCTTCATTGGCCCAAAGCCCTTCTGAGAGCTGCTGGGAAGGGCAGTTATGCAATTTGATCAGAGCTATCTAGAGTTTCATGTGCTACACAAATAAGGGGACAAATATCACAAGTATCATTCCACAAACATAAACATCACAAAGTCATCTTATGGCTCTACTAAACAGCTTGAGGAACTACAAGTAAAGTCTAAATTCATGATCCTTTAAATTCACATTCATCTTCAGTTACTGGTACGAACATCTGTTAGAAAATCATATTCATCTCCACCCAGATTTTTCATTCACATTTCTGGTCCTGATGCAGTGCTGGAGCCACCCCAATCAAATGCATTCATGACATCCTATGGGATTCTGCTCCTCTATCTGGTGATGTGCTGCTATTCCTTAAAGAGACAACACATCAGTATTTTTAAAGGAGGTACAATGAACTGCAGATGCTAGTTTACAAACAAAGATGCAAAGTACTGGAGTAACTCAGTGGCATTCCCCCCTCACCTTAAACCTTGGATAGAGTGGATGTGGAGAGGATGTTTCCACTAGTGGGAGAGTCGAGGACTAGAGGTCACAGCCTCAGAATTAAAGGGTGTTCTTCTAGGAAGATGAGGAGAAATGTATTTAGACAGAGGGTGGTGAATCTGTGGAATTCTTTGCCACCGAAGGCAAGGCTGTGGAGGCCAAGTCAGTGGATATTTTTAAGGCAAATATAGTTCATTTCAGTTCAGTTTTATTTGTCATATGTAGGTTAATACAGGGTCACGGTACAATGAAATGTGTTTGACAAGACAACGGGTCACTTTAGCAATGATATTACAAGGATAAAATTAAGGTAAAAAAAAAGAGATAAAAGTGACATTAGTATGTAAAAGGCAATAATTAATAATACAATAAAAATATATGATGTGTTCATGAGTTCAGAAGCCTGATGGCATCATGATAAAAACTGTTCTTAAGTCTGGTGGTGCGTGCAGCCCTGCTCCTGTATTGTCTGCCTGACGGCAACAAGGAGAACAGTCTGCGTGCTGGGTGGCTGTGGTCCGCAGGTACCGCCGGTGGAAAATGTCCTGACTGGTCAGGAGACAGTTGCCAGTGATGCGCTGTGCCACCTTCACCACTCTCTGTAGTGATTTGAGGCTGCGGGCAGAACAGTTCCCGTACCAGACTGTGATGCAGCCCGTCAGCGGGCTCTCGATGGGGCAACTGTAGATGTTTGTGAGGATGCTGACGTTCACGCCAAACTTCCTCAGTCTTCTCAGGAAAACGAGCCGTTGGCGGGCTTTCTTAGTTATTGTGTCTGTGTGCAATGTCCGATGTGCACTGCGAGGAACTTGAAGCTGCTGACCCTTTCAATCTCAGCATCACCGATGTGGACGGAGAGGTGACCACTCCCCTGCTGCCTCCTGTAGTCCACGATCATCTGCACTTACCCAAATCAGAAACCCTGGGTCAGCGGGGAAATTCTTGATTCGTACAGGTGTCAGAGGTTTACGGGGAGAATGCAGGAAAATGGGGTGAGGAGGGAGAGGTAGATCAGCCATGATTGAATGGCGGAGTGGACTTGATGGGCCTGTTCCTTATGACCAATGCCCTCTGGTTCTCTATCTCCTCTGGGCAAAATACTGTGCTTTTACCCACTCTATTCCTCTCGTGATTTTGTACACCTCTATGAGATCACACCTCATCCTCCTACACTCCAAGAAATAAAATCTTAGCCTGCTCAATGTTTTAAATTAGGCCCTTGTGGCCTGGCAACATCCTCGTAAACTCATCCCGCTATCCCAGTATTTTTGAGTTCCGTGAATATCCAAACATTTATCCATTACAAACTTGGATACACTCAAATTTGGATCATCTACAGCCTTCTGATTTGCGGAGAATTACCTTAGTCCTAAATAACTGGTGCTTATCTTGTTCCAGTCATCTTGTTCCAGTCATCCGGAGGATCCACAAGCGTCTACTTGGTCGATCCCTGTCAAATTTCTAAACACAGTCATAACGATCAGCTAAACTGCACGCCATGTCTTATGATCTCTTCACTGCTTCAGCCCTCTGATTCCAGCTCTGGATGAGCAGAAATGATCTCTGACGACAGATTATCTACTAACAAACATAAGAACGTATTCAGTTGTGTAGGATAGTGTTAATGTGCAGGGATCGCTGGTCGGTGCGGACTCTGTGGGCTGAAGGGCCTGTTTCAGCATTGAACCTCTAAACTAGTCTAAACTATAGGTAGGGTGTTCTTTAATTTAGTTACTTATCCATTGTCCTTTGGTCTCCCACCAGGGCCGTCTTAACAGCATTATAGGCCGCCGGGCAAAGCAGTGGTCTGGGGCCCATACCTACAGGAATAAAATACACTCACAGGAATAGAAATGTAAATGGTTGATAAAATTAAACATATATTTATTGGTACTTCCAACAAAATCAGTGTTTAAACATTAAAAAACATGTTGTACAGCAAAGATTAATCAACACAAACGTTTGAACAACGGGTGGTGCCGCGAGCCGGCAGCCTCGCCAGCAGCTGTTCGTCCTTTCCACTTTTGTTTTGTCTTTAGTATGTCTAAAAGTGTGTTTTAGTGTGGGGGGGGGGGGTGGGGGCAGGAATTGGGGGAAACTGCTTTTTAGTCACTTACCTCGGTGGAATGCGACTTTTCTCCTGGTTGCATTTTGACCTCCCTCGCGGCCTAACAGCTTGGATTGGTGCGGCCTTTCCCAGAGTCGGGCCCAGAGCTTCAGCAGCGGGCGCAGCGCGGACTTTCCATTGCGGAGCCGGGCGATCCCTTGCCGGGGGTCGCTAGAAGAAGTGCTCCGACCGCTGGCCCGCGGACTATGACATCCTGAAGCCGCGGTCTGCGGAGCTTCCAGCCGTGGGCGCGGTGTGGACTTTCCATCGTGGAGCGGGCGTGCCCTTGCCAAGGACCCGGCCCCTATGCTCGTGGTGCCCCGGGCAACTGCCCAGCGTGCCCATGTGTAAAGACGGCCCTGTCTCCCACCACCTCTCCACCTTGGTATTTAGCTCAACCCCATTGACCGCACTGCTGACCTCTTGCCCAGGCTCAAACCCCATATGGTTCAGAATATATTCGGTAGACGCACAGGAACTCTTGCCCAGAGTAGGGGAATCAAGAACCAGACGACACAGGTTTAAGGTGAAGGGGGAAAGATTTAATAGGGACCTGAGGGGTGGCTTTTTCACACAGAGGGTAGTGGGTGTATGGACCGAGCTGTTGGAGGAGGTAGTTGAGGCAGCTACTATGACAACATTTAAGAAACATTTAGACAGGTACATGGATAGGGCAGATTTAGAGGAATATTGGCCAAACGCAGGCAGGTGGGACTAGTTTAGATGGGACATGTGGGCAAGTTGGGCTGAAAGGCCTGTTTCCATGCGGTGTGACTCTATGACTATATGACACAGTCAGCAATCCTCATGCTCTCCAACTCACTAATATCCATCCTGATTTTCATTGCCTGCAGATGATTCACCGTTCATCATGAAGTCATTTGCCCCATGCATTGACCCAAGCTCTACCTGATCTTCCCAATTGCCAATCACAGGCCTTCATGTCCTCGAGTGATGGTAAATGACCCCTGACCTAAATTCCCTCCTGAACTCTGACCCTTTCTGTCCATTCCCATGTCCCTCATACCCGACTCCAGCAGTAGACATCCTTGCTTTCCAGACCACTGTGATAGTGCCATTTCAAACCTCAGATTGTAAGAACTTCCGAGACAATTTCTTGTTTATAAATCCAGCCATGTTCGTATCGTGACAGATGCTGCATTCAATTTGCCTTTCGGTCTGATCCCACAGATGGGCAGTGACAGGTTTATGTGTATCGTGCACAGGGGGCACCCAGCGCGAACCTGCAAGAACCATGCAGAAAGTCGTGATCCGATTTCTGACTGAATCCCTCAACTCCGTGTGCAGACAGCTTTCTAGCCCATTGCACTTTAAAAACATCTCTGTTTAAACAAACATAACCAATGATGCTGCCATCTCAACGTCCCCAGGAAAGGACACCGAGTGAACGGAACAGATGGGGAAGAATGAATTCAAGACATGCATGGGGTCCCTGGTTGATTGTAGGCTGCTGCATGTTCCCTGTATCAGTGAAGCAGCTGAAAATGATGCAAGTGCACTCTGAATAAATAGAGCGTAGCTCTGCTCCAGTCTTGTTACCACTTTGCCCTGTGGAGAGAATACAAAATACCAAATTAAATATTTAGACCAGCTAATTAAAAGCTGCAGAGAACCATTTTGTACTATTATGGCAGCTCTGTAATTCAGTACATCTAATTAACATGGAGCGAGCAGCAGACACTTTCCTCAAGGGTGCTACCCATAGTAGGAGATTATTATTTGTTGCCCTGCATCCACACGTGCATCCACAAGTCAGCCCTGGGGGAGGTTCACTGCTGACCCTCGTTACAGTGGACAGAACATACTGTGAAGTGACTCCCTCAGACCTCAGCAGCGATTTACAGTTAAGGACTTTAATACTAAGCGGAGCAGCGATAAAGATTTGCAAAACTGAAAGATTCTCAGTGTAAAATGATGCCCTCTTTCTTATTATAATTTATTATGGGGAACAAGGAAACAGCAGACGAGTTGAACAGGTACTTTGGATCCATCTTCACTAAGGAATACACAAACAATCTTCCTGATATAGTAGTGGCCAGAGGAACTAGAGTGACAGAGGAACTGAAGGAAATTCACATTAGGCGGGAAATGGTGTTGGGTAGATTGATGGGCTGATAAATCCCCAGGGCCTGATGGTCTGCATCCCAGGGTACTTAAGGAAGTGGCTATAGAAATCGTGGATGCACTGGTGATCAGTTTCCAATGTTCTATAGATTCAAGATCAGTTCCTGTGGATTGGAGGGTAGCTAATCTTATCCCACTTTTTAAGAAAGGCGGGAGAGAGAAATCAGGGAATTATAGACCAGTTAGGGTGACATCGATGGTGGGTAAGATGCTGGAGTCAATTTTAAAGGATGAAATAGCGGCACATTTAGATAGCAGTAACAGGATCGGTCCGAGTCAGTATCGATTTACAAAGGGGAAATCATGCTTGACTAATTTTTTGAGGATGTAACTAGGAAAATGGAGAAGGGAGAGCCAGTGGATGTAGTGTACCTGAAGTTTCAGAAAGCATTTGATAAGGTAGATTAGTGGGCAAAATTAGAGCACATGGTATTGAGGGTAGGGTACTGACATGGATAGAAAATTGCTTGGCAGACAGGTAACAAAGAGTAGGGATTGACGGGTCCCTTTCAGAATGGCAGGCAGTGACTAGTGGGATACCACAAGGCTCGGTGCTGGGACAGCAGCTATTTACAAGATACATCAATGATTTAGATGAAGGGATTCAAAGTAACATTAGCGAATTTGCAGATGACACAAAGCTGGGTGGCAGTGTGACTTGTGAGGATGATGCTATGAGGATGCAGGGTGACTTGGACAGGTTAGTTGAGTGGGCAGATGCATGGCAGATGCAGTTAGTTTAATGTGGATAAATGTGAGGTTATCCACTCTGGTGGCAAAAACAGGAAGGCAGATTATTATCTGAATGGTGTCAAGTTAGGAAAAGAAGTACAGCGAGATCTGGAGGTCCTTGTTCATCAGTCACTGAAAGTAAGCATGCAGGTACAGTGGGAAATGAAGAAGAGAGATGGCATGTTGGCCTTCATAACAAGAGGAGTTGAGTATAGGAGCAAAGAGGTCCTTCTGTAGTTGTACAGGGTCCTAGTTGGACTACACCTGGAATATTGCGTGCAGTTTTGGTCTCCAAATTTGAGGAAGGTCATTTTTTGCTATTGAGGGAGTGCAGCCTAGGTTTATAAGGTTAATACGCGGGATGGCGGGACTGTCATATGTTGATAGAATGGAGAGGCTGGGCTTGTACACTCTGGAATTTAGAAGAATGAGAGGGGATCCTTTTGAAACATATAAGATTATTAAGAGATTGGACACGCTAGAGGCAGGACACATTTTCCCGATGTTCTGGGAGTCCAGAACGAGGGGCCACAGTTTAAGAATAAGGGGTAGGTCATTTAGAACGGAGATGAGGAAAAACATTTTCACCCAGATAGTTGTGAATCTGTGGTATTCTCTGCCTTAAAAGGGCGTGGAGGCCAATTCTCTGGATGCTTTCAAGAGAGAGTTGGATAGAGCTCTTAAAGATAGTGGAGTCAGGAGATATGGGGAGAAGGCAGGAACGGGGTACTGAATGTGGATGATCAGCCATGATCACAGTGAAAGGCGGTGCTGGCTCGAAGGGCCGAATGGCCTATTCCTGCACCTATTGTCTATTGTCTATAACATTAAATAACAGTCCCAAAGCTATAACACTTTGGGTTAAGAGGATGTTTAATTCCACGCGGGCCTGATGCTCATCTGATCCCAGTGATTTAGCTGCATTGAGTGCTGCCATCTGTAAACTCTCTTGGAGTTACAATTGAGAAATGTGCTGGGTGAAATTTTGCCTGCAGTATTTAAGTGGAGAGGCTTTTGCTCTCAGGTCCTGAGGACTTGATTAACAGGTCATGGTCAAGACATTTGTCTGCATGGTTTCCCATCAGATAAACTGCAGTTGGAATTCACTGAAGTCGGTTCTTAAAGTTTTTTTCTCCCCAAATTAAAGCTCTGGTCTATTTTCTCACAGCAGTCAGCTGGATCGTAGCAGCCAGATCTTAAAAGCATAGGTGTGTAACTACACTCTGCCTGCAACTGGGGAGTGATGATTCCTACACAATGGTAGGGTAGCCCAGGAGCTGGTGGATGCCATCCCTCCAGGAGGAAATATCTCTGAAGAAAGCCTGCAGGGCACCCTCCAGGACCACAGCCAGGAGCCCAGCAGCAAAGATGCCAGGGAGCTCTCTGTAAGGACATGGGAAGTCTATGAATGTCCGTGTCAACTCTACACACAGACGTGGGCTGATGAAGAAGTGGCTTGAGGTCTGACCTTGAAGAATAGAATGACCAAAGGATGGCACGGCGGTGCAGCTGGTAGAGCTGCTGTCTCACAGCGCCAGAGACCTGGCTTTGATTCTGACCTCGGGAGCTGTCTGTGTGGATTTCCCACATTCTCCTTGTGACCCTATGAGTTTCCTCCGGGTGCTCCTATTTCTTTCTGCAACCTAAAAACGTGTGGGTTTGCAGGATAATTGACCGTTGTAAATTGCACTTAGTGTGTGAGGAGTGGATGAAAAATGGGATAACAGAACTTGTGTGAACACCCGGGTGATCGATGGCCAGTGTGGACTCGGTGGGCCGAAGCCCCTGTTTCCATGCTGTATCTGTAACAAATGAAATGTTACAGAGGCCAGCAAACTATGATACATGACATTGGTTAGAAACTGTGGCCATGATTACACAAACACTGTGGTTCCTAAGGTAAGTGTACGTAAAAACCAGACCCTGCTGTGACACTCGGGTGTGTGCTTGGGTAGAAACTTGTTCTTGAGGTTTTCTTAGATTTCAGAGCTGAGTGAAGACTATTTTGTGTGAAAGTACATTACACTGCCCCTTTGAGGAATCTACCGAAACACGTAGCTTTTAGACTTTAGAGATGAAGCGCAAAAAAATGCCCTTCGGCCCTCCAAGTCCGCGTCGACCAGCATTCACCCTCTATACTAGCACTGTCCTATGCACTCGGGACAATTTACAAATTTTATCTGATGCTAACTAACCTATTCTTTGGAATGTGGGTGGGAATGGGGGCACCTGGAAAAAAACCACGTCATCACAGATAGAACTTACAAGCTCCATACAGACGTCACCCGTAGGCAGGATCGAACCTGGGTCTCTGGCGCTGTAAGGCGGGGGCTAGTGGAGTCAAGGGATATGGGGAGAGGGCAGGCACGGGTTATTGATAGGGGACGATCAGCCATGATCACAATGAATGGCGGTGCTGGCTCGAAGGGCCGAATGGCATCCTCCTGCACCTATTTTCTCTGTTTCTAATCCACTGCGCTGCCCTAGTTCCTTGTAAAGTCTGGCTGGATAAAGTTTGGGATGAAGAGCCGCTATATACCTCCTGTGGCATAATTCCCAAGGGAGCCTGAGGATTCTGGCACCCCTTGTGCTCCATAGATACAGATGGTTATAGCCTCGGCAAAGTATTTACAAGTGCAAAGAGAAGTCAGACTTCAGTGTGCAGAGTGTGCAGAGGCTCTGTGCAGCTTTAGTCTGACCCATTCGATAGCTTTGTTTCTGAGCCTCCAGCATCGGTGCGGCCTGATCAACTTTTACTTTTCCGCAGATCAATGTGAGTGAAATCTCCCTGATGATGAACTTTGGGTATCACAGAGCCGTTGCCATTATTTTGGCAAGTGTGAGGCTGGCGAAGTAGCGCTCATGAACACACCAATTTCACCAAAAATTGAACATTTAGCGATACCGACCAACACTAAAACACACAGAAATGTAATTGTTGTAGAGTGACACAACACTGAAGCAGGCCCCACAACCTAACCCGTCCATGCGAACCAAGATGGCCATCCAAGGATGGGCCATCTTAGTTGGCCCCAATTGACAGACCCCATTTTCCCGTGTCCCTCTAAACCTTTTCTAACCCTGTACCTGTCCAAATGTATTTTAAATGTTGAATTAATTAATTAATTGATTAATTACTGATTGGTTATTTCATTATTTGATTAATAAGTTTATTGGCCAAGTATGTACACATCAAGGAATTTGCCTGTTTCCATGCTGTGTCACTAAACTAAACTAAACTAAACTTAATTAGGATTTGGGGTGTTTTGACAATTCAACATTCGTAGCTCATCCCTACCAATCTTTGAGAAACCTGAATTGTTTTCTCTAGAATGTAGGAGCTTGAGGAGAGACCTGATAGAAGTATACAGGATTATGAGAGGCATAGATGAGATAGACAGTCCAGGATGGAAATGTGAAAGACTAAGGATATAGCTTTAAGCTGAGGGGGACAACATTTAAAGGAGATGTACAGGACAATTATTTTACAGAGTGGTGGGTGCCTTAAACACGTTGCCGGATGTGGTGATGGAGCCAGGTGAGATAGTGACGGTTAAGAGGCGTTTAAATGGGCACACAGATGTTCTGGGTAAGGAGCGATAAGGATCTCATGCAGGCAGAGGAGACTAGTTTAATATGGCATCTTGTTCGGCATGGACATTATGGGCTGAAGGGCCTGCCCTTGTGCTGTCCTATCTATGTCCTATGGTGTAGGGTATCCCCGTAAATCGTTATAATGGTTTCTTCCTCACTGCTATTGAGCAGGGTGTTCCAAGCTTCATCAATAATGGGGACAATATATTTCTGACCACCTGCAAGATGATGGCGGTACAAAAAAACAGAAAATGCTGGAAAAACTCAGCAAGTTGGGCGGCTTTCGTGGAAAGAGAGTGAGTCGCCATTTCAGCTCCGTGATCGTTCAAAATGACCAGGGCTAGTGTTCCCTAGCCGATGCTTCCCTTGTCCTTCAGACTAGAAGAGAAATGGGCTTTAGGGGGTACAGCCCAAAGAAGGCAGTACTTGCAGGGTCACAGTCTTTACCGTGGCTCATGCACTCTGCAGCCATGGTGTGAAAGAGAGGTGAGAATAAATGATTAATAAGGAGCTTGGGGTGCTGACCTAGCAGAGTGCTTTGTCCTGGAGGGTGCAGAGTTTCTCAAAAATTATTGGGGTCGGCACCTTTACTTTTGAGATTTATAGAGGCACAACGTGGAAACAGGCCCTTCGGCCCACTGGATTCGTGCTGACCACTGATCACCCCATACGCTGGCACTATCCTACACACTAGGGGCAATTTACAAGTTTGCAAAAGCCAATGGACATACGAACCTGTTAGTTTTTGGAGAGTGGGAAGAAACCAAAGCGCCTGGAAAAAACCCATGCGGTCACAGGGAGATCGTACAAACTCTGTGCAGACTGCACCCGAGGTCAGGAAAAAACCCGCAGGAAGACAGCAGCTCTACCGCTATGACACTGTGCGGCCAGAGATGCTTTATCCTGGAGGATGAGAACGTTTCTAATATATTATTGGAGTCGTCATTGGAGAGTAGTGCATCACACTCACAACCTATATCTCCGATGGTGATGGAGAAGCTTCTGGGAATCAGGAGGTGAGGCAATTGTTGCAGGCATTAACCTCAGCCTACTCTTGTAATCAGAATATTGCAAAAATACCATTAAAGATGGAAATTTGAATTAGATGCAGTAACTTGTGGAAACTCTTCATAGGTTGAACAGTCTCTTTGGAGTGATAAACAAAGGTAATGTTTCAGGTAGCCAATTAAACAGTTGGTCTAAAGTGTCTTCAATATGTGGTTTAGTTAATACTGATAATGATGTGAATGTCAACAGCTGGTGGGTAGATTCTGTTTCACTACAATTGCCATGGTTTGAATTTCGTAACATAAAAATAATTTGCCATTATTTAGTCAAATCACAAAATAATCCTATGCGCAGGTATAAACTGTGCAATATTCAAAGAATGTTGGAGATGGGCAAAAAAAGCCAGCACGGACGAGGTGGGCAGAAGGGCCTGCGTCTGTGCTGGATGATTCTACAACTAGAACATATCAAACAGTACAGCATAGGAACAGGTCCTTCTGCCCACAATGTCTGGGCTGTATATGATGCCAAGATAAACTAATCTCATCTGCCTGCACATAATCCATATCCCTCCATTCCCTGCGTATTCATATGTCTATCTAATAGCCGCTTAAATGCCGCTATTGTATCTGCCCCCATCACCACCCGTGGCAGCATGTTCCAGGCATCCCACACCCTCACTGCAAACAACGTCGCCTACACATCTCATTTAAACTTTGCTCCTCTGACTTATTTCCTGGGGAGCTGTGAAGGGAATTGAACATTTTTGGGAACACATCATGACAGAGGGGAAATGTACAGCTCTAATGGTTACACACAGGATACTGTTCTGAGAAGTGTTTGTGTAACTGGTGTAAGATTGTCGTAAGTTCTAACTAAGTGCTCTCCTTGTTTCCTCTCTCTCTCTTACAGAAGACACAACGTTTGAGGCAGGGATAAGAGTACAGCTGCACACTCAGTCCGAGCCACCATTTGTACATGAGCTGGGATTTGGAGTTGCACCGGGATTCCAGACATTTGTTTCCACTCAAGAACAAAGGGTACCACACTTTTTCTGATATTCTCCTTCACCTTTCAGTTCAATCTGCATGCTTCACCTGCCCAGGTACTCAAAATCCAGAAAACACTCCTTTGAGGAGACATCTTGGATTCATTTATTTTATCCCACAATGGCAGATGATCAGATGTAACACACCAAAGTGTAAATGATCCATACAAACGTTGAACCACATGAAGATAGGAGCATGAGTCGATCGTTTAACCTTTGGAAGATGCACTAGTGTTCTTCTAAACTCTACTGAACATAGCTCCTGTAAAAGTTAGACACAAAACACTGGAGTAATTCAACAGGTCAGCCAGCATCTCTGGCAAAAAGGAATGGGTGACGTTTCAGGACGATATCCTTCTTCAGACTGAAGCAGAGTCTCCACCCAAAACATCACCTATGCCTTTTCTTCTCAGACGCTGCCTGACCCGCTGAGTTACTCCAGCATTCTGTGTCTATCTTCGGTGCAAACCAGCATCTGCAGTTCCTACCTGCACATTAGTTCTAGTCAAAGCCAATCTCTAATAGAGCATTGTGTTAAAGAAGGAACTGCAGATGCTGGAGAATCGAGGGTTACACAAAAGGCTGGAGAAACTCAGCGGGTGCAGCAGCATCTAAGGAGCGAAGGAGATAGGCGACGTTTCGGGTCGAGACCCTTCTTCAGAGCAGTTACATCATCCCAGATATTTGCTGACTTCTGCAGCATTCCTGCCACAGCAAGTATATTGTTTCTGACAAACAACTTTACACAATATTCCCATTTTTTTGTCAGTGCCAATGTAATGCTGACAACCAGAGGTTTACACCCATCCCTAGTGTTACCTTCTCAAACTTGCTCCTGTCTAATGTGAAAAATACCTGATGTTGCTGTCTGATGTTTGTACTGGTTTGTATCAGGAAAATAGTCTTTGGTGCGTCTGTATAATATTGCTATTTCTTTAACCATTCCCATATGATTATTAACTTTGTTTAACTGTTTTAAGTACCCCAATTAATATATAGCTATGTAATCACTAACAAGATTGTCCACTGCATTGAATCAGCCAAGCCAAACACAGACTTTATGAGAATTATAAATCTCAGTCTCCAACACCATTACTACTTGTAGCTGAGGAAAGCACAATCAAGAGCCAGAATCCATTAAAGTAATGGATTAATAATTGAGCTGTTAATTGAAGTTGGCTAATTCTTTCAACAATAAATCCAGTGTTCTACAATTGTTAACTAATAGCGGAATCCTTTGCAACAGGGCAGACTGTAGGAAATCCAATGCCCATCATTCCCAAATGCAACTGGATCCCTCCATCAGTTTTAAATGACCTGAAGAAGAGTCTCAACCTGAAACATCGCTTATCCATGTTCTCTGGGGGATGCAGCCTGAACTACTGATCTGCTGCTGCACTTTGTGACCTTTCGTGTTAGCTCAAAGTTAACTTTGAGTTTGATATAGATTCTAAGGACGTACAGGACGAAAATACTCTTCAGCTTTAACCAGACCTATTACACCTCTCAGTTTAACCAGATAAGATTAGGTTAGTGAAATTTAGTAAATTTCTGAGGCACAACACAGTCAGATTATCGTCATGACCTTGAATTTGGGAAATTCTTGGTTCTTCAGATTATCCTTTCCGTAAATACCGATGTTATCATTCTGTTGTGACTTTGAATGGGCTACACAGCGAGAGAACATGTGGATCTAATATTTAAGAAGGAACTGCAGATGCTGAAAAAATCAAGGTAGATAAAAATGCTGGAGAAACTCAGCAGGTGAGGCAGCATCAATGGAGAGAAGGAATAGGTGACGTTTCGGGTCGAGACCCTTCTTCTGACTGATGTGGCGGCGGGAAGAAGAAAGGAAGAGGTGGAGACAGTGGGCTGTGGGAGAGCTGGGAAGGGGAGGGGAAAGAGGGAGAAAGAAATGGCTACCTGAAATAGGAGAAGTCAATGTTCATACCGCTGGGGTGTAAACTACCCAAGCAAATATGAGGTGCTGCTCCTCCAGTTTACGGTGGGACTCACTCTGGCCATGGAGGAGGTCCAGGCCAGAAAGGTTGGATTCGGGATGGGAGGGGAGTTGAAGTGCTGAGCCACCGGGCGATCAGGTTGGTTATTGCGAACTGAGCGAAGGTGTTGGGCGAAGCGATCCTCAAGCCCACGCTTGGTGTCACCGATGTAGAGCAGTTGACACCTAGAGCAGCGGATGCAATAGATGAGGTTAGAGGACGTGCAGGTGAGCTTCTGCCGCACCTGGATAGACTGCTTAGGTCCTTGGATGTAGTCAAGGGGGGAGGTAAAGCGACAAGTGTAGCATTTCCTGTGGTTGCAAGGGAATATACCAGGAGAGGGGGTGGTTTGGTTGGGAAGGGATGAATTGACCAGGGAGTTACAGAGGGAGCAGTCTCTGTGGAAAGCTGAGAGGGGAGGAGATGGGAAGATGTGGCCAGTGGTGGGATCCCGTGGGAGGTGGTGAAAATGTTGGAGGATTATCTGTTGTATGTGATGGCTGGTAGGGTGGAAGATGAGGACAAGGGGGACCCTGCCCTTGTTACATGTGGGGGGATGGGGAGTGAGAGCAGAGTTACGGGGTATAGAAGAGACCCTGGTGAGAGCCTCATCTTTAGTCGAAGAGAGGAACCCCGTTCCCTAAAGAATGAGGACATCTCCGATGCCCTGGTTTGGAACACCTCATCCTGGGTGCAGATGCGGGATAGAGTCCTTACAGGAAGCAGGGTGTGAAGAAGTGTAGTCCAGATAGCCATGGGCGTCAGTGGGTTTATAATAGAATATAGTAGGTTCAATAAGTCTTTATGTAACACACGAAGGAATTAGGGATGTGATCACCTGAGTAAAAGACCAGAGACATTCTGGAATTATCTCTCTGTGCACAAAATATATTGAGACCAGTCTGAAGAAGGGTCTTGAACCGAAACATCACCCATTCCTTCTCTGCAGAAGCTGCTGGTCCCGCTGAGTTATTCCAGCTTTTTGTGTCTATCTTCGGTTTAACCAGCATCGGCAGTTCCTTCATAATATTGAGATTTTACAATTCTTTAGCACAACAATAACAGCAGACGATTGAATAGTTTAAATTACAACAATTACATATTCACTTCAACATGTTAGATACAGCACATTAACTCCATAGATTAACATATTTACAATGGTTGCACATTGCAAGTTACAAGAACATCTCTGTATTTTCATACAACTTTGTTCCTGAATCTAGACACCCAAAGTCGTTGCCTTCATTCGTGGGCATTTGAGTTACCCAACAAAGCCAGGATGCAATCAGTATTATTCTCTACTGTACACATGTAGAATTTCCATGGAGTATTCATCATGCCAAATCTGCTCAAACTTTTAAGAAGGTCGAGGCATTAATGAGGGGAGGAGGAAATGAAACTGTCTCCGTAGGAGGCATTAATGAGCTCATTATACATTGTCCCCCCAGATTCTACTACTCAGTCACACTCTCAAATCTTTTTCCTATTTCTTATCTTTCAGTTCCATGTTTCCACGTTCTGTTGTTTGGTTTTGTGATAGGCTTTTGCATGCCTAATCCTCCTTTTATCATTTCCCCAGCTACTCAGTAGATTTTATAAACTCCTGTATTTGTTTTCTTGACTTGTCTGCCTTGCACCTGCGATTAAGAAATGGTTGTCATGATGCAACCTCCAGGTTATTCTCCATGTGTACGACAGCACTTTCAGTTCATGCAGTTTGCCCCTTAAATGTGTTATTTAACATAATGTATTTTAAATTTACATTTGCACGTTTTGCACAATGTATTTATGCAAATTAATTTTAATTTGGCCACACTCTCTGCTGCTCTAATTTACTTTTATACAATTGTTTATTTCTCTCTCTGGGTGTGGTTACTTTAATCCTTCCTTTTCTTGTGGTGTTCAGAACACAATTAGCCTACCCTTCATTCTCTCATTCATCATGAGGTCTAGTTTTTTCCCCATTGAGTTTTCCCCTCTGACCCATTTACTCATGTTGTCCTTGATGTAGGAGCCATTTGTGTTTATTGTTGGCATATCATATTATACGCATACAGTTCTCAGCAGAGGACAGAGCAACCAGCTACAATTTGCATGGAGAGTTAGGAAAACCTGGTACATTCATCTCTTTGTTTGTACAACTACTTCAATAAACAACCAACCAAACTGGAAAAGACGACTGGAAGATCTGTTCTATTGGGTCTGTGTAAGACCACTCCTACTGTACCTGCGTATTAATGGCAACTGAAAAAGAGGACACAGGAAAAGTTGAAAATTTGCCATTATGCTAGCACTCGCCCTGTTTATCCTTTCTGCTGGAGTTCTGGTACCAGCCTAGATCGTATGGAACTCATCCAGAATGTACAGGAGACATGAAGGAACTGCAGATGCTGTGCAATGGAACCCCTCTTCCCTCCATCTACCTTTCACAGGTGATCACATCCCTAATTTTCTTATCGCATCATTCTTTGCATAGGGCGCAAAAGTAATCACAAAATTACAATGTTTGAAGCCCCGTTATTTAACTTAATGTCAATCATACAGCACTTTCCAGATCGGACTTCTTGCCTCCATTTTCTTAGCTTTTGGTCCCAATGGAAGACAAATGGATAATCCCACCTCGCTCCTCACCTTTGGAATCTTTCCATTCCTCTCACATGAGACTCAATCCTGCTTTCAAAGGATGTTACCTGTTCCCCTATATAGTAAATTATCTGCAGCTACCATTTTCCCTCGTCTCCTAATTTTGGACAACTTCCAGCTCCAGGGTGTGATAGTTAACATACTTGCTATCCTTTGGCAGTCCTGCCCTTCTCCCTCAAAGGAGCAAGTACATGTTACCTGTTGGATTTAAACTTTGGAGATACAGTGTGGGAACAGGCCCTTTGGCCCACTGGGTCCACACCAACCAGCGATCACACCATTCACTGGGGTGGGAGATTGCAACCTTCATGTGGTCCATCCTGTTTCGACGAATGCAATCAGCCTGGTGTGCACAATAAAATAGGACCAAATAGAACAAGTTGTTCTACAACTTAAGGCTGTGCACGCCATACGCAAGAAGAAGACACCATTTACTAACACTGTTCCACACAATAGGGACCATTTACAATTTACAGAAGCCAATTAACTTACAAACCTGTACGTCTTTGGAGTGTGGGAGGAAATCGGAGAACCGAGAGAAAACCCACGCATTCACAGGGAGAACGTGCAAACTCTGTTTAGTCAGGATAGAACCTGGGTCTGTGGAGTTTTAGGCAGCAATACCGCTGAGCCACTGTGAGAGTGACTGTGACCCTGTTCTCCACGAACAAAACAATCAAGAAACATGTGAGAGGTTCTATTAGAGGTCGTAGCAGTTTGTACGTCTTATTGTGGACCAGATAATGTGGAACTTTCAGTTGCACCTTCTTGGGGAAGTCTAATTGGTGACACTGTGAGTATGTAAGACTTACTTTTTTTTCAGACCAGTGAGATAGAAAATCTCACTGCAGATGGATTGATCACTTTGCATTACTGCTCGCTTCACTAATATGCAACTCTAAAGCACAGGTCAAAAGTGTTAAATACGCCTGACTGAAGGTGACATGAACTGTTACACGTATTGGAGGTAGCTGTGCACTTCCAGCACCAACCACAGCAGTTTCCCCTTCTGATTAATATTTTAACTTCACATTCCACTTAAGAAGCACTCCATTTCAGAACACTATACAAGCTATATGGAAGCTATACAAAACGAAAACTCTCGCACCCTTGAGAAAGGAGAAAAAGTGTAATTTACTGTCCAAATAGTTAATGTACCACGGCATAAGTCTTTATTACACTTAAGGGCCTGTCCCACTGAAGGGCCTGTCCCACTTATGGGTTTTATTTCGGCCACTTGCCGACACCCGTCATGGTTGCAGCAGGTTGCCGAAAATTTTCAACATGTTGAAAATCCAGCGGCGACCAGAAAACGGTACGACTCTGTGGGCGACTACTCACCACCAAACAGGCGTCATGCAGGATTAGGATTCTGAGAATTAATGCACTTCCAGATCAAAATAACATAACGTGAATCTCTCCAGAGAACTTGAAGATAGAATTTGGCCAATGGTTGAATACTATGGTACACGTAAATTCAACTTCAAACGATCATTTATTTCTGATTGTTTAGGTGTAGTTTGGAGATACAGCATGGAAACAGGCCCTTTGGCTCACCGAGTCCCTGCTGCCCATTGATCACCTGTTCAAACTAGTTCAATGTCATTGAATTTCCTTCAAACTAGAGGGCAATTTGCAAAGGTCAATTAACTCACAGATCCCCATCTGAGTAACTCAGTGGGCCCGGCATGCTGCCGTATTTTGCGTCTATCTTTGGTATAAACCAGCACCTGCAGTTCCTTTCTATTACCCTTTTGGGATATGGCAGGAAACCTGAGCTCCTGGAAGAAACCCACGCTGTATTGGAAGAAAGTGCAAACGTCACCACAGACAGCATCCGTGGTCGGGATCGAGCCCAAGTCTCTGGCACTGGGAGGCAGCAACTCTACCAGCTGCGCCACTGTGATTTTGTTAGCTACCTGCTTTTAAATTCTCCTTTTTACCTTAGAGCAGTTTCTAAAATTAAGACGAGGGGGGGAATCTGCAGTGTTTGTTCATCAGCCAGGGATCAGATAGCCTTGCACATTGATCAATAAAATTGTCTAGTTAGTGTTATTAAAATGGGAGTCTTTCAGGGTAAGTTGCACAAGCAGAACTCAACTGCAATGAGAATGTACATTGCAGAACAGCAACATAAATATCTGATGAAGGGTCTCGACCCTCTATTCCTCTACTCCAGAGATGCTGCCTGACCTGCTGAGTTACTTCAGCATTTTGCGTCTATCTTTGATGTAAGCCAGCATCTGTGGTACCTTCTTCCACAGCAGCATCAATTCATCCATTTGCAAAATTACTGGTTTAAATTTCCATTATTTGAACAGTTGAGAAGCCTTATCTCTGCATTCAGACTGATGAGGCTGCAAAGGTTAATGAATAATGAGGTATTCAAACTGAAAAATTAGTAGATTAGCATTTACAAGGATGTATAAAAAAAATGAAAATCAAGCTAATGTAATCTAATCTAAGTGCAGTAAGTGTTTTGATTGTGAATTATACCTTTTAGTGTCACCTGAGCACATGATCAACAAACCTTTCCATGATAATAAATATCATGAGATATATTAGTGGACTATTCATTTAAACATTAAAAAAAGAGTGTGGGCAATACATTGAAGAATTAATGGTACAAATTCCCTGGGACAGTCATAGAATTGTAGAGTCAAACAGTGTGGAGACAGGGCCTTCGGCCTAACTTGCCCACATCGACCAACGTGTCACATCTACAATAGTCCCACGTGCCTGCATTTGGCCCATACCCCAACAGTATAAACCTGTCCTATCCATGTGCCTGTCTAATTGCTTCTTAAATGGTGTGAGTTTTTCCCAGATGCTCTGGTTACTTTTCACATCCCGAAGGCATGCTGGTGCCTTAATAGTTTACTGTCATTTGGAGTAGCTGGGGGCAGGAGAATCGAGCGGAGCTGATGGCCATGTGATTGAAAATGTGTGGAAATAAGTGGGGCAATCTGACGAATAGAATTGCTTAGAGAGCCGGCATAGGTTCAATGGGCTGAATGGTCTCTTCAATGTTGTAATAAAACATGAAACTATAAAATATTATTGAAACAATTGAAGCCCCAGTCCCACTGTACGAGGTAATTGACGAGTTCTCCCCTGATTCGATCTCGGAGAATGTCCATAGCGGATCTGTAGGAGTTTGTGGATGTCTCGTAACGGCTTGTAATGCTGACGGTAGGTACTCGGGACATCCGGTAACTCGTGACGTTTTTTCATCCCTACAAAAATTGTCCACGAGTAAAAAAATACTCGTGATGAAAAAAATTGTGACTTTTTACTCATAGTTGACCATAACGAGCTGCTACGAGGCATCCACAAACTCCTACGGACCCGCTACGGGCATTTTCGAATAAGGGGAAAACTCGGGAGAACCCGTGAATTACCTCGTACAGTGGGACAGGGGCTTTAGGAAAAATACAATTCAACTAATTAATTTTTAACCATGCAAATTTATCAAGAACTTAGCTTGTTTCTTTCCTATCTTTTCTCTCTTATCAAAACGAGTGGAGACATTTTGAGCAGACTCCCCAAAATAAAGGCTGGCAAGAGATGGATGGTTAGTTTAGAATGTAAATGTTTGAGGTAATTCCAAGCAGAGCATAGAACAGGACAAAAACAGATCTTTTGGCCCACATAGTATGTGCCGAACATGATGCCAAGATCAACCAATCTCTCAGTCTGAATAAGGGTCTCGACCCGAAATGTCACCCAATCCTTCTCTCCAGAGATGCTGCCTGTCCCGCTGAGTTACTCCAGCATTTTGTGTCTATCTTCGGTGTAAACCAGCTTCTGCACTTCCTTCCTACACACGTCATACCTTAAAAATGTTCATGTTGGATTTCAAGCTGTAGACCACATTTTACTGTTAAAAAAATCAAGAATTGTACTGAAGTAATTAAATGTTGCTTCATCTTAAAATTACACACGAAACCGAGGAGAATAGGACCCTGTCACTGAAAGTCTTTCAATGAAATCGGCTCGAGTAAAATTGATCGGAGATGGAACAAGAATCTTTTTTTATTCTAACATAAATCATTTAACGAAAAACCCAAAACTGTTAGCTCTTCCAATTTTTTTTTAATACATGACTAATCTTTGAATGCTCCTTTGTACAATGGCAATTCTTCATTTGGAAGAGTGACTCTCAAACCTCATGTCAACATCTTCTTTCAGTAGTTCTTAAAGTGGTTTCATGTTTGCGCTCCACATAGAAGGAGGATATTCAGTCCATTTGCAGAGGCCAATTGACCCACCAACCCCCAGCAAATCTTTGGGATGTAGGAGGAAATTGAGGCGCTTTGGGCTGGGGACACCCAAGCGGTCACAGGGAAATCGTGCAAACTTCACACTGAGAGCACCAGAGGTCGGGATCGAACCAGGCTCGCTGAAGCAGTGAGGTAACAGCTGCTGCTCCATTATGCCAGCACTCTGTTAATGGGATGTGCATCAGTTTGTGTTTCAAAACATGAACATGGATCACCGATTGAATAGAGAACTCAGTAGCAAGAAACATTTTGATACCAAGTTTATTTTCTGCCATCTGCTTATCGAACAAAGAGAGTGGTGGGTGCCTGGAATGTGCTGTGAAGGGTGGTGGTGCAGGCAGATTTGCCAGAGGGTTCTGGATAGGCATGTGCATATGTAGGGAATGGAGGGACATGGAGAGGAGAAGAGATTGGTTTAACTTAGCAACACCTTCAGTGTGGATTGAAGGACTTTGTTCCTTTGCTGTACTGTTCTATGCTCTTGCAAAACTAGTACATTAAACTGAAGTTTATAACAAAAAAAGTGAAAGTTCATGGAGGTTTATTCCTCCAGCTGCTATTATTTGCTGAAATATCACCTGAAAGAAGAGAATATGACTGAATATGACTGTGCTTTTGGAAAGGAGTTATGTGGCCAATCCCAAGGTGATTACTGTAATGGTAACAACAAATATTGGTAATATTAATCTTTGGTAACACAGCTCTAATCTTGTTGGTCTGGGCCTGCTGCCCACAGTGACTGCCCATTGCCACCTGTCCTGGGTGTGAATAGGTCTTTGCCATGGTCCAGTGGTAAAGACCTTGTAGCAACGTGGCCTCTGTACAGAGAAAGGCCTGCTCTGAAACCCTCTGAATCGCTTGGGTAGCTTACAACCCAGCGGTATGAATTCTCCTAATTTTGTGACTTCTGCTTACATTCCCCTCCTCTCCCCCCTTCCCCCACCGCAGTCGTTTAACCAGTTCCACAGTTCTCCACATTGTATCCCTCTGGAGATTACACCTCCCCTAGCTAACAATGGGGCCTACCTGCCTGGAGTACTTTGTGGCTGACCTTGACTGGTCTTGGCCTTTTCTCGTCTACAGCTCTTCACCCCCCCACCTTCCACCAATCCTTCCTTTCAATCTGAAGAATGGTCCCGACCCGCAACATCACCCGTCCTTTTTCCCCAGAGATGTTGTCTGAGGCCGCTGAGTTACGCCACCACTTTGTGTCTGTCTGTGAAACCCATCAGCTTTGATGTTTTATCTCATGTCCCATAATCACCAATGAAATCAATAGGATCACAGATCCTAAGTGTAGAATGACAGACACGATTCAGCAGCGTAAATCCTGGCAAATCTCAGCAAGATTAAATGTTCTGAATCAGTCCGTCAATTCCGAATCTCCATATTATATAGAGGTGTACAAAATCATGAGGGGGAAAAAGATAGGGGGAATTAACAGAGTCAGCGTACCCTGGAATCCCAGGGTAGGGGAGTCAATAACCTGGGGACATAGATTTAAGATGAGAGGGGAAAGATGAAATAGGAACCTGAAGGGCAACGTTTTCACACAGTGGGTGGTGGGTATATGGAACGAGCTGCCAGAGGAGGTAGTTGAGGCAGGTACTATGACAGCATTTAAATGACATTTGGACAGCTACATGGATAGGAAAGGTTTTGAGGAACACTCAACATCTCTGGAGAAAAGTAATTGGCGACGTTTCAGGTCGAGGCCCTTCTTTAGTCGACCCGAAACGTCACCTATTCCTTTTCTCCAGAGATGCTGCCTGACCCACTGAGTTGCTCCAGCATTTTGTGTCTATCTTCGGTGTAAACCAGCATCTGCAGTTCTTTCCTACACACAAGGTTTCGAGGGATATGAGTCAAACACGGGCAGGTGGGACTAGCATTGATGGGGCTTGGCGGTTGGCAAGGACAGGTTGGACCATGGCTAGAGAAGCCAGTATATCGTATCGGCGTGTCACGTTACAAAAAAAGCACTGCTTATCAATAAACTCACAGGTCGCACGTAATAGAAATAACCCATTAGAGAGGCCCAAAATTCTCCCAATGATTCACAATCAGCGTGTGGTCTCAATTAGAACCACATGTGAAAGACTAATAAAATGATCAAACATTACTTGGAAAATATGAAATCGAATTTGAACTAATATTCCACAGATGAAAAGACTAAGAAAGCTGCATTTTTTTTATTTTGGGCTTTCATAATTTCACAGTGTCTCAGTGTTGTGATTTAGACAGAACCAGCAGACAATTTTCACTCCACATTCTGCAAATATAAAAAGAGTAAAAATGAGTCACGATGATTGAGGGTGAATGTTAACCAGAGCACTAGGGGGCTCATCTTAGATCACGGAACAAACACAGAGCAACACATCGCAAGAACTGGCCCTTTGGCCCACAGTGCCAAACGTGCCAAACGTGACAAAGTTTAATAAAGACTTTGTTTTAGTCAAACCTGATGTGTCACAGTATTAATTGTGTATAACAGCAGAGAAGTTATTAAAAAATGAAATATGAGAGGCACAGTCAGAACCCTTTCCCAGGATGGCAAGATCAAATACTAGAGGGTATAGTTTTAAAGTGAGGGGGCACAGTTTAAAGGAGATATGCGGGGCAATTTTTTTCTACCCAGAGGTCGGTGAGTGCCTGGAATGAATCCACTGGCAGGAGTGGTAGTTGGAGCAGATACAATAGTGGCATTTAAGAAGCTCGTGGATAGGCACATGGATATGTAGGGAATGGAGGGATATGGATTATGTGCACGTAGATAAGCAATGGTCTTATGGACATGGCATGGACATTGTGGGCTGAATGGCCTTATCTTGTGCTGTATTGTTCTATGTCCAAAGAAGAATACTAAGGCAAGCGACCGGATAGATTAGCTCGGTTGACTCTGTTCCAGAAATAACAGCAGATGAAGTGTAAGCTTCTTCATGGTAGTTTATTAATGCCCAGCAAGCCTCCAGGATGTTGTAGTATTAATGTTCTACACAACAGATTCCAATTAGATGATACCAGATTGGCTTGGTGTGTTACAGCTGGAAACCTGAGGCCTGAGCTGCGTTTCGCTGGGGTGGCACTGTCTTCTCCAAATTCAATTATTTGTGCCAAGTGGCAGGTCACCTCGCTCTACCTCATGGTGTCACATCGGTAGAGCTGCTGCCTAACAGCGCTTGCAGTGCCGGAGACCCCGGTTCAATCTCGACTACGGCTGCTGTCTGTACGGAGTTCGTATGTTTTCCCCATGACCTGTGTGGGTTTTCTCCGAGATCTTCGGTTTCCTCCCACACTTTGAAGTATGTAAGTTAATTGGCTTGGTAAATGTAAAAATTGTCCCTAGTGTGTGTAGGGTAGTGGTAATGTCAAGGGATCGTTGCTGGTCAGCGTGGACCCGGTGGGCTGAAGGGCCTGTTTCCGCGCTGTATCTCTAAAACTAAAACTAAAACCTGATGCTGAAGTGAGTGTGGTCTAAACTCTTTGATTGGATTATGTGAGGCAGGATAAACTACTGTGTTTAACTTGAAAAAGCTACATGCAAGTACTTCAGTGAAAAATGGCCAGGGGAAGTCCAGAGAATCTGCATCAGACATTGCAATCCATTTAGTCTGAGCACCATTGCATGTATTTTAATATAAAATATATCTGGGGGGAAGCAAATAGAAACATAGAAACATAGAAAATAGGTGCAGGAGGAGGCCATTCGGCCCTTCAGCACTGCCATTCATGGCTGATCGTTCGCTATCAATAACCTGTGCCTGCCTTCTCCCCATATCCCTTGATTCCACTAGCCCCTAGAGTTCTATCCAACTCTCTCTTAAATCCATCCAGTGATTTGGCCTCCACTGCCCTCTGTGGCAGGGAATTCCATAAATTCCCCTTTATTCGAAGACTGTGGCCCCTGGTTCTGGACTTTCCCAATATTGGGAACATTTTTCCTGCATCTAGCTCGTCCAGTCCTTTTATAATTTTATATGTTTTATATGATTTATATAATTTATATAATGTTATATGTTTTATATGATTTATATAATTTTATATGTTTCTATAAGATCCCCCTCATCCTTCTACACACCAGAAAGAAGGCAAATAGAATAACATACTCTTTATTGAAATAAAATTGAAACATCTCTCTTTGTTTGGTTGTTTCTTTTATACCACAGGTTTATTGGTTTGGTCCGCTGAGTCCTTTCATTTCGAAGATTAATCTTACAACAGTCCAGTTTTAATCCATTCTAGACACACAGCATTGAGGGTTCCATGGGCCAGAAGTGAATTTCATTGACACCTTCTGGGAGAATCATTGATGCAGAAATTACAACATTGTTACATGAAGTTTGCATTCAATATAAATGATGCAATAAAATCCATCCTGAGAGAAATGTCCGTGCCTCTGTTTGAACTGGTGTAGTTATTGCAATGCTTGAGGAGGTGCTGACGGTAATATCTGTTTAAGTGTTGGACTGAGAATTCGATAGCACAGTGGAGCTCAGCGTATAGACTTTTAGTTCAGTTTAGTTTATTCATTGTTGCGTGTACCGAGCCACAGTGAAATGCATTTTTTGCGTACTAATCAGTCAGCATTATACATGATTACAATCTGGTCATCTACAGTGTGCAGATTGATGATAAAGGGAATAATGTTTAGTGGAAGATAAAGTCCAGTGAAGTCCGATTAAAGATAGTCCGAGGGTCTCCAATGATGTAGATAGTAGTTCAAGACCACTCTGTAGTTGTTGTTAGGAAGGTTCAGTTGACCGATAACAGCTGGGAAAAAAAAGTGTCCCTGAATCTGGAGGTGGTGCTTTCACATTTCTGCACACCTTGCCTGATGGGAGAGGGAAGAAGAGGGAATGAACGAGCTGAGACTCAGCCTTGTTTTTGCTGCTGACCTTGCGGAGGCAGCGTGAAGTGTAAATGGAGTCAACGGTTGGTTATAAAAATCCAACGATATGTCAGGAAAATATGTGGAAAGAATCTCCAGGGAGGAATGGCTTAGAGTGGTACAGGCCAATCGCAGGCAGGAGGGACTAGTGTAGATGGGGCATTTTGGTCGGTGTGGGCCAATTGGGCTGTAAGACCTGCTCCTTTGCTGTATGACCAAATGATTCTCTATAGCACAGGGCTGTGCCCGCTTGTTACAGGAACTCAGACCAAAGGCATAACTGTTATTCATTGACTACAGCTCGGCATTTAACACAATCATCCCCTCCAAGCTGGTTACCAAACTCATAGAACTGGGTCTCTGCGCATCCCTCTGTAATTGGATCCTCAACTTCCTCATTCACAGACCACAGTCTGTTCGTATTGGTGGAAATGTGTCAGACTCGATAACAATCAGCACGGGAGCACTTCAAGGCTGCGTGCTCAGCCCCCTGCTGTACTCACTCTATATTCATGACTGCGTATGCCGGTCATGGTGCGAACTCCATCATCAAGTTCGCTGACGACACCACTGTTGTGGGACGTATCACTGATGGGGATGAGTCAGAGTATAGAAGAGAGATCGAGCGACTGTCCATATGCTGCCAGCACACCAACCTGGCCCTCAACACCAGCAAAACCAAGGAACTGATTGTGGACTTTGGAAGGAGTAGGATGGGGACCCACAGTCCTGTTTATATCAACGGGTCAATGGTTGAAAGGGTCAAGAGCTTCAAATTCCTGGGCATCTGTGAAGATCTTTCCTGGTCTGAGAACACAGATGCAATTATTAAGAAAGCTCATCAGCGCCTCTACGTCCTGAGAAGATTACGGAGAGTCGGTCTGTCAAGGAGGACTCTCTCTAACTTCTACAGGTGCACAGTAGAGAGCTTGCTGACCGGTTGCATCATGGCTTGGTTCGGCAACTTGAGCGCCCTGGAGAGGAAAAGACTACAAAAGGTAGTAAACACTGCCCAGTCCATCATCGGCTCTGACCTTCCTTTCATCGTGGGAATTTACCACAGTCGCTGCCTCAAAAAGGCTGGCAGCATCATCAAGGACCCACACGACCCTGGCCACATACTCATCTCCCTGCTACCTTCGGGTAGAAGGTAAAGGAGCCTGAGAACTGCAACAACCCGGTTCAGGAATAGCTACTTCCCCACAGCCATCAGGCTATTAAACTTGGCTCGGACAAAACTCTGAACATTAATACCCCTCCACCTGTTATTTGCACTTTATTAATTTATTAATTAATGTGTGTATTTACGTATATAATTGTAGTCAATGCCTACTATGTTCTGTTGTGCTATGCAAAGAAAGAATGTCATTGTCCTGTCAGGGACACATGACAATAAACTCTTTTGACTTTGACTTTTGACTTTGAACTGTATATGACTGCATATTAACGACTCATGTCCAGGATAGTCAAAAGTGACGCATAGTTGCCGTAAGTCTTTGGAGTGGAGTAGCAGCCTCCATCCCATTCTGTATGGAATCTGGCCTCTACAGATATCAGAACGGTGTTGCTGTTGTACTCCTGAATTCAACACCTTTGCAGTGGCTCCCAGTCCCCTCCCATATCGCCCCTCCCAGCATACGCAGAAGGGAGAGGATGTTGGAAGATTGGTGCACCATCGAGGCCAACCCTGACCTTCCCATCCATGCTGACTTGAACAGTCTGCCCAACATGCGCCTGAAGTCCCGCAAACCCCTCTGGTCTTCCGTTAAATCCCTGGAAGACTTTGACTCCAAGACTGTGTGGAGCAGAGCCTGGAAAGATGCCAACACCAACAATGGAGAGGTCACCACAGACCCCACAGTGAAACCACCGGGTTTTGACCTCCATCGCAAGCAATGGCTAACCCTGAACAGAATCCGCACCCTCCATGCAAGAACAGCCCATCACCTGCACAAGTGGGGGACGACAGACAGCCCTGCTTGACATCCAGACCAGACCATCCCACACATCGTGAATGACTGCTCATTGAGGCTTTTCCCTGGTGGCATCCAAGCCATCCACCCAGTAGCTGATGCTGTCCTGGCCTGGATGTCTACCCTTCATCTACGACTTTAGGCTGTGCACGCCATACGCAAGAAGAAGACTCCTGAATTTTACAGATTGTTTCACAAACTTCTTGTTAGTAAGGGCATCAGAGGTTATGGGGAGAAGGCAGGAGACTGGGGTTGACAGGGAAAAAAAGATCAGTCGTGATTGAATGGTGGAGTAGACTCAATCAGCTGAATGGTCTGATTTCGCTCCTATGTATTATGGCCATCCAAGGCCCTGAAAAGTGCAGCTAATTCGTCAAGCCCATTCCACACAAACGATATCTGGAGCTCCATTTCCCAATATATTTTATCCCCAAACTAATTAAATCCTTTGGAATTACCAAAAGAACCAAACTTTAACAAGGAAAAAATAATCAGGAAAATTCCTCTCCAAACCCTCTAGCAATTAAAACCAATTAAAGGAATCACATCCGCCTTCATTAGTGGTTAATCTATTTATGTCTCATATAATGCAGTCTCTGCTCTAACAAGGGATCAATTTAAAGCATTTTGCTTTGCAAGGTACAGATGAGTGATCCATCTCCCAGAAGTCCAGTTAGTTTCCAACTAAAGGCAGTGCAATTGGTACTTTTCCAGCTGGTAGCCCTGATGCATTTTCCCTCAGCTAACTATACTCCCTCTTTTCACACAATTACTAGCTTGATATTTAGCTTTCTTTGCAGTTCTCCGTGAAGTGTATGCTGGTTGGTGATTATCTGGCAGAGTGATTCAAAGCTGGACAGCCCTGGCTCCCTGCATGGTACAGATCCACCACAGCCTTTCTGGATGATCCATTTTGCCGGACCGACAGAGGTCACGGCCTTGGGGGTGGCCAAGGCTCGAGCCCGCAAAGTCTGCCATGGAAGTCGCCTATGGGAACGGATCTGCCGGCTCCAGCTGGATCGGAGTTCCAGAGCCTCAGACGCAGGTGGCAAATTCGACCCTCCAATCGGCCGATGAAGTCCTGAAGAGGTAGAGATTGGCGACCACACCTGGCCAAGGTACCATATTTTCTGGGGGGGCATCCGGGGAAGATTTTATCTAAAAATAACCGGAAAATTGATGGCGGACCTGTATTAAACCATAGCCGTGGGCACTGGCTCGCCCCAAGGCTGTGTCCTAAGCCCCCTGCTGTTTAGTCTGCTTACACACGACTGTACTGCTAGACTCAACAACAACTTCATCAACAAGTTCGCTGACGACACAACAGTGGCGGGTCTCATCAGTGACAATGATGAGTCGGCGTACAGGATGGAGGTGGAGCTGCTCACAGGATGGTGCAAATCCCACAACCTCATTCTCAACGTGGGAAAAACGAAGGAGATGGTGGTTGACTTCAGGAGGGCGGGAAAACAACGCCATACACCTCTGCACATCGATGGAGCTGATGTGGAAAGGGTCAGCAGTGTGAAGTTCCTAGGACTCCACCTGTCAGATGACCTGATGTCCACGACCAACACCACAGCACTGGTCAAGAGAGCCCAGCAGCGACTACACCCTCTCCGAAGACTACGGAAAGCAGGTCTCCCCACTGCACACCTACGAACTTTTTATAGGGGGACAATCGAGAGCACATTAACCTACGGCATCACCTCCTGGTTCGGGAGCTGCAAGGCGTATGAACGGCACCAACTGGACAGGATTGTGAAGACCGCCAGCTGGATTATTGGTGCTCCACTCCCTTTCCTGCTGGACATATACAGGAAGAGATGTATCAGCAGAGCCATCTCCATCATCAAAGACCCCTACCACCCATCGCATCACATATTCTCCATCCTGCCATCTGGGAAGAGGTACAGGAGCATCAGCTGCAAAACCAGCAGGATGCTCCTCAGCTTCTTCCCGCAGGCTATAAGACTGATAAACGGACTTTGCCCCCTGCCAAAGTATCGCGCACCAACCACCAACCTGGACACACTGAAGCAGAGCCATTGTCGTGCCGCTGCCGATTGGAACTCATGATATATGTATTTTTAATTTTATTTCTATTTATTTTTTACGGCACACTGAATGAGCAACGTTTTATTGTTTCCTCTGGGTATGTAAGTACTCAGGAAAAATGATAATAAAGATATACAACAACAATTATAATTTCAAAGCCTATTATATTCATTGGGAACACCTACGCCGATATTTTATATAAGTAATGTTTCACCGTAGAGCCATAACCTCCATTTTCTTACAAAGCACATTAGCAGCACATTTGGAAAGCGGTGAAATCATTGGACAAAGTCAGCATTGATTTATGAAAGGTCAATCGTGTCTGACGAATCTTATAGAATTTTTTGAGGATGTAACTAGTAGAGTGGATGTGTTATATCTGGACTTTCAGAAGGCTTTCAAGGTCCCACATAAGAGATTAGCATACAAACTTAAAGCACACGGTATTGGGGGTTCAGTATTGATGTGGATAGAGAACTGGCTGGCTTACAGGAAGCAAAGAGTAGGAGTAAACGGGTCATTTTCAGAATGGCAGGCAGTGACTAGTGGGGTACTGCAAGGCTCAGTGCTGGGACCCCAGCTGTTTACAATATATATTAATGATCTGGATGAGGGAATTGAATGCAACATCGCCAAGTTTGCGGGTGACACGAAGCTGGGGGCAGTGTTAGCTGTGAGGAGGATGCTAGGAGGCTGCAAGGTGACTTGGATAGGTTGGGTGAGTGGGCAAATGCATGGCAGATGCAGTATAATGTGGATCAATGTGAGGTTATCCACTTTGGCGGGAAAAACAGGAGGGAAGATTATTATCTGAATGGTGGCCGATTAGGAAAAGGGGAGATGCAACGAGACCTGGGTGTCATGGTACACCAGTCATTGAAAGTAGGCATGCAGGTGCAGCAGGCTGTGAAGAAAGCGAATGGTATGTTGGCATTCATAGCAAAAGGATTTCAGTACAAGAGCAGGGAGGTTCTACTGCAGTTGTACAAGTTCTTGGTGAGGCCACACCTGGAGTATTGTGTACAGTTTTGGTTTCCTAATCTGAGGAAATACATTCTTGCCATAGAGGGAGTACAGAGAAGGTTCACCAGACTGATTCCTGGGATGGCAGGACTTCCATATGAAGAAAGACTGGATAGACTCGGCTTGTACTCGCTGGAATTTAGGAGATTGAGGGGAGATCTTATAGAGGCTTACAAAATTCTTAAGGGGTTGGACAGGTTAGATGCAGGAAGATTGTTCCCGATGTTGGGGAAGTCCAGGACAAGGGGTCAGGTACGGGATACTGAGTTGGATGATCAGCCATGATCATATTGAATGGCGGTGCAGTCTCGAAGGGCCGAATGGCCTACTCCTGCACCTATTTTCTATGATTCTATAAGCATGTTTAACCAAAGATTATGTTTGATTTTGGCACGTAATGTTTAAGTTTGCAAGTTCCAGCAGCGAATTTCATTGTCAATTTTGAGAAAATCATTGATGCTGAAAACGTGATTTTATAATGTGAAGTTCACATTAAATATGAATAGCGTAAAAATCCATCATGAGAGATATTTGGACATTTTAACTACGATTTTCAGAAGTCTTCATGAATCAGTTTGAATTGGTGAACTGGCATGTCAATTGTAGTAATAAGTGAGCAAAGAAGAATGTCCTGATTTTTCCCTCTTTTCCAGCCCCCCCTCCCCACCTCCTTCCCCCTGCAATCAACGTGAAGAACGGTCCTGACTTGATCTGTCACCTATCCATGTTTGCTAGATTTGCTGCCTGACCCAGCAGCTGGATTTATAAACATGGAAATGCTGGAATTTCTGTCTAGTAGTGATTTATACCGATTGCCAGATTGCACAATTCTTGTCCTAATTACATAGAAACATAGAAAATAGTAGGCCATTCGGCCCTTCAAGCTAGCACCACAATTCAATATGATCTTCTTCTTCTCATCCAGTCCATACACAAGATTAGAAGTTGTTCAGTCAGAGCTGAACACGCTTCTTGGCATTTGCATACAATGGTGTCTGTCCTGTTCGCTTCTTATGCATGGTGGTGGAAAGATTGGTTGAAACAGGCCCGCAACGCGATCGCTCTTTCCGTAACCCCAATTCAATATGATCATGGCTGATCATCCAAAATCAGTTCCCCGTTCCGGTTTCTCCCCATATCCCATGATTCCGTTAGCCCTAAGAGCTATATCTAACTCTCTCGTAAATACAAGAATACAACAATTTTTTGTTAAAAATTAAAAATGTAAAGCTGTGAAGTTAAACAATAAAAAATATTTGGTCAGGTACATGAATAGGAAAAGACTGATATGAGGTAAACGCGGGCAATTGGGACCAGCTCAGATGGGAGATTCTTGGTCAGCATGGATGCTTTGGGCTGAACGGCCTTTTCCGTGCTGTATGACGTTTATTTGCTCTATGACAAAGTCCAATGGTTCAGAATTTTCAAACTACAACAAGAATGCCATGGGAACGGGTTGTTATTGGAAAAGCAGAGCAGTAAAAATCAAACCCAAACTCAGTGTTCGTGTCTTTCAACACTCCTGCATTCACAGAGGTTTCTTGACAAAATCAAAGATTGGAAAATAAGGTCTAGGAAGGCATGGGCCTTTGTACCTCCCGCATCATTTTTCATCGGAGTTGATCTTCTACCTTATTTCTACTTAATAAACTATTGCCATAATCCTTTCTTCGCCTAATATCAAGGAATTTATCAAGCAGTGTTTTGTGTGAACTCAATGAGTCTGTGGGGTGGACGCAGCATACTCTGAGTGAACTTTGCTTTTTATACTGATACAGTGTGGGAACGCGCCCTTCATCCCACCGAGACCACGCTGACCAGCGATCACCCGTACACGCTAACTCTACCCAACGCACTGGGGCAATTTAAAGATGCCAACTAACCTACAAGCCTGCACATCTTTGGAATGTAGGAGGAATCCGGAGCAAAACCATGCAATCACAGGGAAAACATACCGGCTCCGTACAGACAGCACCCGTAGTCGGGAACGTACCCGGGTCTCCGTGTTGTAAGGGAGCAACTCTCCCGCTGCGCCACCCTGCCGCCCCTCCTGAATATGCTAACCCTTTCTCGGAGACTGTGGCCCTGTTTTAAAATGCCTCCATCAGGGGAAGCCCAACCTCCCTGGAGCCTAAAAAGAACAGTTGGCATGTTAGCATTTAATTTCTTCAGCTGCAATTCAATTGTTCAATGGTGCAAACCTTACTTTAAGCATCCTCTCTCCAAGTAAACCAAAATTTACAACCTTGTTGAATTTTATAGCAGATAAACGGGTGTGAAAGTGGAGCTGTGCATAAACTGTCCGTGGTGAATATAGTATTATTGAAATGCCTCGCAATGAGGTGTAATGCGCTGTTTGATGTGTGCATCGTTGCTGCTTTCAGCTGATATACCTGCCGCCGCCCTGGGGAGACTGCCAATCTTCAGCTGTCAACACAGACTTCTTCTCCAGCTACAGTATCACCGCCTGCAGGATTGACTGTGAAACCAGGTACCTGGTGGAGAACTGCAACTGTCGGATGGTACACATGCCAGGTGAGTAGGTAACCTTCTGCAGTACCAATATCTGTGGGCAAGGTGGAGAGGATTTGCAACGATTGCCTCCATTTGGGCAGCTTTATTTTGAATTTAGAGGTACAGCCTGGATACAGGCCCTTCGGCCTACCGAGTCCACACCGACCATCGATCACCCATTCACACTAGTTCTACATTATCCCACTTTCTCATCCACTCCCTACACACCAGGGGAAATTCTACAGAGGCCAATCAACCTACAAACCCGTCTTTGGAGTGTGGGAGGAAACCGGAGCAGCGGAAGGAAACCCACGCAGTTACAGGGAGAATGTACGGACTCCATACCGACAGCGGACCAGGGTCTCTGGCATGTGAGGCAGCGAATCGACCGCTGTAAAACTATGCCACCTTTTTTTTTAAATCACTCTGTATGCGTCTGACAGGTCCCCAGTCAGTCTCTTATCTGCAAGGAAAACAACGGCAACATACCAGCCTCTCCTCATAATTGAAACGCTCCATCCCATGTAACAGCCGCTCCCACTTCACCAATCACTCCAATCACATCCCGCAGTCTGGCAACCAGTAGTTGTCCAGCCAAACCAATGTTTTATAAAGTTGTGTCATAATCCCCCTGATTCTCTGTTGTATGACCCACTAGTGAAGGAAAATATTCCACATGTCTGCATTGCCACCTTTACGATCTGCACTGCTACTTGCAGAGGCTCGCGGATTTGACTTAACATACCCAAAGATTCAGTAACTCGTTCAGCGAGTGAAGAGAACTAAAAAAATGCAATTCACTGTTTCAGGTCAATTCACTGTTTCATAGTCTTTCCACTGATCTTCATTGCAGGTGATGCCCACTATTGCACCCCTGAGCAATACAAGGAGTGTGTGGAGCCTACCTTGGGTGAGTTAGTTCTCTCTCAGTATGCCGGACTAAAAAAAAAGAATGTATTCTCTACCGTCATATGTTACTGGATGTAAAGTGTCACGTGTTCACGGCACGGAGGAGGCGCATCGGTAGACTTGCTGCCTTACAGTGAATGCAGCGCTGGAGACCCGGGTTCGATCCCAACCACGGGTGCTGTCTGTACGGAGTTCGTACGTTCCTCCCCGTGACCTGCGTGGATTTTCTCCGAGATCTTCGGTTTCCTCCCATACTCCAAAGACGTACAGGTATGTAGGTTAATTGGCTTGGTAAATGTAAAAATTGTCCCTAGTGTGTGTAGGATAGAGTTAATATGCAGGGACCGCTGGTCGGTGCAGACTCGGTGGGCCAAAGGGCCTGTTTCCACGCTGTATTTCTAAACTATACTTGCACAAACCTATACAAATACCACACGCATTCCAATGCCTGCTATCAATGGCTGATGTTTCAATAGCTTTACTTAATGGTATTAACACCAAAACGGTACATTTATTATCCAAGTTTAAGTACAACTCTATTGCATTTTATTTTCTAAAATCAAATTTCCCCGTGCTAACACACAGCTTGTCTTCTAAAATTGATTGTTTGAAAGATACAGTATTGGAAGCAGGCCCTTCGGCCCACCGTCCCATCGCTCACCCATTCTCACTGGTTCCATGCTATCCTACTATCACATTGTAAATAGCAGAAAAGAGGATTTTTTCAATGAGTTATAACATTATCTTCAATTTTAGTTAAGTACAGTTTAGTTTAGTTTAGTTTCGAGGTACAGAGTCTACGCCGACCATCGATCACCGGTTCACACAAGTTCTATGTTTTCCCTCATATGGCCACAGGGAGAACTTGCAAACTCTGCACCGACAGCACCCGAGGTCAGGATTGAACCCGGGACTCTGGCGCTGTGAGGCAGCAGCTCTACGAGCTGCACCAACGTGTTGCCCTGTTCCCTAGTTCTATGTTATCCCACTTTCACTTTCGTATCCACTCCCTGCGAACTATGGGCAATTTACAGAGGCCCAATTAACCTACAAACCCACACAGTATTTGGGCATGTGTTGGTATTACCCGCTGAAGTGCACTTATGACCTTTGTTGGATTCATTTACCAGTGTAGGCCCTTACCATGCTTTGCCAACCACAGTTATAAAATGGCAATAAAACTAGACACATTATACAGGTACACTTGCATAAAGATCTTGTGTTGACACAAATGCCTTGCAGTGTCAAATATATTATTCTTTTCCTCCAGGTTTAATGAAGTCAAGGTTTTTTATGTTATTGTTCTGGGTGTGTAAGCATGCTGAGATTAATGTATGGCCACTCCCAGATTGAATCGAATGCTAGATTCACAAGACATCATCTGAAAAGAATGACCTTATTTAGACGCATTCTTCGTCTACTGCTAGAAAAGCTGGCACTTTCTAAATTAGCTGAAGCCTTTATTGTGAAGCGCTCCCTCACTCGTGACGAGCACGGTGAATAAAAACAAAAGTTGCCTTTCAGGTGCACACAGAACTCAGTGAACAGGCTACCCCTCTGTTTCAAAGAGAAAGTCCTTGGCAAATTATTTTGAGAAATATATTTTATTTTTGACTTTGGGAAAGTTGGTCACACACAATTGAGATGGCTGTGTTGAGACGAGCCTGTCTTTGAAGTAGTCCATCAGACTCAAGATTGCTTTTACTGCATGACTTGGAAACCTAAAATAGCAGCGAACTGCAAAGTTCTTTACGAATTATAACCATCTGGGATGCGCTATGTTTCAATTCAATTTCTGCGTTTCATTTGCTTCTTTTCACTGTCATTGTGTGGTCTAAGTATTGGTAGCTTTGTAATTGATTCTGATTCAGGATAGACAGGAAGCCAACTGGGGAAATGTTTTATAAATGGTCTGTCAAGAGTTTTTGGACATCTTGATCGTGTTTTCGTATTTAATCCGAGGGAATTGTGATGATATTTTAAAATAGTGCATTGAATTCTGATGAAAGATATTACAGCTGGCCATCGATAGGGCCATTCAATGCTCATATGTCTTGTGTCAGATGCTCGAAAGGCAGGTGGGGATACTACACTGCTGCAAATTGAAGTGATAGATCATCAGAAATGATTCCCAGCTCTTACCTTTCATTTGAGTGAGCTTTGTTTTATGGATTTTCATCCACCGTTCGTCGTGGAGGGGAGGGAAGGAACAAAGGGGGGCCCGATGTGGGGGACCTCCGTGAGGGAGGGGGAAGAGCAATGGACAATGGAGGATCCTGCGTGGGGTGACCTCCGTGAGGGGGGGGGGGGGGGGGGGGGTGGGGGAAGTGACTCAGGTAATTTTGCAGAAACAATTTAAACCCCAAATGGTGCTCAGCAGCAAAAGCAAAGATTGGCGAACATGAGGCTCACTGTTTAATTAACTTTGTGTCTTCCCCAGCTGGCAGAGCCATTCTATGAGCGCAGCCAGCTGCCTGAGCTGAGACAGCACCCCTACATTGCATGCACCATATCAAAGGTTGATATCAGTGGATGGGTGGTCAACAATCTTGCAATGGCATGTCTGCCTTTTGTTTGAAATGCTCTCTCCAACAATAGTGTCACTCAGCGTACCTCTGATTTCCAGCAGTCACATCTTGCTCTCCTCACCATGACCACACTGTTTCATAAGGTCATGTAAGAGGAGCAGAATTAGGCCATTCGGCCCATCAAGTCTACTCCACCATTCACTCATGGTTGATCTATCTCTCTCTCTCTCCTAATCCCATTCTACTGCCTTCTCCCCATAACCCCTGACCCATACTAATCAAGAATCTGTCAATCTCCTCTCTAAAAGTATCCATTGACTTGGCTTCCACAGCCTTCTGTTGCAAAGAATTCCACAGATTCCACAGATTCACCACCCTCTTGACTAAAGAGATTCCTCCTCATCTCCTTTGTAAAAGTATGTCCTTTTATTCTGAGGCTATGACCTGTGGTCCTAGACTCTTCCACTAGCGGAAACATCCTCTCCACATTCACTCTATCCAGGCCTTTCACTATTCGGTAAGTTTCAATGAGGTGTCCCTTCATCCTTCTAAACTCCAGCAAACACAGGCCCAGTGCCGTCAAACGTTCGTCATATGTTAAATGCTTCTTGGAACATTGTGCATTGGAGCTAGCTATTTTAGCTAGGATTCAATAAGAGTTAAACATCTCCAAGAATATAGGGACAACAAAATGATAACATTCCAGATGCACTTTGAGGGTGAACACCACAGTACCAAAACCAAATTTATTTTAAGTCTTCAACTTAAATAATGGCAATTATAATGGTATGAAGATGACGCTGCGAAAGGTGGACTTGGAAAATAAACTGAGAGACACATCAGTAGATGGAACAGCGGCAGATGTTAAAACAGCTGGTCCAATACTCTCAGCGGAAATTTATTTAAATTAGAAAAAGGGATTCCATGTGAAAAAGGCATGGTCTGTGGCTAACACGGGAGGTCAAGGACAATGTTAAATTGAAAAGTAGGGAATTCAAAGTGCTCGGACTGGTGGAAATCCAGAGGATTAGGAACAAACTGGGTTCCAACAGCAAAAGATTAAAAAGGACCGAAGATGGGGGAAAAAAATGTTTTTTGAGAGAAAATGTGGGTATAATATTAAAACAAACAGTCGGGGTTCCTGCAGACATATAAATAATGGGAAGGTAACCAAGGTAGGTTGGGACTTCTCAGGAATGAGGCTGGTGAATTAATAATAGGAAACAGAAAGATAGCAGATATGTTAAATCAGTATTTTGCATCATTCTTTACTGTGGAAGGCACTGAAAGTGAGATAACAGATGGGCTAATTTCAAGTAACATGGAGTGACGTAAAAATACAGATCATCAGACACTATATGTCGTAAGCAAGCACATCAGAGGGACTCGAAGGCCTGTACCCAAAGATTTTAAAGGAAATCGTGGCAGACTAAGTGGGCCCATGGGTTGAACCTTTTCACTCTCGCTGAGTTCCAGGAGGTACTAAAAGATTGGAGAACAATCATTGTGGCTCAATTGTTGATGAAGGGAAGAAGACAGTAAGTGGGGGATTCAGTGATCAAAGAAGAAATAATTAATCACTCAGAGAAGCTGATTATAATCAACCTAGACAACATGTTTTATGAAAGGTGAATTATGTTTGCATTAATTCTTTGTGAATGTGACAGTAAGAATTGATAGAGGGGAGCCTGTAGATGTAGTGTATATAGATATCCAATAGGCATTTGACACGGTGCCACATAAGAAGCTGAACCCAAGGTATTTGAGGAAATGTCACTTAGAAATGTCACATAGAAATGGTACCTGGATTGTCTCATAGAAAACACATAGAAAACACAGTTGCAATAAATGGGTGCTATTCAGGCTGGAGCGATGTTACAGCTATTAGGAGTAGACCAGGGTCAGCTCCATGTCCTCAATTGTTTAGGGTATTCACATTAATGACACTGAGGAGGGAACAAAATTGAAGGTTTTCAGATTTATTGATGGTGCAAACAAATGCAGAAGGGCAAGCTGTGATGAGGACATTGTCATTCAGCTTTAGCATATGAATGAATGAATGCAATTGGATGGAAACCATTACAAATGGAGTTTAATTTAGAGAACAGTGAGGTTGTGAACTCCATGAAGGAATTAAAGAGTGGATTATTATTGATAAGCTACAAATTAGTGAAGTTCAGACAGATCTAGAACGAATGAATCACAAAACATTAGCAGTGTTTTCCAACAAGTGGTTACGAAGGCAAGTGTCATGTGGCCTTTATTGTGAAGGGGTTTGGGTTTAAGAATAGGGAGGTTGTGTTTCGGTTGTATAAGCTGTTGGTGACGCCACACCTGGAATACTGCACAGTTTTGGTCTCCTTATGGAGTGGCAGTGGACGCAGTCCAAAGGAGATTCACCAGGTTAATTGCAAATATGAAAGGGTTGTCCTCCCAAGAGAGACTAAGCAGTTTGGGTCTGTATTCCTTGAGTACTGGAAGAATTGGAAGAATGAGGAATGACCTTATTCAATCGCATTGGGGCTTGACAGGGTAATGGTTGAGTTGTTTCCTCGGGAAGGAGAATCTTGAACAAGGGGTTGTAAGGGGCTGCTCATTTAGAATTGAGGTGCGTAGAAATGTCTTCTCTCAGGGAGCTGTGAATCTCTGGAATTTTCTTTTCTTGAGGGTGATGGTAACCAGATCATGAAATATATTCAAGATGGAGGTAGATCGATATTGGAACGATCAAGGAGTTAAGGATTATGGGGAAGTGGCTGAGAAGAGTAGTTGAGGCCAGCATGGACCATTCATGTTGAATGGTCAAGGGTGCAGGCTTAAGAGGACCCTTTGTTTCCTCCTCCTATGTGTTGTTGTCTTTAGGTGTTCCAAAGTTGTCTGCTGATAGACTGACAATGCTGCAAGTACTGAGAATGATTAGATTGGTTGAGAGAAACAGCGCGCAAACTGGCCCTGCGGCCCACTGAGTCCACACTGACCTTCGATCCCTGCACATTAACACTTCCCCAAAGTATGGGGGAAGTAGAAGGGGTCACAGCTGAATAGTAGACTAGAAAGTTTAATTCTCCAGTGCTGGAGGGACACAGAATGTACAGAAATACTAATGTGCAGAAAATACAAACAGCAAAGTGTGGATGTGCATACAAATAGGAATCAGGAAAGCAGCTACTGGCGTGAGAGCTAACTCTGTGTTTTATTTTCCACTTTACAGCCATGCTGGCAGAGACCAACAATAACTGTCTTTGCAAAACGCCGTGTTATCTAACTCGATACAACAAGGAGCTGTCCATGGTGAAGATTCCCAGTCGAACCTCTGCAAAATATCTTGAAAAGAAATTTAACAAGACAGAAAAATACATCTCGTAAGTGCATATTGAGTGCTGCAATTATTATCTCAGCGGGATTCCGAGAGCACAGATAAGGTGCAATCATATTTAAGCTTTTAATCGGGATTCCCAATATCCATCAACTCTCCAACCAACTTGTGTGGGAAGGAGCTACAGATACTGGTTTACACTGAAGATAAACATGAAATGCTGGAGTAACTCAGCAGGTCAGGGTGCATAACTGGGAAAAAGGAATAGGAGACGTTTCGGGTGATAGGTTAATAATTGATAGGAGTAGAATTAGGCCGTTCAGCCCTTCAAGTCTACTGAGTAACTCAGTGGGCCAGGCAGCTTCCTGGAGAACATAGATAGGTGATTTTTCAGGTTGTGGAAGAGAAGGGTCCTGATCCGAAACGTCACCTATCCATGTTCTCCAGGAATACTGCCTGACCCGTTGAGTTACTCCAGCATTTTCTGTCATTCCCATCAAAGCAATGCTTTATTCATTGAAACTATTTTTAAGTTATTTGGAACTGGTTATTGATCTATTAATAGAATATCAGTATTTTCATTTTATTTATTTCTCATCTCTTTTCCCTGCTCAGTGAATTAGTTGTTAACATTGTCATTCTATCAAGCTCAACAATTAAAACATTTAATAATTATAGCAGGGTTTCAAGCATTTCATACTCACAGCTAATTTCTTCTTCATTCTTCATTCACAGCACGGCTTCATTCTGATTATAATTTCTTTCATCTGGCTAACGTGTCTGAAAAATGACAGCAAAGAGATCGCTGATAACTTTGAGCAGTCCAGATCCTTAAGATTGTTCAGGGCTTGGACACGCTAGAGGCAGGAAACATGTTCCCGATGTTGTGGGAGTCCAGAACCAGGGGCCACAGTTTGAGAATAAGGAGTAAGTGGTGAGTCTGTGGAATTCTCTGCCTCAGAGGGCGGTGGAGGCCGGTTCTCTGGATGCTTTCAAGAGAGAGCTAGATAGGGCTCTTAAAAACAGTGGAGTCGGGGATATGGGGAGATGGGGTACTGATTGGGGATGATCAGCCATGATCACATTGAATGGCAGTGCTGGCTCGAAGGGCCAAATAGCCTACTCCTGCACCTATTGTCTATTGTCTATTGTCTATTGTCCAGTCCACTGCTCCCGTAGTTGCCTGATCTTTACTGCCTGGAGTGAACCTAATTAGGGTGGCACAGTGCTGCAGCACCACAGACCCAGGTTCGATCCTGACCTCGGGTTCAAATTTGCACATTCTCGCTGTGTGACCATGTGGGTTTCCTCCGGGTGCTCCGGTTTCCACCCACGTCCCAATTGTAGGTTAATTACCGTCCGTAAATTGCCCCGTAGTTTGTAGGGAATGGGATGACATTGAGCTAGTGTGAATGGGTGATGAATGGTCAGTGGGGACTCGGTGGGTCGAAGGGTCTCCTTCCATGCGCTATCTGTAAACTGGAAAAAACGAATGCCAACAAATGGGTCTGTAACAAACAGTTCTGGTCTGGGTGGTAAAACTCTGCATGGCACAATGCTTCTGCCCTAAGAGATTTCTATTACCCACAAACATTTACAAGTGATTACAAATATATCTTAGTATTAGAAATTCCCCAAATTCCTTGGACAGACACAACATGTCGGAGTAACTCAGGGGGTCAGGCAGCATTTATGGAGAAGAAGGAATAGCCTTTCTTCCCTGCATCCTACATTCCCCATTGAACTGCATGGATTTGTTGAAACCTTGCCAACTGAGCATTGTTAAAACATAGAACAAATAACAGAACATTACTTGAGCTGCCCCTTCGGCCCACGATGTCTGTGTTGACCATGACGCTGACCGTTCGGTCGACACAGCTGTTGTTGTGGTTCACGTTGTAGCCCCTGGCCAACAGCACTTTCCTCAGGGCACTGCCACCAACAGGAAGCGCTGGGCCACCCTGGGGTTCCCTCCTTTCTCACCAGCTGCCGCTTCTTCCTGTCGTGGCTGTCACTTTGTCCACTCCGCCGTTCCCTCCTACACCACCACCTCCTTCTCTGCTTTCTTCCCCGGAGTGGCCGACATCCTCCAAGCTGGAGTCTGTCGGCAACACAGTGGGGGAGAAGGAGGAGGGGGCGGAGGTGGAGCGGGGAGCAGAGAGCATTACTAATCAGGGCGAATGTCACATCCACACTCGTAGAGAACTCACTGGAGGGATCCATTGAACAATATTGATAGATCTCAACCACATTGAGGTGCAATTACTCAAGGACAGGTACATGGATGGGAAAGATTTGCAGCGATATAGGCCGGGTGTAGGCACGCGGGATTAACTCAGTTTAGCAACTTGGTCGGCACGGATGAGTTGGGCCAAAGGGCCTGTTTCTGTGCAGTATAACTGTGACTCTCTGACTCTATGAAGAGTCACTTGACCCACCATGTTCCTCCAACAGTTTGTTTTTCCTTGATCCAGTTTTCCTTATAAATGAAAAACTCCAATGGTTAATTTGGATTTTGATGATTCAGATCATGACTTACAGGTCAAATTTTGCTTTTATTGTGAACATTTTATTGGGAAACTCCCTTCCCGCTTCCTCCCATCCCCTTCCATCTATATTCCATCCTCTGGCTTCGCATTTCACTCCTATCCTTATCTACTTGTCTCACACTTTTTGTCTGTTCGTCTCTGACCCATCTGCCAACCGAAATCCCCCCCTCACCTGTATCCACCTATCACTTAGACAATAGACAATAGGTGCAGGAGTAGGCCATTTGGCCCTTTGAGCCAGCACCGCCATTCAATGTGATCATGGCTGATCATCCCCAATCAGTACCCCGTTGCTGCCTTCTCCCCATATCCCCTGACTCCTTTCTTTATAAGAGCCCTATCTAGCTCTCTCTTGAAAGCATCCAGAGAACCTGCCTCCACCTCCCTCTGAGGCAGAGAATTCCACAGACTAGAGAATTCCGCAGACTTGCCAGACTTTGTCCCGCCTCCACCTCTCTTCCAGCTTTCTCTCCCCCCTCCCCCCATCTACACTCAGTCTAAAGGTTGTGACACAGAACGTCACCTGTCCATGTTCTCCCGAGATGGTGCATGACCCGTTGAGTTACTAAGTACTTTGTGTCTTTCTTTCGTAAACCAGCATCTGTAGTTCCATATATCTAAAAAGACACTTCACACGTCTTGGATTATTAAACTTAGACCAAATAACATTCTGTTTAGCATTGAATATGTGATGCAAATTGGTTGTGCGCTGTATCGTAAGTATCTCGATACATGAAAATACGTCAAAACTACAAATGCTGGAAATCTGAAATAGCAACAAAGAATTCTGGAAAATCGACATTTGTGGAAAGGGAAACAGTTAACGGTTCGGGTCTGAGATCTTTTGTCAGAACAGGGAAAGAGAGAAACAGGAGAAAATAGTATCTCTCTAATCTTGGTATAGTTTGGCACGAGGATAAATCTCTCAAGCATGGACCTTTGGCACGTTCACACCAACACATTAATTTGCACGATGTGTACACGTAGACTGCCGTGTTTGTACATTAACATATACTGCCCCCTACCCACCCTCCAAAGACGTACAGGTTTGTAGGTTAATTGGCTTCAATAAAAGAGAGGCACAATGACACAGAGACTTAAAGCACCAGGGGCCCGGGTTTGATCCTGACTGCGGGTGCTGCCTGCACGGAGTTTGTACGTTCCCCCCTGTGACCACGTGGGTTTTCCCCGGGTGCTCCTGTTTCCTCCCACCTCCCAAAGGCGTGCGGATTTGTAGGTTAATTGGCCTCTGCAAATTGCCGCTGGTGTGCATGGAGTGTATGTGAAAGTGGAATAACGTAGAACGAGTTGGAATGGGTCATTCGCGGACATGGTGGGCCGAAGGGCCTGTTTTCACGCTCTATCTCGAAACTAAACAATAAAATTGTAAAAGTGCCCTAGTGTGTTGGATAGTATTATTCATGTACGGGGTGATCGATGGTCGGTGTGGACTCAGTGGGCCTCAGGGCCTGTGTCCACACTGTATCTCTAACGTTGAAAGCCATTTTCCAACAATCATTTCATTTGCTTTTTTTTTGTTTGCAGGGAGAATATTTTAGTGTTGGACGTTTTCTTCGAAGCCTTGAACTATGAAACTATTGAACAGAAGAGAGCGTATGAGGTTGCAGGCTTACTCGGTGAGTGGTTGCATTTAATGGGCTGCTCTGGCTGAACATATTGGAGATGCTGTATTATTTGGGATATTAATGGGCCTGTCCCACTGTACGAGGGAATTCAAGAGTTCTCACGAGTTTCCCCTGATTTGAACTCGGAGAATTACGGTAATTGCCGCTGGTAGGTACTCGGAGCTCTCGTGGACATTTTTCAACATGCTGAAAATACTTCACGAGCTTACTGCGTTTCCCGAGTACCCGCCGTTAGCGTTACGAGCCGCTAAGAGACGTCCCGAGCTCCGACGTACTGGCTACGTACATTCTACGTACTTACCACGAGTTTGATTTTTTTTTAAACTCGGGAGAGCTCTTGAATTACCTTGTACAGTAGGACAGGCCCTTAAAGGATGAGATGGATTACTGGACCTCTGAGGAACTAAGGGGTAATGAGAATCAGACAGGAAGGCAGGGTTGAGACCAAGGATCTTATTGCTTGACAGTGGAGATCTGCAGCTCCACCTTGTCTTTTCTTGCTGCTGTTTATGTTCCAATTAGCCCAAACTTGGAAGGTGCAAGTGGCCATTCACAGCTGCCAGGTGCCATCCTCTAACTCTTTAGCAACTATAAATATCACCCTTTCACCCTTAATGCAGTTCATTCCCTGCAGCGTTAGAATAGTTTCTAGTCTGGTAATACTGAAAACCAAGTAAAGTCATCAAGACTGTAACAGAATGTAAACAATCATAGGCGAGGGGCAGCACAATGCCTCAGAGGTAGAGTTGCTGCCTTAGAGCGCCAGAGATCCAGATTCGATCCTGACTACTGGTGCTGTCTGCACCCTGCAACTCCATGGGTTTTCTCCGGGTACTCCGGTTTCCTCCAAGGACTTACAGGTTTGTAGGTTAATTGGCTTGGTATAAATGTAAATTATCCCTTGCGTGTGTAGGGTAGTGTTAAAGGCCTGTCCCACTTGGCGATTATTTTGGCGACTGCCGGTGTCATTGACTGACGTATCAGGGTCGCCGGAAGATTTTGAACCGTTCAAAATCCAGCGGCGACCAAAAAAAATGTGGCGACATTTGAGGAAACACCGCGCGTCAATACGTCGTCACGCCGCGAGTTTTTCGGTGACCTGATACGTCAGTCAATGATGCTGGCAGTCGCCGGAAACATCGGCAAGTGGGACAGGCCCTATAATGTGCGGCGATGGCTGGTGGGTGCGGGCTCAGTGGGCTGAAGGGCCTGATTCCACGCTGTATCTCTATGCTTAACTAAACCAAGCTGAAAGAGACACAGTAAATGCAATCAGCGCCTGTCTTTCTTTCCATTCTTTGAGCCATCAAATCAATGCATCCTGTTTAGAATACATCCATGCCATTCATGCTTTTTTCTCTAAATAAGATGTTCAGATAGAGCGCCATCGTTGCTGACCAACTGGTCTCGTGACAACTTGCATTCGTTTTCCAGACACACTTTATTCACTTGCGGACAAGGAGGGCAGCACAATCCCAGTTACCATGCTGCCCTCAAATTCTACTTGAAAAAGTCAACTTTTATACAATTGGATTTTGTTGTGCACTCAAATTCCTTATTAGTGTATGAAATCACCAATCTCCAGACGCTCTGATGTATTAAAAAACTAATAGAAACAACATTCTAATAACCAATCCCTACATTCTTATAAATATTAGTGACCAATAGCAACTACGTACTATTTTCTATTTTTCTATTTTTCTTAAATTCAGTCTCATTTAGTTTATTGTCACGTGTAATGAGGGGCAGTGAAAAGCTTTTGTTGTGTGCAAACCAGCCAGCAGAAAGACCGTACAAGACTATAAACTGATCAGAAGGGGTCAGGTCTTGGAACAGAGAAGCTGCTACAGCAGTGAGACAGGTCACAACCCTGCTGCAAAACGTATCAGACCTCTAATGTAAAGACCAACCGCTCTGACTGTGTTTCCTCCCCCCACGACCTCCTCAGTAAGAAAAAGGAAGAGAAAGCTGAATGTCTGTCTTCAGGCTCCTGTTTCTTTTCCTTTGTGGAACCGTGGCACAGCTGGTAGAACCGCCGCCCTACTGCGCCAGAGACTTGGGTATGATCCTGCCCTCGGGTGTTGTCTGTGTGGAGTTTGCATGTTCTTCCTGTGAAGTTTCCACGTGGGTTTCCTCCAGGTGCTCCAGTTCCCTCCCACCTCGCAAAGCTGTACAGGTTTGTAGGTTAAATGGCCTCTGTAACTTGCCCCTTGTGTGCAAGGAGTGTATACAAAAGTGGAATATAATAGATGTGTAGGAAGGAACTGCAGATGCTGGTTTCAATCGAAGACAGACACAAAATGCCGGAGTAACCCAGCGGGACAGGTAGCATATCCGGAGAGAAGGAATGGGTGACATTTCGGGTCGCAACCCTTCTTCAGACTCAAGGAGGCTCCTGTCCTGCTGAGTATCTCCATCTTTTTGTGTCTATCTTAGAATATAATAGAACTAGTTGGAATGGGTCATTGATGGTGGGCATGGGCTTGGTGGGCTGAAGGGCCTGTTTCCATGCCTTGTCTCTAAAGAAAACCTTTCCAGAAACAAAAAGAATAGTCAAGTTTCCACTCTGTTTAATTAACTCCTCAATCTGACGGTGTTTCCCATCCAACCAGTCTTCTCATTGATGAGAACACCGTTTAGGTGTTTCTGTAGTTCAGGACACCTATATGCTGTATAGATATACTGCAGCTCCTAATACTGGAAGCTGAGAGATGCCTGTGAAGCTTGATCTGCCCATGAGATGTCGGGGAGGAAGAACAGCTTATAACGGAGCAAAGGAAATTTGAGAAGCGCTTCTTTACTTTTAGACTTCAGAAATACAGCGCAAACACAGGCACTTCAGCCCACCATGTCCGCGCTAACCAGTGATCGCCACACACTAACACTATCTTACACACTAGAGAAAATTTACAATCCTAGTTTATCAAAGTCAATTAACCTATAAAGCTGAAAGAAGACAAAAAATGCTGGAGAAACTCAGCGGGTGAGGCAGCATCGATGGAGAAAAGGAGGCGACGTTTCGGGTCGAGACCTGACATAGATTTTTCCAGCATCTGCAGTTCCTTCTTAAACTGTACATCTTTGGAGTGTGGGAGGAGACCCAAGCACCCAGAGAAAAACCCACGTGGTCACATGGAGAAGGTACAAACTCCGTGCAGACAGCACCCGTAGTCAGAATCGAACCAAAGTCTCCGGCTTGTAAGGCAGCAACCTCTACCACTGCGCCACCATGTCGCCCCTTGAGGGATCACAGCGCCAAAACCTTCTGATGAATTGCTACACTGCGGCCGGTACAGTCTGCTGGATTCGAATGATATTAAAGATACTCTGTCATCTTCTGAAGGAATCTTTGAAGTTTATTCCAGTGTTCATACCATCAACAGCCATTCCCAGAAGGAATAAACTTTGCATTTGTGTCATATACCATTTGTGAGGGCGTAATGGTGAATACACTTTTTAAAATACTTCAATCAATTCAGCATCACTTTGAGACACCCTGAGGACATGGGAATCTTTGCATAAGTGAGCATTTTTTCACTAAGAGTGAGGCACTGTATTGATGTATTGCTGCATTTCATAGAAACATAGAAAATAGGTGCAGGAATAGGCCATTTGGCCCTTCGAGCCCGCACTGCCATTCAATATGATCATGGCTGATCAGTACCCCATTCCTGCTCTCTCTCCATACTTCGTGATTCCGTTAGCCCTCGGATCTATATCCAACTCTTTCTTGAATACAACCAGTGAATAAGCAAATTTGGTATTCCAAAAAACGCAAGGAATTATGGGATTTGTCAAAGGTCATGCGCGATAAAGAAAAATTGAACGAAGCGCTGGCTGTATAAACTGTGTATAGATTAATATCTTTATTCATAATTTATGTGTAAAAATATATTTAATCTGAGGAAGGAGGTGCCAGGTAGTGGAAGAGATTGGTAGATGCGAGTGGGAGACAGGGGAGCGATTGGACCGGCAGAGAGACTTTCTCGGCAGCTGCGCACACACAGACCCGCAGCCAGGATTGAACCCGGGTCCCCGGCGCTGTAAGCGCTGCCGAACCGCCGCTAGACCGTCCCCCCCCCCCCCCCCCGCCCCACCCCCCAGAGGGTCCCACCCCCGCCCAGGGGTCGACCCCGGATCAACGATAAACCGGCCTGTAGCAGCGGCCCAACCCCGCTCCAACTCCCAAGGAACCAGCTCCCCAACGGGCCGGGGACCACCGGCCGCACGCCCCGCCCCACCCTGTGGTGAAAGCCGAGCACTAGCCATCAACGGGGCCACACACAAAACGCTGCAGCAACTCAACTGGACAGGCAGCAACCCCGGGGAAAAGGAATGGGTGACCTTTCGGGTCGAGATCCTTCTCCAGAGATGTTGCGTGACCTGCCGAGCCAGTCCCTGGCCTCCCGGGGAACGGGCCCCCCGGGAGCCGGAGCTCAGCTGAGGCGGAGCCAGCGTTCCCCCCTCCGCGTCGGCTGCAAGTCCAGGACTGCCACATTTCGGGCCACCATGGACATCTCTGACCACTCCTGGACAGGGACGGAACACCCGGCAGGGGACGGGGACGGGGACGGCCCAGCAACAACTCAACAGCGCCCGCAGCGCCGGAGACCCGAGCCTGACCCCGACCCTGGACAAAACGCAGGCCTGCACACAATGCAGCAGCACAGCTGCCTTCAATGCTTATCGCAAGTGACCTATGACCTAGGCATGCGCAGTCGGAATACCGAACTCGCTTATTGGCCTCCACTGCCTTCTATGGCAGAGAATTCCACAGATTCACAACTCTCTGGGTGAAAAGGTTTTTCCTCAGCTCGGTTCTAAATTGCCTACCCCCTTATTCCTAAACTGTGACCTCTGGTTCTGGACACTCCCAACATGGGAAACATTTTACCTGGATCAAACCTGTCCAATCCGTTAAGAATCCCATAAGAATTTCCAGTGGAAAAGTACTGTTGTAGTAGCTTAGGAAAGAATGAAAGTATTGAGGTTAAAATATCAAAATTAATCCTTCTGTGTCCATCTGAAATCAAACAGTAAACTCAAGCAAATTCCAAAGGATTTTGTCAAGTCCCTAGTTGTCAGAGAAGTCATATAAATGATTTGGTGGTTTATCCAAAGGTTGATGTATTTTTACTGAGCAGCTTCTGCGAGAGCTGTTTTCCTGATATCATTGCGATGGGATTAAATGCTTCACATGCCCTGAATTATCCCTGCTTAAAAGCTCTTTAATGTTTTAAAACTTTAAGTAGCTGTCATTTGGAAAGCACAGAACAAAAGCTGTTTGACTGAAGTGCGTGTGTTTCACAAGCGGACTGAGCTTATGATCTCTCTGGTTTGAAATTTCCTCCAGGATATGTTAATCACACTCTGGCAAATAAGATCATTATCCTGCTTTGCATGTGAATCCATGTAAGGAAGGAGATAGCGTTCTGCCACGGTTTAAACTGCCTTCTTCATCCAGTGAGCACCCCAATGAAGTCTAGTAACTGCTACTCATCTTCTTATCATGTCCAGCCCCAGGTTTAGTTTAGTGTAGAGATACAGCACGGAAAAAGGCCCTTCAGCCCACCGAGTCTGTGCCAACCAGCGATCACCCTGTACATTTCTTCTTCTTCTTGCGTAGGGCGTGCATAGCCTAAAGTTGTGGGACAACTTGTTCTATTTGATCTTATTTGATTGTGCACGCCAGGTTGATTGCATTTGTCGAAACAGGGCGGACCACGTGAAGGTTGTAATCTCCCACCCCACCCTGTACACTAACACAATCCTACACACACTAGGGAAAATTTACAATTATACCAAGCCAATTAGCCTACAAACCTGTACGTCTTTGGAGTATGAGAGTCATAGAGTGATACAGTGTGGAAACAGGCACTTTGTCCCAACTCGACCACACTGGCCAACAATGTCACAGCTACTCTAGTCCCACTTGCCTGCACTTGGTAAATATCCCTCCAAAGCTGTCCTATCCATGTACCTGTCCGTTTCTTAAATGATAGGATATTCCCAGCATCAACTACCTCCTCTGGCAGCTTGTTCCACATACCCACCACGCTTTGTGTGAAAATGTTACCCCTCGGATTCCTATTAAATCTTTTCCCCTTCACCTTGAACCTATGCCCTCTGGTCCTCGATTCCCCTACTCTGGGCAAAATACTCTGTACATCTACCCGATCTATTCCTCTCATGATTTTGTATACCTCTATAAGATCTCCCTTCATCCTCCTGAGCTCCATGGGATAGAGACTCAGCCTACTCAACCTCTCACTATAGCTCACACCCTCTAGTCCTGGCATCATCCTCGTAAATCTTTTCTGAACCCTTTCAAGCTTGACAATGTCTTTCCTATGCCCTGAACTGAATACAATATTCTAAATGAGGTCTCACCAACGTCTCATACAACTGCAACATGACCTCCCAACTCTATATTCAGTACCCTGACTGATGAAGACCAAAGTGCCAAAATACCTTTTGACCACCTTATCTACCTGCAACTCGATCTTCAAGGAACCTTGCACCTGTACTCCTAGATCCCTCTGCTCTACAACACTACCAGAGGCCTACCATTTACTGTGTAGGACCTGCCCTTGTTCGACGTCCCAAAATGCAACACCTCACATTTCTCAGTATTAAATTCCATCAACCATTCTTCCGCTCACCTGGCCAATCGATCCAGATGCTGCTACAATCTTTCACAACCATCTTCACTATCTGCAAAAACCACTGACTTTTGTATCATCAGCAAACTTGCCAACCTTGCCCTGTATGTCCTCTTCCAAATCATTAATGTAGATGACAAACAGTAACGGGCCCAGCACCGAACCTTGAAGCACATCACTAGTCACAGGCCTCCAGTCTGAGAAGCAACCTTTCACCATCACCCTCTGCTTTCTTCCTTGGAGCCAATTTGCTATCCATTCAGCTATCTTTCCTTGGAACCCATGCAATCTAACGTTCCAGAGCAGCCTACCAAGCGGAACCTTGTTGCGCGCCTTACTAACGTCCATGTACACAATATCTACAGCTCTGCCCTCATCGACCTTTTTGGTCACGTCTTCAAAAAAATCAGTCAGCTTTGTGAGACATGACCTCCCATGTAAAAACCATGCTGACTATCCCTAATCAGCCCTTGCCTATCCAAATGCCTGTATTTCCTATCCCTCAGAATACTCTCCAGTAACTCACCAACTACAGATATTAAGCTCACCAGCATTTTCCCTGCAGCCCTTCTTGAAAAGATGCACAACATTTTCCACTCTCCAGTCTTCTGGCACCACTCCTGTATTTAAGGATGACATAAATTTAAACCAGGGCTCCGACAATTTCCTTTCTAGTTTCCTACAATGTCCTCGGATATATCAGATCAGGCCCTGGAGATTTGTCTACCTTCGAACATAACAGTACCTTCAGTACTTTTTCGACAGTAACCCTGACTGCTCTCAAGACACTTTGAGTGACTGCTCCAATTTCCTCCGTTAAATGTCTTTTGCCTCGGTAAATACAGAGGATAAATACTCAGTTAGGACCTTGTCCATCTCCTGCGGCTCCACACAGAGGTAACTGCTTTGATTCCTGAGTGGTCCCACTCTCTCTCTAGTTACCCTTTTCCCCCTTATGTATATATAAAATCTTTTGGTATTTTCCTTAATGCTACCCGCCAGAGCTATCTCCTGGCCCCATTTTGCCCTTCTGATTTCCTTTTTTAAGTTTACTCCTTAGTTCCCAAAACTCCTCTAGGGATGCACTTGATCCCAGCTGTCTATATCTCTCCCATGCATCCTTCTTTTTTCAGACTAACATCTCAATTTCCCACGTCAGCCAAGCTTCATTACGTTTGCCTGCTTTGACCTTCACTCTAACGGAAATATGCACATCCTGAGATTTCTTCAGTAGACTTTTAAAAACATCCCACTTGGCCGATGTTCCTTTCCCCTCTAGTCACCTGCACCTCCTCCAACCTCATCTACTGCATCCGCTGCTCCAGATGCCAGATGATCTATATCGGTGAGACCAAGCGGAGGCTTGGCGATCGCTTCGCCGAACACCTCCGCTCGGACCGCAATAACCAACCCGACCTCCCGGTGGCTCAGCACTTCAACTCCCCCTCCCATTCCACATCCGACCTCTCGGTCCTGGGCCTCCTCCACGGCCAGAGTGAGCAACACCGCAAGTTGGAGGAACAGCACCTCATATTCCGCTTGGGGAGTCTGCATCCTTTGGGCTTGAATATTGAATTTTCTCAATTCTGTTAACCCTTGCTGTCTCCTCCCCTTCCCACCTCTCCCTCAGCCCTCGGGCCCTGGCATTCCCTCTATCTCTATCTCTCCCCCACCCTAGTCGCACCAGCTTCTCATTTTCACACCACAAACAGCTTACAATGGCTTGTTCCCTTTATCACCGATACTTTTTTGCATATCTTTCACTCATTGTTCCTTATCTCTCCACATCACCGTCTATATCTCTCGTTTCCCTGATCCCTGACCAGTCTGAAGAAGGGTCTCGACCCGAAACGTCGCCTATCTCCTTCGCTCCTTAGATGCTGCTGCACCCGCTGAGTTTCTCCAGCTTTTTGTGTACCTTCCTTTCCCCTCTAATCACCTGCTCCAGTCAACTTGAGCGAGACCTTCTCTCATATCCTCAAAGTTGGCCTTACCCCAGTTGAGCATTTTAACATGTGGACCATCCCCGTCTCTATCCATAACTATCTTAAACCTAATCGAACTGTGGTCACTGGTCCCAAAAGGCTCCTCCACACACACTTCATTAACTTACCCTTCCCAATTTCCCAATACTAGATCCAGCGTTGCCCTCTCACGTGTGGGGGCCTCCGCATACTGCTTAAGAAAACTCTCCTGAACAATTTTGAGGAATTGCGCCCCATCTGAACCCTTCATGCTATGATTTTCCCGGTCTATATTCGGACAGTTAAAATCCCCTACTACGACAACCTTATTTGACCTGCAGCTGGAAACTGGAGAGGAAACTGGTGTTCCCGGAGAAAACCCACGCAGGTTACAGGGAGAACGTACAAACTCCATACAGACAGCACCCATGGACAGGATCGAACCCGGGTCTCTGGCGCTGTAAGGCAACGACTCTACCACTGCACCACTGTGCTTTCATTGACTCCAAATCGACATACACAACATTTTTAATATAGCCCTCAGTAATTACATCTCCTCCCCTTCATGTGAATAGATGAGGGTCACAGGAAAGATTTGCCCAGAAAATATTACCTGCTGCATATATTAGTGGGGCACATATGTCCATTTGGTTGTTCAGTTTAGTTTAGATTATTGTCACATGTACCGAGGTATAGTGATAAGCTTTTTCATGCGTGCTAACCAGTCAGCAGAAAGACTATACATGATTACAATCGTCCATCCACAGGATAAAGGGAATACTGGATCGTGCAAGGTAAAGTCCAATTAAAGATAGTCTGAAGATCTCCAGTGAGGCAGATGGTTGCTCAGGACCGCTCTCTAGTTGTTGATAGGATTGTCTAGACAGTATAGGGAAGATAGAAGGAGAAGCGTAGAGTGATGCTTGACATATATGGACCATCATGTTTGTGTTGTTATCGGAGAGGACGATGTCCTACAGTAGGGGAACAGACACTGAATGGAGATGAAGACTATGTCAAAAAGAAAATAACTTCTTTCATCTGTACAGATGTTTAGGACATCGTGACGTCCCAAAACAGTCTACAGCCAACAAATTACTGTTAAGATGTAGTCATTGATGTAATAAGAAAAAGTGGAGGCCAATTATATTCATAAAGCCATAACAACTAGCAATGTTATAATGACCAGATAATCTCCATTTGTAATGTTGGTTGAGTTGTAAGTATTGGCCAAGACAGCAGGGATAAACCTTATGTCCTCAAGTCATGTCAAGTCAAGTCAAGTGTATTTGTCACATACACATACAAGATGTGCCGTGAAATTAAAGCAGCAATGCCTGTGGATTGTGCAAAAAATTACAGAACAGAGAACAGAATCAGTATTTATATATTAGAAAAAACTAATTTAAAAAAGACACAACACAACCGTAAATTAGTCGCTGGTGAGATAAGAGTTTACAGTCCTAATGGCCAGTGGGAAGAAACTCTGTCTCATCCTCTCTGTTTTCACAGAATGACCGCAGAGGCGTTTGCCTGACCGTAGCAGCTGGAACAGTCCGTTGCTGTGGTGGTAGGGGTCCTTCATTATGTTGCTGGCCGTGGAGTTATACCATAACAAGTCTTATATCTACTAGAACTGATAGTTGGAGATGTCTATTGGAGGCACATTACTGGGAAGCATTTTGAGAGATAATATATATATGCATTCGGATAGACGGGCTGATATGGGAGATTCAGCATGGTTTTGAGGAAGTGTATCATGAATCTGATTGAACTTTTTGAGGAAATAACTAATAAGCGTGATGAGGGCAAAGCCATAGACATTGTCTATATGGACTTCAGCAAGGCTTGTGGTTAGGTTCCACATGGTAGGCTGCTCTGGAAGGTTAGATCACATGGGGTCCAGGGAGAGCTAGCCAACTGGATAGAGAATTAGCTTCATGGAAGGAAGCAGAGAATGATGGTGAAAGTTTGTTTTTCAGATCGGTGGCCTGTGGCTAGTGATGTGTCTCACGGATCGGTGCTGAACCCTTCACTGTTTGTGATTTATATCAATGATTTGGCTGAGAATGTATGAGGCATGATTAGTAAATTTGCAGATGATACTAAAGTGTGTGGTATCGTAGATAGTGAAGCAGGTTTTTTCATGAAGTGGCGCCACGTGTGGCAGCCTCGCCAACAGTTTGTCTGTCCTTTCACCCTTTTTTGTTATTTTTAGTCTGCCTAAAAGTATGTTTTTGGAGGTTTCTTTGTCTTTTTTTATGTGGGGGGTGGGGAGGGGGAAGAGGGGAAACCGTTTCCCAGTCACTCCCCGGTCGAGGATGCGTCTTTTCTCCGAGTCGCATCTTCGCCCCCCCCCCCCCCCCCCCCTCGCAGCCAACCTACTGGATTGGTGAGGCTTTTCCTGCCGGAGATGGGCCAGAGCTTCAACAGCAGCACAGCACTGAATTACCATCGCGGAGCGCGCGATGCCTTTCTGGGGATTGCTGTTTCGGAACTACGGAGTGTTGGGTATGTTGCTTTAACACCGTGGAGCTGCGGTTTGCGGAGCTTCTTGCCGCGGGCGGCGCTGACTAACATCGCGGAGTCCTGGGACCCCTTGCCGGGGGTCGTCAGTGTTGGGGCTCCGCCCAGCTCGGCTTGTGCACCTCGGGAGCTGCGGTCTCCGGTAGGAAGTGGCCGATTTGGAAACTCCAAGCCGCTGAGCGTGTTCTTCCGTTCCGATGTCGGAGTTCCAATCATCCCGGCGAGAGGGCCTGAACATCGGGCCGCCGTAACGGCGACAACGGAGGGCTCAAAGGCCCCGACCACGGGTGAACAACGAGGAAGATGACTGAACTTTGGGAAACGTTGATTCCACTGTGCGGCGATGTTCCTGTTAAACTCTATCCTGTATTGTGTTCCTTTTTATTCGTATGGCTATATGGTAACTCAAATCTCACTGTACCAAATGGTGACAATAAATGTAACTTGAACGAACTTGAAGGTTATCAAAAATTACAGCAGGATCTTGATCAGTTGGGCAGGTGGGTTGAGGAATGGGTTAATGGAGCTTACACATAAGTGTGATGTGTTGCATTTTGGTAAGACAAAACAGGGTGGGATCTTCACAATGAATAGCAGGGCACTGGGGAGTGCGGCAGAACACAAAATACTTTGCATTTAAGCTTTTTGTTTTGGGAAAAATCATTGTGCTAAACATTGCAAGTCGATATTGGACAGCAAATATCAAAGGACCACCAATGGGACTACCGATGCCTCATTGATACTAATCGGGTCGTGAAAAATCCGATTTCAGGTGCTTATAAAATTGGAAACACAGATTTTGGAATCTCGAGCTAAGCACAAAGTACTGGAGGAACTCAGCGAGTTACGCAGCATCTGGCGAGGGAATAGACAGGTGATGTTTAGGGTCAGCTCCCTTTGGCAGACCGATTCTTTTGGCAGACGAAGGGTCCTGACCCAAAAACTCGACTGACCATTCCTTCCCCACTCCATCACCTCAGAAGCTGCCTGATCCGCTGAGTTCCTCCAGCACTTTGTGTCATATAATTGGACATTTCTTTCCATAAGTTATATCCAATTGCTTTTGGAACAGTGTTTGAAACACCAGTCTCTCACTTAATTGTTTAAAACAGTCTTCTGCACTACGTCTCAATCATGCAGAAGTCATTAGCTGTCATGTTGTTCATTCATGTGAATAATTACGGACATAATTTTGTATAGCTCAGAATCAGTTTATTCAATATTGGCTTCATTTTACCTCGCGCAGCAAGTTCCTCTCAAGTTAAATTGATCCTCTGTAGCCTGAGTGAAAGCTTATTTCAACATGTCCGAAGGCCCTAATCGGAATGTAATTGCTTTTGATACCCATTGTCTTGTTCTTTTAATAGAAATTTCACAAACTTATGTTGCCAAAATTGCTTAGATTTTGCAAATAGATGGGGGCATGATGATAAGCACAATGCTCTTGATTTTTTGCTTGGCTATGTAACAATTTGCTTGGTGAACCATTTTAAAGCATAATAACCTCATAACCTAGTAACCACCATGTTAGCACGATGAGCAACTTCTAGTTTTCGAGATGCAGCATGGAAACATGCGCTTAGGCCCACCAAGTCCACACCTACCAACCGTCGCCTGGTTCCATCCGACGCCCCTAGGGACAATTTACAAAGGCCAATTAACCTACAAGCCTGAACGCCTTTGGAATGCGGGCGGAAACCGGAGCACCCGGAGAAAGCCCTTGCGGCCACAGGAAGAACTGACAAACTCCACACAGACAGCAACCCTAGTCAGAATCATACCTGGGTCTCTGGCTCTGTAAGACAGCAACTCTACTGCTATGCCACTGTGCTGCCCCTAAGCAATATTAACCATCATTATAACTAATATATAATATATAATATATAATGGCCTCAATCTTTGATTTGAAAGTTAGCTCTTCAACCATCATGAGACCCTTATTGATATATATGGACTGGGGAGGTGCACTACACTCCACAGGATACAAAGATCTATCAGGATTTCGGGTGCCTCCACAAACCATCAGTAATTTCAGCAGTGTCCATCTGTGCTTTAGGCTCCCTACTAATAACTACGTACATATTTTCCTCGGCAAAGGATTAATGTGCCTTCTTTGGCATGAACTGCATCATTTAATACAGAAACAAAGTTAGCTAAAGCAAAAAAGAGACACAAGAGATTGCAGATGCTGGAATTTGGAGCAACTGAACGGACTGCTGGGGCAATTCAGTGGGCTGAGCAGTATTAGTTGTGGCAAAGGGGTGGAGAATAAACGGGGAGGCAAATGAGTACTCAAAAAATAAATGAATGAATGATACTTTATTGAAATCCTCCAGTTTCAGGGACAGTTTGCTCCCAGCTGTTATCAGGCAACTGAATCATCATACCACAACCAGAGAGAGCAGTGCTGAACTACCATCTACCTCATTGGTGACCCTCAGACTATCCTTGATCAGACTTTGCTGGCTTTGCCTTGCACCAAATGTCATTCACATATCATGCATCTGTACACTGTAAATGGCTCGATTGTAATCTGGCATTGTCTTTCTGCTGACTGGATAGTACTCAACAAAAGCTTTTCGCTGTACCTCGGTACACGTGACAATCAACTAAACTGAACTGGCACATGTGCCGAGTGTGTCCAGGCACATTGAAGGGCTGTGTGTTGCATGCAACCAAGGCAGTGCACAATCGTTGCCACGCCTCTGGCACCGACAAAGTTACATCCACTGTCTGCTGCCACAAGTGGCTCAGCCAATCCAATACACTTGTGCATAATAACCTTTTATCTGATACTAATCAACTTTATCGCATAGCGACAAAACCCTGTGATTAGGTATTTGCCAGCCCCCTCACATTGCCCTTCCTAAAGGCATCAGCCATTAGCTCTTGCTGAAATTAAATCTCATTTTTCTCATATTTCACTTGGGCAGCTTACACCCCAGCGGTATGAATATTGACTTCTCTAACTTCAAGTAACCCTTGCGTTCCCTCTCTCTCCATCACTCCCCCTTCCCAGTTTTCCGACCAATCTGACTGTCCCCAGTTACATTTTATCTCTGCCTAGTTGTCTTCTCCTAGCTAACAATGATCTATTCTACATTTTCCTTGAACTGCTTCCCCTTTGATGTCTCATTTTAACACCTTAGCCTTCCTTTTCTCTGTATCTTCCTCTCCCCTGACTGTAAGTCTGAAAAAAGGTCTCAACCTAAAACGTCACCCACTCCTTCTATCCAAAGATGCTGCCTGACCTGCTAAGTTACTTCAGCATTTTGGGTCTCTCTTCAGTTTAAACCAGCATCTACAGTTCCTTCCTACACGTGAAATCTTATTCTGTTCCCCTGGAAATTCAAATCGTAATTCACACACGGAGTGCCATGGCTGTTTAATCCAATGCTTATGACATTTGCACATGAGATCTCTCCAGAATGGATTTTAGAAACATTTAAAAATGGTGCAGGAGTAGGCCATTCGGCCCTTCGAGCCAGCACTGCCATTCAATATGATCATGGCTGATCATTCCAAAATCAGTACCTCTTTCCTGCTTTCTCCCCTTCATTGTGTTAGCCATAAGAGCTATATCCAATTATCTCTTGAATACATCCAGTTAATTGGCCTCCACTGCCTTCTGTGGCAGAGAATTCCACAGATTCACAACACTCTGGGTGAAAACGTTTTTGCCTCATCTACTTATTCTTCAACTGTGATCCCTGGTTCTGGACTTTCCTGCACCTAGCCTGTCCAATCCATTAATCATGTTATATGTTTCTATATTTTCAGATGATACTTGCTAGTGAGAAGCCTGACTCATTTTTCCCCTTAATAATCCAGGAGAAATAGGTTTGGCAAAGGAAAAAAAATGGATGTAACCTCATGTGGATGGTTCAGAGGTTGACTAGAATAAGCTTTAATTAGTGGTGGGATGGTTCGAAATTTGTAGTCGTTTATTTACAAGTTGAAACTTTGATTTCTTTTCTGCAGAAATATAATTTGTGATACCATATTTTCTTTTGCAGGTGACATTGGTGGCCAGATGGGGTTATTTATTGGTGCTAGCATTTTAACGATACTAGAGCTCTTTGATTACTTGTACGAGGTAAGATTTCTGCGAAAACAATATGTTTCCTGAACTGTAATATCTGTAATACAATATAACATCATAACAGATGTTATGATCAAATCAAATCATGCAAATCAAGTGAACATTGGGGGAACCCCCTAGTGGGTCAGGCAGCGTCTATGGAGGGAAAGTGATGGACACAGTTTCGGTCTGAATTTCAAGTCCGAAGTAAAGGCGAAGGCTGGTAGAGGGAGATGAAGAGAAGATGTGAGACAAGAGGGGGAAGTGATAGGTGGATCTAGTTTTTAGAGATACAGCACTGAAACAGGCCCTCCCACTGAGTCCACGCCAACCAGCAAACGCCGCACACTAACACTGTCCTACACACACGAGGAACAATTTATAATTTTATCAAACCAATTAGCCTACAAACCTGTACATCTTTGGAGCGTGGGAGGAAACCGCATGGAGCACCCGGCGAAAACCCATGCAGGTCACGGGGGGAACATACAAACTCCGTACAGACAGCACCCTTGGTCAGGACCGAATCCGGGTCTCTGAATCTGTATGGCAGCAACTCTACCGCCGTGTCACCGTGCCCCGCCCTAGATGGGGAGGAGTTGATTAGCAGATGAGATGGGGGGAGGAAGCGAAGAGTGGAGATGTCCATACAAGCTGGAGAAGACAGATGGTGGAATCTGTAGCGTCTAGGGTCTTCTGTGTCTCCATTCTACAACTGTTGCCCATCTTTTACTCTGCCTCGAGATCATGAATTATCTTTGTGTTTGCTACAATATCAAACACATTAGAACTGTGTACTATCTATTACGTCCATTTCAAATGAATCCACAGACTTAAGAATGTGCAAATAATCTGCAATATTGTTGCAAATAGAACCATAAGAAATCCATGTCCTTTGTGAAAGTTATTGAAGGTGTCATTACATGGATTAGTAGCTGTGGGAATGAGCTCACTAATTACCTTTTATTAATGCATAGATGTTTATCACACATGGATGAGATAATTTGCCACTATAAAGGTGCCATTAAATCACTTAACTCGTTGACATTAATACTGCACAGCCTAATTTCTGTTATAGTTATTTGGAATGTTATTAAAATGGGTACTTCCCCTCAGAATGCCTTTTTGTTTTAAATGAAATATGTCTCTCGCACACTGAAAGACTCTGTGAAGAAACTATTCCTGTGGTGAACAGGGCTGGGGAAAAGGCAGCCGCATGCACCACAGGGGTATAGGAAGAAAATAATAATCCAATTTTTGGATTACATGGATCATTAGGCCCAATGAACCATGTAAATATTTATGTTTCACTTAACTCACCAGCCAGTAAATTTCCAATAACTCCTTTCATATTTTTTACTAAGCAACTCATCTTATTGTTCAATTCACATCGACTACTCATAGGTTAAAGTTTATCCTGAATTTTGATTATGATTTGTGACAATCTTACATCCCTGCCTCCCAATGTGAGTTGATATAGCAGAAGGCTATTATAACAGCACACAGGGTGGAACAGTGGCGCAGCAGTAGAGCTGCTGCCTTAAGGGCCTGTCCCACTTAGGCAATTTTTTCGGCGACTGACGGCGACTGTCACAGCCGTAGTAGGTTGCCGAAAAAGCGGCGACTAGACCCCCCTTACGACAATGTTTGCGACAACCTACCACCAAGTCTACGGCAAGTAACCGACCACCGGCGACCCAATCATCGCACCTTAGGACGTCCACCTACAACCACACCTACAACAACCTACAACAACCTACAACCACACAGGCGACAACCTACGACAACCAAAGTCAACCTACGTCCACCCGCGACAAGCTACAACAAGCAACGACCCTGTCGGCGACAATTGAAGACAACTGAAGACAATTCAGTCGCCGGTACCTGTTGCCGGTTGAGGTAGGTAGTCGCCATTGGAATTCACCGAAGTCAGCACCCGGCGATAACCAGCGTCACCTGGCGACAACCTGCATCATGCTGGTGGCAACCTACGACAGCACCTACGACAGGAGAAGACAAACTACGAGAAGACAAACAGTCGCCGAAAAGTTTTGAACATTTCAAAATCCAGCGGTGACCAGAAAAACGTTACGACTGTTTAGGCGGCTTGAGGAGACTAGTCACGACCATACAGGTGAGAATGGCCTAGTTGCCTGTAGTTGCCGAAAAATTTGCCTAGGTGGGACAGGGGCTTTACAGTGCCAGAGACCCGGGTTCAATCCTGACTACGGGTGTTTGACTGTAAAGAGTTTGTACGGTCTCCCCGTGACCTGCGTGAGTTTTCTCCCAGATCTTCGGTTTCCTCCCACACTCTAAAGACATACAGGTTTGCAGGTTAATTGGTTTGGTATAAATGCAAAATTGTCCCTAGTGTGCGTAGGGTTGTGTTAATATGCGAGGATTGCTATTCAGCGCGAACTCGGAGGGCCGAAGGGCCTGTTTCTGTTCTGTATCTCTAAACTAGGCTAAACGTAACTATACAGAGCAACGTACCAATCTATATTGGATCACATTGTTCTAAAAAAAGATCATAATGAGATCTGATATGTGATTTAGATAACAAATGTTTTGATAATGTTAAAAAAAAGTCTATTAGGTCACTTTATCTTGGAAGCCTAATGGGGCTGTCCCACTGTACGAGCTAATTCAAGAGATCTCCCGAGTTTCCCCAGATTCGAACTCGGAGAATTACGGTAATAGCCGCTCGTAGGTACTCGGGGCTCTCGTGGACATTTTTCAACGTTGAAAAATCTTCACGAGGTTTCCCGAGCTTACCGCGTTTCTCGAATACCTGCCCTTAGCGTTACATTCGCTAAGTGACGTCCCGAGCTCCGACATCCTCACTACGTACATTCTACGTGCTTACCATGAGTTTGATTTTTTTTTTAAACTCGGGAGAGCTCTTGAATTAGCTCGAACAGTGGGACAGCCCCTTAACACTTCTAAATAAATGTAGAACCAAAGAACTGTAGATGCTGGTTTATACCAAAGATAGATACAAAGTGCTGGAATAGTAATTAGTGGGTCAGGTAGCATCTGTAGAGAAAAAAGCATCGGTGATGTTTTGGGTTGGGAACCTTCTTCAGCAGGTTTGGAAAAGGGTCCCGACCTGAAACATCACCAACCCTTTTTTCTCCAGAGATGCTGCCCGACCCACTGAGTTACTCCAGCACTTTGTATCTACTTGGCAATCCAACCTTGATATCCTTGGAATACTTATAAATCAGAGGTTTTACCTTGCATTTTAATAACTTGATCAAGCTTTTTGAGGAGGCGTCCAATGTGACTGATGAAGGTGGGGCAGTGGATGTTATATACATGGGTTTTAGTAAGGCATTTGATGGAGTCCGCCATGGTAGGCTGATCCAGAAGATTAAGATGCACTTGATTATCAGTGACTTGATTGTACAGTATGTGTTCAGAACTGGCTTACTGATAGAAGACACTCTCAGGATGGTGGTGGAAGGCAATATTCAGGCTGGAGGTCTGTGACCTGTGGAGTTCTGCCTGATCTGTGCTGGGACCTCTGCTTATTGTGATGTATATAAATGACTTGGATACCAATGAAGACGGGTCAGTTGGTATGTTTGCAGATGACACCAAGCTTGCTGGTGTCATGGACTGTGGGGAAGGCCGTCAAAGTATGCATTGGAATATATATCATCTATAGAAATGGGCGGAGAAATAGCTGATGGAGTTTAATCTGAGCAAGAGTAACGTGTTGCTCTTTGGGAGGTTGAATGTAAGGGGAAAATAAACAATTAATGGCATGGCCTTCACAACATTGATTTACAGAGGGATCCTGGGGTCCAAGTCTACAACTCCCCGAGAGTGGCAACACAAGTAGATAGAGTGGTAAGGAAGGCATATGGTATGATTGCCTTCATTAGTCGGGGCATTGAGTATAAGAGTCAGGAAGTCTGACTTGCTGCAGCTTTATAGGGTTTTTGTTAGGCTGCGTTTAGAGTATTGCATGCAGTTCTGGTTGCCCCATTGCAGGAAGGATGTGGAGGCATGAGAAAGGGTGCAGAGGAGGTTTACCGGAATGATGCCTGTATTGGGAGCTATGAACTACAGGGAGCGGTTGGACAGACTTAGATTGTTTTCTCTGGAACACCTGTGGTTGCAGGGAGACCTGACAGAAGTACATCAAATTATGAAGAGATATAGGTAGGATATACAGTCGGAACCTTGATTCCAGGGTGGAAAAAAATCATATACTAGAGAGCTTAGCTTTAAGGTGAGACAGGAAGCTTAAAGGCGATATGCTTGGCAAGTTTTTTACGCAGAGGGTGGTGAGTGCCTGGACTACACGGCCAGGGTTGGTGATTGAGGTCGATACAATCGTGGCATTTAAGAGACATGTGGAGATGCATTTGGATGTGCAGGAAATGGAGGGAGATGGGTTATGTGCAGGCAGATAAGATTTGATCTTGGCATCATGTTCCGCAAGGACATAGTGGACTGAAGGGCCTGACCCTGTGTTGTATTGTTCTATGTTCTATGACATAATATTAATAATGGACATTCACTTTATTGGAAAATACGAAAATATAGAATGGATACTTGTGAATTTTCATTTGAAATTTCCATTTAGATTACGGTTCATGATGTTTATTACACAATTCAAAAACATTTCAGATGTCAGCACAATATGAAGATCAATTGGACTAGTCTGCATATTAATAAATGTTAATAAAATGTTAAAGATTATTTTCCTTCACTGAAGATTGCAGCAATGGCAATCCCTGCATAGGTCACACAGATAGATCAGTCTTTGTCTGTCCGACGTCAACACATGAGCCTTTATACACAAATACTAAATGTTCATGTTTAAAAACAGATAAGAAGCTACACCATGAAATTATAGTAGATATTAAAAAGATCCGAAGCCAAACTCAGATTGCCGACATCAGCATTTAAAGAAAACAATCACTGAAGCATTTGTTAGTATTTCTGCATTTTCATGCATTCATTTACACGATACATTATGTTTCGTTTTTATCTGTTGAACTTGATTTTGTTTGTTTGCTTCAATTGTCTATTTAGTATTGTTGTTTATAAATAAACAAATTATTGAATTTAGTTTTATTGAATTTAAATAATTGGATATGAAAACAGGCCCTTCGGCCCACTGAATCTGCGCCGACCAGCGATACCCGCCCACTAACACACTAGACACAACGTACGATTATGCCAGGTTAAATAGTCTGCAAACTTGCATGTCTTTGGAGTGTGGGAGGAAACTGGAGCTCCCAGAGAAAACCCACACTGGTCACGGATAGAAAGTACAAACTGTATACAGACTGCACCCGTTGAACCCGGGTCTCTGGCGCAGTGAGGCAGCAATTCTACCACTGCGTCACCAAGCTGCCCTAAATTAGATACTGCCATATCCAGTGTGTAATCATTGATACTTGGATATGATGAATTTGCAACAGGTTTGAAAATGCCTTTGTTACTGATTATAAAAACTATTAGATGTAGTGCTCAGATGCACAGCTTAGAGTTATTATTAAACATTACTGAACAGACCTTGGCACCGTGGTAACAACCTGAGGTATGTTGGCTGGGACATTTATTTTTTGTTGCCTTTCTAGTCATATCGCTAATAAAGTGCATTCTGGTGAACTGAATATATTTTTCATGAGTCCTTGATGCATTGTGATCCTGGCAGCACCATACCAGAGTTTAACTCAAAATTTTACGAAGCCTAGAGGCATTTAACAGCAGAGTCATTTTTTACAAGAGTAAAAATAGGAAAGTTTGTGCTAAAGTTTCGCCCTTTGTCTAAGTGTCTAATTTGAATTACATTCACTGTTGCTAGTAGCACGCTTCAGGCCCTGTATGGATGTGAAAATGAGTACCGGTAAAAGGAAGACAAGATGACAACATTTCATTTGGTTTGTCTTGTTCTTGGTCTGTCTCACCTCAGAAGCGCTGGAGAGGTTGAGCAGATGCCTTAGACGAGTAAAGTATTGTGCAGCAAGGAATGGCACCAGGTTTATCAAGTCATTTTTCTCCATCGTTAATGTGCACTGCAGCCTACATAGCCTCCATCCAATTCACTTCATCTCTGAAGAGTAAAAGTTCTCCCAACTTTTTCCCTTTATCTTCTCCCAGCAGAAAAAGTAACAAATAGATTTCCAGCAAACTCTGGGCTCCGTGGCGCAGCGGTAGAATTTCTGTCTCACAGCACCAGAGACCTGGGCTCGATCTTAGTTACAGGTGCTGTCCGTACAGAGTGTGCACATTCTCCCTGTCACTGTGTGGGTTTTCTCCGGATGTTCCAGTTTCCTCCAACATTCCAAAGATGTGCAGATTTGTGGGTTAATTGGCCTCTGTAAAAATTGTCCCTAGTGTGTAGGATAGAACTAGTGTATGGATGATCGTTGGTCAGTGCAGACTGGGTGGGCCGAAGGGCCTGTTTATATGTGGTATCTCTAACCGATACATTCTATGTCATTCATTCTAAATGAGTTATGTCCTTTCCAAATATAGGGTTGATGTGTTGGGATTTCAGGAACCATCTTACCATCTCAGAAAAGTTGACACCGCCGAACATTATTATGGATATAGATCACGTAACATTTCGATTTATTTTGGCCAGATGTTTACCTGCAATTTATGAACATCCAAACTTCTAAAATAGGAATAGACTACTCAACCACAAAGCTGTTCTGTTGTTTAATAAGATCATGGCTGACAATTATAATCTCAAATTCATATTCCCTTGTACCCACAGTAATCTTTCACCCCTTGGCTACGCATGTCTCATCCACCTCTGCCTTCACTACTTCCACTGACCTTTCAGAATAAGAGGTCCAAAGCCTGACAGCGCAAGAGATCCGTGTTCAATCCTGACTACGGATGCTGTCTGTACGGAGTTTGTACATTCTCCCCATGACCTTTTTTGTTTTCTCTCCGCAATTCCCTGTTTCCTCCCACACCCCAAAGACGTACAGGGTTGCAGGTTAATTGGCTTTGTATAATTGTAAATTGTCCCAAGTGTGTGTAGGATAGTGTAAGTGTGTGGGGATCACTCGTCGGTGTGGGCCGATGGGCCTGTTTCCCTGCTGTATCTGTAAAATAAACTAAACTCGATTCATGGCGCTCTGAGAGAAAAAATGACCTTTACTCTGTCGTAAATTGGCAATACCTTATTTGTAAAGAGTAACCTCTGGTGCTAGAGTTTCACACAAGAGGAAATATCCTCTTCACATCCATCTAGTCATGACTACGTAGGATCATATGTCACTCTTCCAAATTCCAGTATCCAAATAAAGATACAACATTTGCCTGTCCAACCTTCCTTAATAAGCCAACCTGCACATTCCACCTTTTAGCTTAATAAATCTTTGTTGAACTGATTCCAATGTATTTATCCCGCTCAGTTACACCAGCTTTTTGTGTCTATCTTCGGATTAAACCAGCATCTGCAGTTCTTTCCTACACACCAATGCATTTATATATTTTCTTGCGTAAAGAGACCAGAAGTGTACACATAACTCTGTGTATAACCAATGCCCTACATAATTAAGCATAATCTTCCTCTTTTTATATACATTCCCCCAGCAATTTGTAAAACATTCTGTTCACTTAACCGGCACGGCTAGTTTTTTTTTACAAATCCTGGCTTTCGGACCCAGATCCTTCTCCATCTCAGAGATCTAAACTCTCACCATTTAGCCAGTATGCTTCTTATTAATTTTCATGTCAACTTAACAATTTTACCATTGTTTTCCACTTTCTAGATCATTGTCCCCTTATTGAACCTATCTGTGTCCGTTTATAGGCTTCTTATGTTCTCTTTACAACCATACCCAATATCTTTCTGATCCGCTAATTTAATAAACATACTTTCAGCGCCTTCATCCGAGTTCCTGACGTAAATTGTAAAGGTTGGACCGATTCCAATGACATCCCACTCTTTACAACCAGTCAACCAGAGAGGGAGCCCCATTTATTCCCACTCTTTATTTATTTTTAGCTAAGCATTCTTCAATCCACGTCACTGATGAGGTATCAATAGGATAGACAGTCAGAGCCTGTTTCCCAGGGTGGAAATGCCAAAGACTAGGAGGCCTAGCTTTAAGATGATAGGGGCAAAGTTCAAAGGAGATGCGAGGGGGTTTTATTTTTTACCTAGAGGATGGTGCGTTGCTGGAACATGTTGCCAGGAGTGGTGGTGGAGGCAGATACGATAGTGGTATTTAAGATACTTTTAGACAGGCACATAGAACACATAATAGTACAGCACAGAAACAGGCCCTTCGGCCCATAGTCTGTGCCAAACTTGATGCCTAGACCAACCTTTATCTGCCTGCATGTAATCCATCTCCCCCATTCCCAGCATAGCCACATGGCTATCCGCTAGTCTCTTATATCCCCACTATCGCAGTTGCCTCCACCACCACCTCTAGCAGCGCGTTCCAGGCACTCACCGCTATTTGTGTAAAAAAACCTGCCGACACATCTCTTAAACCTTGCCACTCTCAACTTAAAGATATGAATTGAGGGATATGGAATATGTGTAGGTAGATGGGACTAGATTATCTCGGCATTATGTCCAGCGCAGACATTGTGGCCCAAAAGGCCCTGTTCCAGTGCTGTACTGTTCTATGTTCTAATATATTACCTCCTTAACTTCTCGTTCATCTTCGACACAGCACTAACTAACAAAGCTACCTTTTATTTATTCATGAACAAGTAAGTGCCTGTTATCACAATGACATAATTTTGCCTATGCACAAATGTACTTGAGAAGAAAACTGCCACGATCCTTGTAGTGCAGGTTGAGTTCGTGCTGTTGAATTGGTTCTGTTATTTAGACCCAGTAATGATGAGAGACTACTAACTTACCACGACACAGAGCGAGCCACTTTTATCCGCTCAGTCTTTGCCAACTCACAGCACAGCAATCAAATCATTCCCATTCTTCCCTCTTTAATTTGCTGTGGTCTTGCAATAATTTGATTTTGATCCTTTGATTCTTTTTACTGTTCACCTCCACCAACGGGTGATTTACAGGAGCCATTTACCACAGCAACATGTGTCTTGAGGATTTGCGAGGAAACCAGAACACCTGGCTTAACTAAAGAGAATGTGCAAACTCTGCATTACACAAGTACCCAAGGTTAGGATCTAACCCAGGCCTCTGGAACTGTGAGCCAGCAGCGCGAACTGCTGTGCCACAGAGCTGCCTACAAAGAATGTTTCCATTTGCCGTTTCCTCGCAGCAGTTAGTGGTCTTTTATTGGGGACTTCCCTTTCCCCTTCCTCCAATCCCCTTCCACCTATATTCCTTCCTCTGGCTTCACATTTCACTCCTCTTATATCCTTATCTCCTTGTCTCACACTTTTTGTCTGTTCAACTCAGGCCTTTGTCCACCCCATCAGTCAATTGAAATCCCCCCTCACCCGTATCCACCTATCACTTGCCAGACTTTGCCCTGCCTCCCACCTCTCATCCAGCTTTCTCCCCCCTGCTACAATCAGCCTGAAGAAGGATCCTGACCCGGAACGTCGCCTGTCCATATTCTCCAGAGTTGCTGCCTGACCCACTGAGTTACTCCAGTTTCTAGGTAATTATGTCCAATTGAATGTAAATTGTGTCGGAAGGAACTGCAGATGCTGGTTTAAACCGAAGATACTAAAAAAGCTGGAGTAGCTCAGCGGGACAGGGTAGCATCTCTGGAGAGAAGGAAAGGGAGACATTTTGGGTCGAGACCCTTCTTCAGACCAGTTAGGGATAAAGGAAATTAGAGATATTGACAATGGTAGAGAGATAAAGAACAATGAATGAAAGATATGCAAAAATTGCTAGAGGTATGAGCAGACATATATCAGCTGCAGCACAGGGAAATTATCATAAATTATAATAGATTTGGTTTGAAGTTTCCATTTATAAATGAATGTTGCTAGATTAAACCATTCATCTGGTTTCTTGCCATTTTTTCCAGAAGGTTTTATGCACCACCTTTCTTCCTTAGCACCGGCTTGTCAGCCTGTTTTAGCTGGTATTTTTCAACAGTACTGTAACATATTCATGCCTCATATTGTCATCATTCATGCCTCATGTTTTCCTCTGAGATATTGTATTAAATATCACTGTATTTTATACATTTATACAGTGACCTTTATACATTTTACTTCCGCCATCTAGAAACAAGACATAAATGTTAATATTTCTATTCTTAACATTCCTTGACTTGTGAAAGTGCCAGGGAGCAGTTTTTCCATCCAAAATTCTCTTTTTTTCCATGATATAGGAATTAATTGCAAAATAATTTTGAATTCCACGAGTCTGAAATTTTGGATGACAATTTTTTGAAAGATTTGAAGAGGCTGAACCAACGTCTCATTGCACCAGAGACTCAAATCCAGTGTTTGAATTTGCCCTCAAGCTCCTGGGATCTAGATAGCCTGCAGAGGGTGACTATACAGTCAATTGTCAGTGCTCTAGGATTTTCTAAGAGCTGGCTAATGTATCATATTCCTGTGTTCTCACGCTATGTCTTGCTAATAACTCCTTTCAAAATATATTGCTGCTTCCCTGCTGGAAGGTACCTTCCATTAAGATTGTAACAACATATGGAATTAAAGAAAAGTCTCATCGCCACACTTGCTTTTCTGGCAATTACCTTTACCTTCAGGCTGTCAATGCTCTTAGTTGAAAAAAATATTTGTCAATGGGCCACAACTAATTGGGTCCTTAAATAATCAACCCCAATGATTAGCTCTCCAGCTGAGGGATTTACAATCGTATGAGAATAAGCTGCTTGGAAAAACAAAGCTATTAGATTGTTCCTATTTAGTTTAGTTAGTTTAGGGATACTGTGTTGAAGCAGGCCCTTTGGCCCACCGAGTTCTATGCTATCCCATTTTTTCATCCGACCTCTACACTCGGGACAGTTTACAGAGGCCAATGAACCCACAAATCCGCATGCCTTTGGGACGTGGAAGGAAGCCATAGCACCCATAGGAAACCCACACGGTCACAGGGAGAACGTTCACACTCCACACAGACAGCAGCCAAGGTCCAAATCGAAGCCTGGGTTTCTGCCGCTGTGACACTGTGCCACCCTACTGCATGTGTTGAGTGTAGACAATGCCTTCACTTGGTTTTTTTTTCGTTTAGAATATAGTATTAATCATTTAGGCAATTCACGGATTCCAGCAATCCGCAGTCTGGCTAAGAAAGGCCATTATAGTCCAAAGTTTTACTTGGTAGACATAAGTGTGAACTGCTCACTGCGACACATGCACTGCTAACAAGCAAATGCAAATAAATAGAACACTTCTCTTAACCTATAAATCTGCTCAAAATGAAAGTGGTAATTCCTGAATCATTTTGTATTTCCGCAGTTCTACCAGATTAATGATTGCATGCATAAACTTTGATTTATATGTGATTACTCTGTCTTGTTTTGATTGCTCTTTGGCAAGTGATTAATCTTGTTCAGTATCTGATGTGAAGTAAGACATACGCCCATTCATCAGTCTGCCTTTGCTGATCAAAACTTCTTCCATTTTTACTGAATATTAAACAGTTACATGGCTAGATCATCCCTTAACAATTTGCCCACATAGCGGACAGTTCAAAAGTGTTGTCCTATATCAATGTAACTGAAATACATTAAAAATATATATGACAGACCCTCCCACCCCCCGCCCCCCCCCATCTATTTCTTCCTCCCCCTCTCCATCCACCCACAATCCTTCCTCTGGCTTCACAATTCGCAGCTCTTCAATCCTTTTGTCTCACACATTTTGTTTTAGTCTCTGGCCATTGTTCCACCGATCTGCCCCAACCAATTATAATGCGTGATTGGAGAACCACTTCTGAGCCCAGCATGCACAGAGTCACCTGGCTTGGGTGCCATCTTGGGTATGTGCCAAGTGGGCATGTAACCTTTCCTATTCTGAGAAGTAGATTGTACTGTTTCGCCACCAGAATGGACATATAAACGTTGTTAAGAAGTACCCGAAATATTTGGAAAAGGTGGAGATCCGGGTTCGCACCAACCAGCGATCCCCGCACATTAACACTGTCCTACACACACTGGAGACAATTTACAATTATACCAAGCCAATTAACCTACAAACCTGTACGTCTTTGGAGAGTGGGAGGAAACCGAAGATCTCGGAGAAAACCCACGTGGTCACGGGGAGAACGCACAAACTCCGCACAGACAGCACCGGTAGTCAGGATCGAACCCGAGTCTCCGACACTAGAAGCGCTGTAAGGCAGCAACTCTACCGCTGTGCCACCGTGCTGCACAGAATAGTCGTCTGTATTTATTATGTAAAGCCCTCAGCTTTGAGAAAATGAAATAAATAAGACATTGGCCGCTTAGTGCCCCTTGTGATAATGGAGAGTAATTAGCTGCAACTGAATATTGCTGATCACCTGCTCTCAGCCAAGCCACTTGATACAAAGACTCTTATTGTCGATGTAGCAGCTTATAGTTATAATTGAAACACAAAGTGCTGGAGGAACTCAGTGCGTCAGGCAGCATCTGGGGAAGGAGTGAACAGACAATGTTTCAAGAGCTTGGGCTGAAGCACTTTGTGATTTTGCTCCAAATCCCAACATCTGCAGTTTCTTGTGTCTTACGTACAAATTGTTAGGACCACCCTGACTGGAACGGCAAAATTGAGTGTCGTCATGAGGCTGAACGCAGAATTTAGCAATTCTCCTGGCTCAGTAAGGTAGACATAAGGAAGGCGAAGTTGGTGTGAAATATCAATGCGTGGTTTAATTTTGGAGACCCTGCAGAAGAACAGTGTTATCCAGATGTTAATTGAAGGTAGAATATTGTAGCGAGTACTGATGCAACTATTCCAATGGGTCTGTTAATTCAGGAGGTGTTGAAGTGGCTGCAAAGAGGCCTATTATCCAGGCTTGTTTCATTGCAGTGAAGTGAAACACCAGCCAGGATCGAACTGTGGGTGACGTTGGCGCAATAGTTAATGGCGCGCCACCATAGCAACCAACGGCAGCTGCAGGGACATGACCTTATAGGCACAAGGACATAATCCAGCGATTCAAGGGAGAGGCATTGCACTGTTTGATATCAGACCCATCATGTACAGCACTTTGCACTTTGCAAAATTAGTTGGGGCTTGAGCGATGCATTTGCACTGGCTCGATATTCATCTTGTTCGGCAGAGCAGCCATTTGTTTACCTTCGCAGCTGTTATTGATTTATAAGCATCAAGAAGAAATTTGATGTATAGTCGCACAGAGCAGCTGAAAAGGTGATTTTCTGCTTGAGGAGTCTGGCAGTTTTTAAGTGGCACTGTGGAGAACACAGAATAGACTCTCCGAAGATATCTGACACAAACGTGCTGCATTCGTATTCCCAGCATCATCTCTTGTCACTTAGTAGTTCTCAGTTACTCTCTGTCATTTAAAAATAATGGTCAGTCCGCTACGACCTTCTTATTACAGAAGATCTAGGATTCTGAGCTGAGTAAACCCAAAGTGGGTAATGAGAGATTTTCTTATTCTACTTGTTTTCCATTCCCCTGGTTCCCTGGTTCTGATTCTAACTTTGGCTCAAATTAGGATGAGTGAGTTTTGGCTTCAGTTTAATATTTACCCCCTGCAGCGTAACTCCTAGAATTCATAACCATTCACACTTAATTGGAAAGCTGAACCAAAAAACCCAAAGTATTTCTGTGAATTAATGTCTGACACATCAGCCAGAAGCCAATTTGAGCGGGCAACATGGCTTTTAAATTATTGCCGGACCATCTGGCCGTTTTTTGCTGTTTTATCTCACGAGCTGCAGGCGAGTCTTTAGGTCTGTAAAGGTCTGCAACCTCCCCTTGTTTGTCTCTGTGGGAGAGGTGATGGGGAGCATGGAGCTTCTATGTGCTGGTGCTGCCAGGCCAGTTTCCAACGTGCCAGTAACTGGGGTTGGGAGATATTTGAGTTGCCTTGTACACCAGGATTGTCAGTCCCGAATCACGGAGGGAGGGCAGGACCACATAAATGTATCAGGAGCAGTGGCGCACATACACTGGCCTTCTTTCCCCCTCACAAACACACATTGCCCTTGTAGACACAAGGGGAACTGCCGATGCTGCTTTACACATAAGAACACAAAGTGCTGGAGTAACTCAGCGGGTCAAGCAGCATTTCTGGAGAACATGGATAGGCGACATTTTGGTTTGGGACCCTTCTTCCGACTGACCCACCGCTTGACCCCGTTGAGTTACACCATCACTTCGAGCCAGCACCGCCATTCAATGTGATCATGGCTGATCATCCCAAACCAGTACCCCGTTCTTGCCTTCTCCCCATATGCAATATCTTTAAGAGCCCCATCTAGCTCTCTCTGGAAAGTATCCAGAGAACCTGCCTCCACCGTCCTCTGAGGCAGAGAATTTCACAGACTCACAACTCTCTGTGAGAAAAAGTGTTTCCTCGTCTCTGTTCTAAATGGCTTACCTCTTATTCTTAAACGGTGGCCCCCGGATCTGGACTCCCCCAACATCGGGAACATGTTTCCTGCCTCTAGCGTGTCCAAACCCTTAACAATCTTATATGTTTCAATAAGATCCCCTCTCATCCTTCTAAACCCTAGAGTGTACAAACCCAGCCGATCCATTCTCTCAGCATATGACAGTCCCGCCATCCCGATCCCTTCATACACGATCCTTGTTCCCTTTCTACTAGCTTCCAATGGAACCCTGCCCATACTTAGTAAACTTTGCAAATGTAGCTTTGGTTTAGGGGTGAGCTTTGCTTTCAGAGTTTGGAGTATTGTACCTAGTTGCTGAGTTACATTAATCTGCATTGTCTAAATGTTGCTGATGTAAAGATGGGTGAAAGTTTACAGTGTTTTGCGTAGATGGAGAGAATGATGAACAGGCTGACTGTTATTTATTGTGTTAGTAGGCCGAGCATTCCATCAAAATCAAACTAGGAACTTGGTGCTCCCTGCCTTTTCTGGCTAGCGGGCACAGCCCTCATTCTGAGCCTTCCTTACCCTAACCTTGTTGAGCCTCATTGACTGACATTTCTTTGTATAGCTGTATCTTCAAGTATAAATATTGGTAGCCACTTTCTCTAGCACACATTTCACGGAGCATCTAAGCCAACCAAGGCAGCAGAACGTTAGTCTTAATATATGACTGGTTTGTTCATTAAAGTTCATGTTGATGCCATTGTCATTTTTATACCCGTGTTGCTTACTTTTTTGTAACCAGACTGTCATTGGCTATGTATGCAGTAGGTACGTAGACCCCAGCAGGTATTGTAGATTAATTATAGAACTGACAGGAGTCTCAGGAAGCTGAGACTGTCATAGAGCCAGGTGATTCATCAGTGGCTGATTACAGTAGATATTGACACTCAGTTATTTGAGACACGAAGGAGCATCGGTAGAGATGCTGCCTACAGCGCCAGAGACACGGGTTTGAACCTGACTATGGGAGCTCTCTGTACGGAGTTTGTACCTTCTCCCCGTGACCGTGTGGGATTTCTCCCGGTGCTCCGCTATCCTCCTACCTTCCAAAGATGTGCAGATTTGTTGGTCAATTGGCTTCAGTAAATTTTCCTTGGCATAACTGGGATCATAGGGAATTAGTGTACAGTTGGTCTGCACAGACTTGGTGGGCGGAAGGGCCTGTTTCCACGCTGTATCTGTAAAAAATAAATTCATTTTTCTTCCCCTGTTGCAACCAATAAGAAGCAAGACATGAGAAAAACCAGATCCTACTGTTACTAACTAGAACTTCATCATTTTTAGTACTGACACCTATTCCATGAGCCTCTATGTATTTAAGCATCCTACTACAGGTAGGAAGATAAGGTTAAATTTGTAACGCGATCATTTATTATTTTTTTACCGTTAAATATTTCTGTCACCTTCCCATTCTTTGATCGTCATCATGCAACGACTTTGTAAATAGAGAGCACGTCTTTCATCCTGCAATACTGGATCAATCAAATAGCACAAGGCAAAGAAATTCAGCTTCGCTTTACTTAATGAGAACGAAACAACATGATTTTGAGGAGGGAAAACCACTTGCACAAACTTTTACTCACATTATTTTCAGGAGGAAAACTTTTTTCAAGAACAAATGGTTCTCAACGTAATTAAATGTGTTCATTGAATCAGACGGTGTCTGTTCTTAGTCCATGGATTCTTACGAGTGTCTCAACCCTTATTCAGTGGAGATCACTCTTGCGTTTGAGTCCGAAGGTCATGGATTTGTGCTTCACTCCAGAGACTTCATCACATAATCCAAGCTGACATTTTAGTTCGGGCCTGGGGGGGTGCCGTCGTGACTTTCAAATGAGATGTCAACTGAGGCCCCATCTGTCCTCTCAAATGACTCTAAAAGATGTCCAGCCGCTGTTTTAATTTGTGACGTGTGGTTCTCGTGATTAATGCTGACCCCCCCCTCACCTTACGGCAAATAATTAGATTTTGTACCTAGTTATGTTTTTTAATGTGAAAGTTATGAGATTTTTCTGCCACAGTTTGCCGCATAATAATCATGACTACACTTAAGATTTCTTAACTTATTATGGAGCACTTAGTGGTGACTTATGGTGAGTATGAAGCAGAATGTGAATTTGAGGTAAAATAGGAATAGAGAGAACTTTTAAAAACAGGAAAATGGGGGTTTCAGATGCAGCATTACATCAGATTAGTGAAAGGGCTGGGATTTCTCATGTTAATGTTTTTTGTACATGAAAGGGAGTGCATATAGCATCCCATAATAATTTACATTATCTGCTGGGATCTTTGAAAGGACTTTTCTATCCTATTCACAATAGTGGACTCCAGTGATATCTTGCCGTTAATTTTGTTCATCAATAATGATGAACAATGATACAGCCACTCCCTGATTTACATTGAGGGTTACCTCCGTGAACCCTTAACGCAAGTCAGATTTTACATGTTGGAATCACCATCCCCAGCGACTTCTGGCTGCGTCCAGGGCACTTTCTACGGCACACGGCCTTCTGGGTAAGTACCGCCGCCATTGCTGTCGAGTTCCATAAGGTCATAAGTGATAGGAGCAGAATTAGGCCATTCAGCCCATCAAGTCTACTCCGCCATTCAATTATGGCTGATCCATCTCTCCCTCCTAACCGCATTCTCCTGCCGTCTCCCCCATCTCGCCGCTGGTGTACTTCCTGTGGCACTCGCCCTTCTGGAAAAGCTCTGCCAGCTTCGTCAGCTTGTTTCCGATCTAAACTTGAAATTACAAACTGCACTAGGGACTGCAAGCCCGCACACCTTTGGGATATGGGAGGAAACCAAAGCCCCCGGAGGAAACCCGCATGGCCACGAGGAGAACATGCAAACTCTGGGGCTGGGGACAGAGAACAGAATTGTTCACGTAAGTGTCAGTTTACGTAAGTCGTCTATCGTGTAAGTCAGGGAATGCCTGTGTTGATATCACTCTTTCATTGAGGCCTACTTTGAATACATCCACCAAAGTATATCCACCGCACTTCCAGTCACAATCCCATTGCTAGCAATTAAAGTGGGATCCATACTAAGTCAACTAATTTCATCATTGAAATCTCAGCTTTCCCCTGATAACTGAAATGAGACAAAGGCTCCACTTACATTTAAAAAGGATAAGAATAAAAAAACCAGCGATTTATAGGCCTATTGTATTAACAAAAGTTGATGCAAAGGATTCTTCATGCTCTTACCTTGATAATTAAAGAGTTAATATCAGTTAAATGTCAGCGGCAATTTGTCCTCGACCAGCCACATCAAAGCTATGGTGAGGAAAGCACACCAATGCCTCTACTCCCATTGAAAGCTCAGGAAATTTGGCATGTCTCCAATAACCCTACCAACTTCAGTTCTGCACATGTACCTATGAAAGCTGATGTACCTTATTAAGATGTATCACCGCCTGGTTTGGGAAAAGCTCCATCCACGATAACAAGAAAGTAGAGAGAGTTGTGGATAAAGCCCAGACCATCACACAAAACAACCTCCCTTCCACTCTGCACTTCACGCTGCATCGGCAAGGCCACCAGCATAAGCAAGTTCGAGTCACACTCTCCCTTCTCCCCCCTCTCATCAGGCAGGGGATACGAACGTTTGAAAACACATACCCCCAGATCCAGGAACAGATTTGCCCCATCTGGGATCAGGCAACTAAACAGTCCTCTCCCTGACCTCCCATAACCTCATTGTAGAACTTTGAACTTTCTGTAATTGGATTTATCGAACTTCAATTTCCATATCTTTGCTCTAAATGCTGTGTCCTTTATCCTTTATCTTGTACTGTGGATGGCTTAATTGTATGGATGGATAGTCCGTTTTTGACTGGATAGCACACAAACAAAAGCTTGCCCCTGTAACTCAGTACACGTGACGAAGCTAAGGCACAGGGAATGGAATATGGTCCAGAGGCTCACAATTAATTTTTTTTCTTCACCCGTTATGTACGATGTTTACGTATTCTGTTGTGCTGCAGCAAGCAAGAATTTCATTGTCCTATCTGGGACACATGACAATAAAACTCTCTTGACTCCACACATTTGTACTTGTATCATAACCCACAACCAGAACAAACGTAGCAGTCTATATTAGGTGCAATGAAGGAGTGAGCTCACAATCTTGACAAGTATATTGCAATGCATGTAGGTCAGGTTGCAGGGAAACACAACTGCACTGTGCTAGGTTTTAAACAAAATTCTTTAGAGCCCTAGTTTCATAATGCTCAAATCCATAGAAATTCACAACCACTGTTAGGAGACTATAAGAAAAACAGAAACATTCCAAGGGAAATTAATATAGACGCAAGAGCACTGTGATATTCTTGTGGGAGATATTGATTGATCTCTATCTAATACACTATCTAATATTTTTAAGAAGGAACTGCAGATGCTGGGAAATCGAAGGTAGACAAAAGTGCTGGGGAAACTCAGCGGGTGAGGCGGCAACTATGGAACGAAGGAAATAGGCAACATTTCGGGCCGAAAGCCATCTTCTACATACTATCTAATATGTTGGATCTGCTGCCTCACAATGCCAGACTTGGGTTTATCCCTGGCCTCAAGTACTATCTGCATGGAGTTTGCATATTCTCCCCGTGACCATGCGGGCTTTCTCCGGGAGCTCTGGTATCCTCCCTCATCCCAAAGATGTGCGGGTTTGCAGGTTAATTGGCCTCTGTAAATTGCCCCAACTGTGTTGGGAGTGGATGAGAAAGTGGGATAGCATCGAACTAGTGTGAACAAGTGAGCGATGGTCGGGTTGAAACAGTGGGCCGAACGGCCTGTTTCCATGTTGTACCAATAAACTAAACTAAACTATTGTAACTTTGACCTCCAAAAGAAAATCGTAGACTAGAGTCAAGTGAGATATTACAATTTTAGAAATCTCAAACCTGCTCCCAAGCTATATATTCTGGAATTTAACGGATGCAAAATAAGGGACAAGCAGCCAAACCACTTGTGAATGAATGAATGAATAAGTTTAATGGTCAAATATTCACATACAAGGAATTTGCCTTGGTGCTCCGACCACAAGTAACAACGTGACATACAGTGATAGTTAGGAATGACACATAAAACATTAACAATTAAACATGTGAATTAAATAAAATACCAGAGCAAAAGGAGGCTGCAGATATTTGGTTATTGAGTAGAGCAACTACTCGTGGAAAAAAGCTGTTTTTATGTCTGGCTGTGGCAGCTTTGACAGTCCGGAGTCGCCTTCCAGAGGGAAGTGATTCAAAGAGTTTGTGGCCAGGGTGAGAGGGGTCAGTGATGATCTTACCCGCTCGCTTCCTGGCCCTTGCAGTGTACAGTTCATCAATGGAGGGAAGGTTGCAGCCAATAACCTTCTCAGTTGATCGGACGATTCGCTACAGCTTCCGGATATCGTGCTTGGTGGCTGAACCACACCAGACCATGATGGAGAAGGTGAGGACTGGCTCTACGATAGCCGTGTAGAATTGGACCATCATTGCCTGTGGCAGATGTACTACCGTAGCTGATCGCCTCTTCCTTAAATAGACCCTGGCAACTGTAAGGGGCATACGTTCAGGGAGAATGAATGTGTCCTCCACACAATTGCATGTGAGCCAGAAGCAGGAATCCTTCTCCCTGTCCCACCCTCATCTATCAAGCCTTGCACCTTCCCTTGGATCCCATCTGCCCAGGTCATCATGGGAACAGCAATCGGACAAATTGTTTCCTGTACACAGCTCTAGCAATAGTGGCATTGAATAAATTAACGTTTCTTGACATACAAGTATTAAGGTCCAAACCCACTTTATCATCCATCTAAAACTGGTTTTAGGCAACTAGCGTTTAATTTTACTTTTAGACTCTAGTCTTTAATGATACAGCGTGGAAACAGGCCCTTCAACCCACCGGGTCCGTGCCGACCAGCCATTACATATACACTAGCACTATGCTACACAATTGGGTCTACATTTTTAGCTAATTAAGTTATTACATCGGATGGACGTTGCATTCCAAATCTCGTTGTACCTCTGTGCAATGACAATAAAGATTTATTATTATAATTATTATTATGTTATCGAAGCAAATTAACCTACAAACCTGGAGCAACCGGAGAAAGCCCACACGGTCACAGGGAGAATATACAAACTCCGCACAGACAGCACCCATAGTCAGGATCAAACCTGGGTCTCCGGCGCTGTAAAGCAGCTACTCTACCACTGTGCCACCTAAATATGTTAAGATACCAAATGTCATCAAGTTAATGCAGAAGCTGATGACTGAGCTGCAACTTGCAGGCAACACCTGTCATACGGTAAGGTTAATAAAAACTTTGCAGTTTATGTTTGGAGTCAGGAAGAGCGTGAGCATTCCGCCCATCTCCACAGCAGACCCTAAGATTGGCATCATCCACGATTGACTTTCCCCTTTCTCTGGCAGGGACTTCACTGAAGGCTGCATCCAAACTGTTTACAAGTAAATAAACAGGTTGCCTTCAGTAGTGGGACAAGTAAATAAACAGGTTGCCTTCAGTAGTGGGACTTCACTATTTCCGCGAGCCTAGAATTTGAAGCTATTTAACCCTATTTACAGACTCTAAACAATTGATTTCCGTAGAGTACATTGCACTATGATGATATCCTGGTGAAATTATCAGCTTCAGAGGGTCGGACCATGCTCTCTCCAGTTCTCACCGCTCTGCGACTTTTGATTTTAGTGCAGCATCGGCCGTTCATGTAAAGAAGTCACAAGACTCTGTCGTTCATTCCCTGCCAATGAACTGCTGTTTGACAGTTACGAACACACGTGCTGAGATTGCCAAGGCAACAGGCTTTAAAAGGTCTCCATTCTGACATCAGTCCACAGCACAATGTGTCAAAGCATTTGCAAACCTGCTATTGTTTGGATCATCAACAATTATAGATTTCAGTGCAACCTGCTGTAATGTCTACACCTTGCCGTGGCAATGGGGATATTCAGGATTCAGGCCCCGACCCAGCTCAGCGACGCATTTACGGGAAGTGTGGCCACACACAGGATATCACTGCACTACCCTCCCACTGAAATCTCCCCTCACCTCTTCAGTGGCCTTTCAGGCAGCCAATCATTTAATGACCAAAAACCTTCCTAATGACCAGTGTATGCAGACCAACACACAACTGTACACTAGCATATCCTATACTCTAGGGCCAATTAACTTACAAACCTGCACGTCTTTGGAACGTGGGAGGATGCAGGAGCACCCGGAGAAAACTTACCGTGAGAAGTGCAATACAGCTTGTGTGTCTGACTTTTGGTTACAGGAAAGTTGGTAGTTTAGGGCAAAGTTCATTCTTGGTAATTAACATTAAATTCATGTCCAAACACAAATGACCAGTCTGTAGATTCTGTTACATTAGTGTCAATGGAACCACATTAGCATAGCAGGCAGTACATGTTCAACAAAGGTGATCATATCAAATTTCTTCCAATATATGTTTGTGTTTGGATTTTCTAAGAAAGACATTAAAAAGATTTATATTTATGCACTACCTGTTTGGATGTTCCAAAGTAGGATTTGGGAAATAGATTCATATTGATGATGTGGGAAATTTTGACAATAATACTTCCTTACCTGTAATTTCAAGAAACAGAGTTCATTTTAAGATTTCCTTCCTTAGATGTGTGTGCAATTACAGTAGGATATTATATCTGTTGAAGTAACTCAGAGGGCCAGGCAGCATCTGTGGAAGGAATGGAAAGTAATGTTCAAGGTCAATTTCTGAGACGGGTCCCAAACCAAAATGCTGTCAATCCATTCCTTCCACAGCAGCTGCCTGACCTGTTGAGTTCCTCCAGCACTTGGTGTTTGATGCAAGATTCCAGCATCTGCCATTCCTTGTGTTTATGAAAGTTGTATCTGAGTGGTTTCAGTCCCTGTCTGATGTACTTTATTCCAATCTTCCGAATGAACATTTAGTCTTAGTGAACAAATTAACTTTCTTTGATGTACAAGTATTGAGGTCGGTGCCAGCTTCACAAACAGACATGGACTTGTATACTAGAGGATTATCAGACCTCGGGTCAACATCAGATCAGATATTGATCCAAAGTCATCTTTCTGTAATTGATCCAAAAATGGTTATCTCTCTCAATTCTAAACCATTTAAAATACAGTTTAAACCTCTTGATTTAGTTAATTTAAGGATCACAGAAAATTATGTGAATTGGCAACATGAAGTAATTTTGCAGCCACTATTTAAACCATGCCCATTTAAAAATTCTAAACTATTTATGTGTAGGTGCGTAAAGGCTCTACATACACATCTGGTACAAAAGCAGTCAGAATATTTACAAGGCATTTTTTTACAAGATCATGGTGGCTCAGTGGTAAAGTTGCTGCTTTACTGTGCCAGACACCCAGGTTTGATCCTGAGTTTGGGTACTGTCTGTATGGAGTTTGGACATTCTTCCCGTGACCATGTGGGTTTTCTCCAGGTGCTCCACTCCAAAGGCGTACAGGTTTGTAGGTTACTTGGCTTCTGAAAAAAATTGTAAATAGTCCCTAGTGTAGGATAGCGCTCGCGTAGGAGGGTGATCGCTTGTCGGCACGGACTCGATGGGCTGAAGGGCCTGTTTGCACTCTGTGTCTCTAAAGTCTAAAGTCTAAACATGACTTGCACATGAAGTGCCTGGGTCAATTTCTCAGTGGCTCTTAATTGACCCAGAAGTGATCGGTAATGCAATCTAATGTGCACTAGATAGGTTTTGTGTCCAGATCACACACTGACAATCAGGCAATAGGTTGAGTTTAGAAACAAGGTATTTCAATGTATTGTATGAACTTTAAGCTGAGAAAGTTTGACAAATTCATCCAATTCAAGATATTGACAGGAGTTCAGCAAAACAATAATACCTTTCTTCCCACAAAATTCAATAATGTTTTAGATTTCTGATTTCCAATTATGCCCCAGTATAGGTCATGAATTTCTGCTATAGTTTTATTTATAGTGTAGGGCAGCAAGGTGGCACAGCGGTAGAGTTGCTGCCTTAAAGCTTCAGAGACCCGGGTTAGAATCTGACTCCATGTGCTGTCTGTACGGAGTTTGTACATTCTCCCTGTGACGGCATGGGTTTTCTCTGGGTGCTCTGGTTTCATCCCACACTCCAAAGACATTTGTAGGTTTATAGGTTAATTGGGTTTGGTAAATTGTCCCGACTGTGTAGGATGGTGATCGCTGGTCGATGCAGACTCGGGTGGGCCTGTCTCCGCTCACAATTTATGATTCTCACGAATAAAAGAACTAGAAAAAATACATTCCCATTATTCCCTGGGATCTCTCTGTAAGGCTTTATTCTGCAACCTGATGAGTGGCTATGTTTAGTACTACCTACAGAAGCACCTGGGGGCAGTCGAATTTCACATGGACGGAAGAGTAACTAGCCAGCACTTCTGAATTAATTGACACTATTCCATCTCAGTCAAATCAAATAAGCATTAGTTTTGCAAACAATTTTGCATTTGTCTTACACTTGTCAATGGGATTGAAATTCTACTTCTGAATTGACCTGGTTGTTTGCTTACAACCTATTTGTGTTGATGAAGTTCACCGTGTGTTGTCTTTATCCTCACCATGCCCCATGTTTGTTCTATGGAACTGTCCAGATCCATGAATACAATTCCCCAGTCAGACTCTGGCAGGTCTGCCTTATATCATTGAATTCATTTAATTTAAGAATGTTTTATTCGTGATCCATCCGTCTATAGTTATAGTTCAAATCGTTTTCTGTTTGCGCTCTTTCTCTCTCTCTCTCTCTCTCTCTCTCTCTCTCTCTCTCTCTCTCTCTCTCTCTCTCTCTCTCTCTCTCTCTCTCTCTCTCTCTCTCTCTCTCTCTCTCTCTCTCTCTCTCTCTCTCTCTCTCTCTCTCTCTCTCTTTCTCTCTCTCCCTCTCGCTTGAAAAATACAGTTTGGAGGCAGGCCCTTCTGCCCACCAAGTGCATGCTGACACCCGTTTACATCAATCACCCGTTCACACAAGTTCTATGTTGTCTCACTTTTTCATCCACTCCCTACACTAAGTGCAATTTACAGAGGCCAATTAACTTACAAACCCACACGTCGCTGGGATGTGGGAGAAAACCCACACAGAAGCAGGAAAAATGCACAAGCTCCATATAGGCAGCAGCCCGAGGTCAGGATCGAACCTGGGCATCTGGCACTGAGTCATCAGCTCCACCAGCTGTGCCACCGCTTTGCTGAGGAATTCCATCTCTCAAGGACTTTATGTCATTCCAATGGTCTGCAGTAAGTTTCTTAGAGTCTAGCCATTAAATGATCTCAGCCTCTTCCGATCAAATAGAACAAGTTGTCCAACGACGTTAGGCTGTGCACGCCACACGAAAGAAGAAGAAGCCTCTTCCCATTCACAGCGGTGGGACTGAATTACATGAAACCTTTCCTTGCCCATTATCCTTCATTGCAAATGGTTGCAGAAGATGGTAGCATGGTGGCACAGGGGTAGAGTTGCTGCCTTGCAGCACTTGCAGGGTCGGAGACCCGGGTTCGATCCCGACTACAGGTGCTGTCTGGAGTTTGTGCATTCTCCCTGTGACCACGTAGGATTTCCCTGAGATCTTCAGTTTCTTCCCACACTCCAAAGACGTACAGGTGTGTAGGTTAATTGGCTTGGTATTCATGTAAAATTGTCCCTAGAATGTGTAGGGTAGTGTTAATTTGTGTAGATCGCTGGTCGGCGTGGACCCGGTGGGCCGAAGGGCCTATTTCCGCGCTGTATCTCTAAAATTAAAACTAAACACTAAGAAGTTTAGCAGAATGCTGCCTGGCTTGGAGGTGCATGAGCTATAAAGAGAGGTTGGACAAACGTGGAGCAACGGAAGCTGAGGGGATGTCTGACAAAAGTAGATAAAATAATGAGAGGGATAGATAAGGTAGACATTCAAAACCAAATACCAAAGAACGTGGCTTTAAAGTGAGAGTGACAAAGCTTAAAGGGGATATGTAGGCATTTTTTTTTTACGCAGAGAATGGTGGTCTCTGGGACCAGGGATGGCGGCAAAGGAATATCAAACTAGGGAGCCACATGAGTAGCAAGGGTGCTTGATATGAGGATAGTGTGTGAGCATACCAAAAATAACACTAATACATGTAGGGAATTGAGGAATGTTGTGGAACAGAGGGATCTAGGAATAACTGTGCATAGTTCCCTGAAGGTGGAATCGCATGTAGATGGGGTGGTAAAGCAAGCCTTTGGTGTGCTGGCCTTTATAAATCAGAGCATTGAATATAGGAGCAGGGAAGTAATGTTAAAATTGTACAGGGCATTGGTGAGACCAATTCTGGAGTATGGTGTACAATTTTGGTCGCCTAATTATAGGAAGGATGTCAACAAAATAGAGAGAGTACAGAGGAGATTTACTAGAATGTTGCCAGGGTTCCAGTAACTATGTTACAGAGAAAGGTTGAACAAGTTAGGTCTTTATTCTTTGGAGCGCAGAAGGTTAAGGGGGGACTTGATTGAGGTCTTTAAAATGATGAAAGGGATAGACAGAGTTGACGTGGATAAGCTTTTCCCATTAAGGGTAGGGAAGATTCAAACAAGAGGGCATGACATGCGAATTAAGGGACGAAGTTTAGGGGTAACGTGAGGGGGAACTTCTTTACTCAGAGGGTGGTGGCTGTGTGGAATGAGCTTCCAGCAGAAGTGGTGGAGACAGGATCGATTTTAACATTTAAAAGTAAAGTTACGGGAAGGGAATGGAGGGGTATGGTCTGAGTGCAGGTAGATGGGACTAGGGGAAAACAAATGGTCGGCACGGACTGGAAGGGCCGAGAGGGCCTGTTTCCGTGCTGTAATTGTTATATGGTTATATGGTTATATATGTATGTTTAGATGCTGAGATTGTCAGAAGGGTTTGTGCACTGTTCATGTTTTGTACATATTTTTGAATTATTCTGAATAAAGTTTATTTTTGAAAAATAGATAAAAGGCAGAAGGCAGACACGATGGTGGCATTAGATAGGTACATCGATATGCAGGGAATGGAGGGACATGGATCACGTTACGGGCGGTCGATTAATCAAAGGTAGATAAAAATGCTGGAGAAACTCAGCGGGTGAGGCAGCATCTATGGAGCGAAGGAATAGGTGACGTTTCGGGTCGAGACGCTTCTTCAGGCGGCGGAGATCAGTTTAACCTGACATCCCTGAATGGCCACTCCCTCTTCTCCCCTCTCCCATAGGGCAAAAGATACAGAAGTGTGAATACATCCAGATTCCGGGACAGTTTCTTCCCGACTGCTATGAGGCAACTGAATCATCCTAACACAACTAGAGAGCAGTCCTGAACTACTATCTTGGTGGCCCACAGACTATCGGACTTGATCGGACTTTACTGGCTTTACCTGGCACTAAACTGTCACGTATCTATGCACTGTGAACGGCTCGATTGTAATCACGCAACAAAAGTTTTTCACCGTACCTCTGGACGATAAACTAAACATTTCATCAGCTAAACTGAGCATCACCATTTTCAGCAAAGGCATTGTGGACTGAAGGGCCTGTTCCTGAGCTGTATTGCTCTATGTTCATGAGAATTTTAATAAAAATAAGGAAATATGGAGTTTCATAAAAATCTAGTAATATCCATGAAACTATTGGATTATGATGAAGACTGGTTCCCTACAGTAAAGTACTGTGCTGTCCTTTTCCAGATTGCGCTCTGTGGGAATGCAGACTCAATGCTGTGTTCGATTCGTCATCACTCTGCACTAACCCTGCCTGTCACTCAGTTCAGGGGCAATTGATAGGGTCCTGGCCCGAAACATCGAGGAAAGATAGATTTGAAGCCAAGTGACACAAATAACTGCAGATACTGGAATCTTGAGCAAAGCATAAAGTGCAGGAGGCATCAACTGTGCAGGGAATGGACAGACGGCAGAGGATGAGGGGTGATCATACAGAGGTGTACAAAATCATGAGAGGAATAGATCAGGTAAATGCACAGTCTTTTGCCCAGAGTAGGGGAACCGAGAACTGGATGACATGGGTTTAAGGTGAGGGGGATAAGTAACTTTTTAAGCAATTGGTGATTTTTTTTTACACAAAGGGTAGTGGGTGTATGGAACACGCTGCAGGAGGAGGTGATTGATGCAGGTATATCACAACATCTAAGAAACATTTGGACAGGTGCATGGATAGGATAGGTTTAAAGGGATATGAGCCAAACACAGGCAGGTGGGACTAGTGTAGATGGGACATGTTGGTCATGATGGGCAAGTTGGGCTGAAGGGCCTGTTTCCACTCTGTATATCTTCATGATGTGGCATTTTGGAATGGGAGCCTTCTCCGTCTGCCCATTCCATCCACAGATGCTACTTGACCTGCAGGGTTCCTCCAGTGGTTTGTTTTTGATTTTGCTGTGGGTTCTGTGATGTCAGCCAGACCCATCATTACCAATTTTCCATGAGTGAAGACATTTAAAAAAAAATCACGATTGTGTCAGGGAAGACTGAATCCAGCACTTTGTGTTAAACAGGAAATTATGTTTTTTTATGGCATTTCACCAAAGTGCCGCTTACAAATTAAGCAGTTCCCAGTAATTACGATAAGGAATCCTTGTTTACTTTCTTCATGTCTAAAATGTTCATGTTTTGACAACTGAAGATATTGTGCCTGACAACACAAGTACAAAAAACATACATAGAACAATACTTCACAGGAACACAATGTCTGTACCGAACATGACACCAAGTTGAAATAATTTCTATTAGGAATTTCAAGGAGGAATTAAATAAACTTAACATTAGTTGACATAACCTGCTGAAATAATGCATTAAGCTTTATTCATTTTTTACATTTTTCAATAATGGTTTAGAGTTTAGCTGATTATTGTCACTTGCACTGAGGTACAGCTTGACAAACATAAAGAAACAGTACGAAACTCCAAAAGACACAAGGGAATTAAATAAAATATAAGCAGGAAGCAGGAGACTGGATGCAAATGAAATGATTGAAAGTTAATGTTAATAAAGAGATTGACAGTCTCTTTAAATAGCTGTTCTATGTTTCTAAGTTGCTTTCTGAGATATTGAGACTGAAATAAATAATGGAAGTTTATTTTATATATAAGGATATTATATATTATATATATCTAAGAATTATTATTTACATATGAAATATAATATCATAATATGTTATATATAGGGATATTATATGAATAATATATTCATTATATGAATAACGCTGTACACGGGGCAATAAAAGACCTTTGAAACCTTTTTTATTTAGTTTAGTTTAATGTCATGTTTACCAAGGTACAGTGAAATGTTTTTTTGTTGCCTGCTATCCAGTCAGCGGGAAGATAGATCCGCTTTCCCAGTGTACAGATAGATACAGGATAAAAGGAATAACGTTTAGTGCTAAATAAAGTCCAATAAAGTCGTATTAATTATAGTCTGAGGCTCTTCAAGATGGTAAGTCAGGATCACTATCTTGTTGGTGATAGGACGGTTGGTGATAACAGCTGGGAAGAAACTGTCCCTGAATGTGGAGAGTTTGTTTTCACACTTCTAGCCTGATGGGAGAGGGGAGAAGAGGGAGTGAGACTGGTGAGACTTGTCTTTCGTTCTGCTGGAATGCTTCCCGAGACAATGTGGCGTGGATGGAGTTGGTTTGCGTGGTGCGTTGGTTTAAGCTGCATTATACTGCTGGACTCCCTGGGTTCTTTACAAATCACCAAGAGTTAAATAGTTGTTCTATTTTTTTTAATCGGAAAATGAGTGAGAAAAAATATGATGCTCGATAATACGAAACAAAATTGGTAAATTTTCAATCAAAATCAAAATGGGATCTCCCCATTCACTGCTTTTATAAACAAATGATGTTACGTTTGCGGCACGGTGGGGCAACAGTAGAGTTGCTGACTTAGCGCTTACCGCATCAGAGACCCGGGTGCGATCCTGACTACGGGTGCTGTCCGTACCGAGTTCGTAAGTTCTCCCCGTGACCTTCATGGGTTTTCTCCAAGAACTTTGGTTTCCTCCCACACCTTACAGGTTTGTAGGTTAATTGGCTTGGTGTAAATGTAAAAATTGTTCCTAGTGTAGGACAGTGTCAATATGGGGGGAACGCTGGTCGGTGCGGACTCGGTGGGCCGAAGGGCCTGTTTCCACGCTGTATCTCTAAACTAAACTTAACTAAACATTAAAAAAAAAACGAAATGTTCTAATGACCCCTTTTTTGCTTCTTGACAGGTTATAAAAGACAGACTAATGGACATGATTAGTTTCAAGAAAGGAGAGGAAGAAGCCAGTCATGATGACAATGTGGTGACGCTCTCTGTGAATCTGGACGAGCCTCTCAAACAGGACACAAGCTCTTCCCAGCTGAACTAAACGTGCCACGAGTCTGCCAGACTCTTTCGAAGAAAACTGTGTCGTTATTACACACATAACAGATTCTGTTGAAAGCCTAATGAATGCTTTATTGGCAAGATGAAGACTTGTAAGATATTCCTCGTAAGATAAGCTGTGAAACTTTCCAGGCAAGAAGAGGCTTCCTTTCAGATTTGGAAAGCACATAGAGAATTCCTTCTTGTCTGGAGGGCAAGTCTTGGCATTTAATCATTCGATGCCTCGCGTGCTCCAAAAATGCCAGTGGTTAATTAGGAAAACAGTGTGTGTGTTTTTTCAACAACAAAACCAAAACCCCGAGTAGATGTGCTTATGATGGAGGTAATTGCTGGTAATGTCACTTCTTGGTTTATTTCCTACACATGTGAGCGTGTGTCACTTTGTTTTGCTTTACGTAGCGTGCACCCACAATAGAAGTCCCCTAGGTTAGTCATGGTGGTAGCCAACGGCAATGGAATGTAGGCCAGCATTGCCCATGCAGTGTCATATCTTGTCCAGCTTCACCACATGTGCACATCACTTTTATTCTTTACACTGTCACCCTTCAGTTCTGCAGGTAATATTCCCGGGAAATGGACACTAGAATTGAAAATAGACACAAGAAGCTGGAGTAACTCAGCAGGTCGGACGGCATCTCTGGAGAAAAGGAATAGGTGGTGTTTCGGGTGTAAACCAGCATCTATGTCTATCTTTGGTTTAAACCAGCATCTGCAGTTCCTTCCTACACCAGAACTGAAACACCAGGTTCAATTTTGATTCCCTTTCAGATGTCCCATCACTTCCGCTACTGAGAAATATCCGTTTTAACAACGTTCACTAATACAGAGCAATTACTCGTTTGTCCCCCCCCCCCCCTCCCCCCCGCTTGGTGCAAATCATGGCACTGCATTAAATTTGTGAACTGGTTGAAAGAATTCTCCATGAGTAATGTCACATAGATTAGAAATTGATTGAAACCTATTGACAAGGGAGTGTTTCGTAGGCAAGCACCAAATCATCTTCTTATCACAGTTCCGGATGAGTTGCAAAGTGTTTTATAAAATCTAAGCAGCAACAAATGCTGAGATCCCCACTGCAATGGCAATCACAAGGGCTGGGGATACAATTTCCCAGAGCGACCTTTAAGGAATTATTAATTTCATGAAATAATCCATATTTTAGCAACATCGCTAAAAGCTCTTCACTCACGATGGAGTTAGCCAAGTATAAAGTATTGAGTGCTATTGAGTGTAAAAGATACAACTATTATTGTTAAATGGTAAGAAAATGTTCTGCTTCAAGTCAGGTCAACAGTGCGACAGTGAGGGAAAGTTTCTTATTCTAAATTGTTAAATCATTCGGTAATACAAACCTATATCTTTCAGCAGTGAATTCCTGGACCAACATTGGCTGGCACTGACATTTGCTCATACAAATTTTTATTTCTTTGTGTACTTAGAAGAAATGTGGATGTGTGTCTTGAATAAAAAGTATATAAAATGGTTGCAGCCCAACAAACCTCAGTCCAGCAAATTGTTCTTTGGAACACCCAAGTTGCAGATGTCCTCTGACCTTACATGCAGAGATGTTTCTGGTGCTAAATGCTAGAAAAACATAGGCTAAAATTATTTTTCAGACTCTTTGTGAATCCAGTGTTCGTGATATTAATGAAAGAGCACATACTATTTTACTCAATTGATTTGTCCACCATTTTAGTTGGTCGTTTTATTTCACACCTGCAGTAATTTCTCCTCTTGGCCAATCTCCATTGACTAAGCTTGTGCCACTTTATCAACATGTTACTTTAATACAGAAATGTTGCTTTACTTTGTGAATTGGCGAAAGCCAGCATCGGGTCACGGCATCAAAGCATCAAGTTGTGGGGTGTAGCTGATCATTTCTAGTCCATCATTGTCATATGTTCATTTGTAAATATTTGTAAATGTCAGCCAGATAATTAAAGGATTTAAATGAAGTTGTGTGTAACTTGTGTTCGGCTCAAAGAATAATGGTCTTTCATAATGTGCCCAATTTTTTAAAAAAAGATACACAAAAGTTGATTTAACAACAGGATTTTGCTTTTAAAATTTGTGGTCACTTTTTCATACCACCTCCAAGATGTGCTTTGAATTTCCAGCCAAAAGAAGGATAATAGACCAAAGTGACACTGACAGCATCAAACATTTACTGTAGGCCCTGTTATTTACTGGGCCAAAATTCTCAAGCATAGTGGTAGAGGGAATTCTGTCCATGGACACTGTGGAGTTTTATCCAGAAAAGATGTCGGAGCTCTGGAACAGTTAAGACTTTTGCGGGAGATAGGCACCAAATGCTGGAGTAACTCAGCGGGTCAGGGAGCATCTCTGGAGAAAAAGATTAGGTGATGTTTTGGGTCGGAACTCTTCTTCAAACTGAAAGTAGAGATTGGGAGGGGGGGGGGGGGGGGGGGTTAACTAGAGGAGAGAAAAGGACGAACAAATTAGGGGCGGCAACAGATGACCTCAGGAAGGGTGGAAGTTGAGGAGTGTCAGGGTTGGGACCGGTCTGAGGCGGGCAAGCTTGTGATCCATGGTAGAGTCCTGGTTAATGATGTAGATTGTGGAGGTGGTGAGGTTTCAGGAGTCTGAAAGAAGACAGGGCAGAGAAAGAGGGAGAGATGGGTGCTACAGAGAATCGGTATTGTTCAGGGAAAGGGGACAATGCTCATAAAGATGATGGAAGTGGGCAGTATGCGGGTGTTACAGGTTTGTCTGCTTCTGTAGGGACAGGGAGAATGTTTGTGCTTCTTCTGGCCAGTGAGTTGTGGCATTGTCTCACAGATCCAACTCTTTTACCTTTGTATTCCTTTTAGATTTGGCAAAAAAAACAGGAAATGCATCGACTTTGCTTAAAAATAGAAAACATTGTAGAATTGCACTCATGAAAGCCCCTTGAAAGTTTCCAATGACTACCCTATATCATTCCAAGGCTGAAGAAGGGCCGCAACCCAAAATGTCGTCTGTCCATTCCTTCCACAGATGCTGCCTGACCCACTGAGTTCTTCCAGCACTTTGCCTTCGGCTCATGATTCCGGCATCTGCAGTTCCTTCTGTCTTGAAATCACCCAGCCTCTGCCATATTTAAGGTTAGTTTTCTTCTATTTTCAGATTTTTATCATTTAACTTTCACACCTTACCTCATTACATTTTGAAACCTGCCTGCAATCCTTCACACATCGAGTGCATTGACGAGAAATCTTTGACACTAAAGCTTGAATTCATGTTACTTTCAGAAAGCGAACAAAGGCGCAATCCCAATGTTTATCGCACTTAAATAAGGGGGGATGAAGTGGAGTTAGGAAACTTCCCCAAGTGGAGTTTGCAGGTCCAGGCTCTGATTTGTACAATAAGCAGAACATTACAATATGTTTATTGATAATGAAAACTTCACAAGATATAGGAGTAGAATTAGGACATTCGGCCCATCGAGTCTACTCCGCCATTCAATAATGATTGATCTCTGCCTCCTAATCCTTTTTTCCTGTCTTCTCCCCATACCCCTTGACTCCCGGAACACCCTTCATACCAGGAATATTTATTCGTAGGCCTTGCTATAACAGAAAATAACACATCTCTGCAAATAGCTGATATGGAGCTTGTAACTTTGGTACAAATGCAATTCCCATGCTACCTTCAACCAGACAGCACTCCTGAACTATTATCTATCTCATTGGAGACCCTCAGACTATCTTTGATCGGACTTTACTGGTTTTATCTTGTACTTAACGCGATCCACGTTATTCCCTTTATCATGTATCTGTGCAGTGTGGATGGATCAATTCTAATCTTGAATTGTCTCTCCACTAACTGGTTAGCACGCCACAAAAGCCTTTCTCTGTACCTTAGTGCACGTGACAATAAACTAAGCTAAACTCAAATTCACAGCCAGAGGTAAAAGCCTGACTTCCTGAAGTCATACATTTCAACAGTTAAATCATCAAATGACATTCCTCTCAAGAAAAAATGATTTTCACCTGCATAATACTGAACAACACACACACGTTTCTAGGCTATAAATATCTGATATATTCAAATCTCTTTCATCAAACAAGACTTTTAATGTTTTTTAAGATCTAATTCATCACATTAATTCAAATTATTTTTACATTATTTTAATAATTTCTATTTTTTCATACTTAAAATTAATATGATGCAGACGAAGATTTAGATTTTAAAAATGCACTCAGTTTTATTTGAAGCATGAGATCAAATACATCAGATATTTACAATCTTCAAATTCATGTGTTGTGCAGTATTATGCATATGAAAATGATTATTTTTGAGTGGAACGCTAAGTGATGTGATAGAAATAATAAGGACACTATTATGTTAGCAGTTTCTTTTTTTTAAATTAGTTTCCTTATTATTTCTATTTCCCACTTCACTCGCGCATTCGGCAGCTTCATCACAGCAGTTAGCATCGAATATAGAACAGTACGGGACAAGAACAGATCCTTCGGCTCACAATGTCTGTGCCAAACATGACGCTGTCCAACCGTGTGATAACTGTGACGTTCTGGTTTCATTTTACCAGAGATCTTCCGCTGTTCAACCAGATCATGGCTTCATTTCAGCTCCACTTTCCTGCCTGTTTTCCAGAAATGTTTGAGTCCCAAGAGACCAAACATTTACTTTGGCCTTGAATCTTTTCAATGATTCAGTCTCAACACTTCTGGATAGAGAAACACCAAAGACAGGACATTCTTTATTTTCTTCATAAACGGGCAACTGCCTTCTTTCTAAAATTATATGCCACGGTTCTTGATTTCCCACAAGAATGCTTTCTCATTCCTCTCAAGCCCACCCGAATTTTGTTAATGTCAATGAAGTCACCTTCCAATCCTCATTAATCCAACATCAACCCAACATGCCCAACTTTTCCCAACAGGCAACCCCTCCATTGCAGTGACTCTTCTTTGAACAGCGGGACACCAATGTTTGATACCCCATTACATATCAAACATGGTCTCAACACATACAGTCACAGCAAGACGTTGTGCTTTAATTCTCCATTTCCTTTTCAAAGAAGACCAAGATTCAAAGAACCTTCCAAATTATCTGTGGTGTCTCTGTGCCAACCCATATTTCATGGCACAGGGATGCCAAGATTCTTCTGTACCACGACATTCTAAAGCTTTCCTCTAATTAAATAATTCTCACACCAAATGGACAGCATCACATTTCCTACAGGAGGTTAAATTGCTTCTCTGTTCAGTGTGGACATTGTGGACCAAAGGGCCTATTCCAGATTATGTACTTTGTTCTATTACTTTCAAGCTGGCAAATCCTCCTTTAATCTATGTACAGTGGATCCCTTTGTTGACTTTATGCATCCTTCATGCAACCTGGTCAGCAAGCCATATTTAATCAACAAATTTGCCCCTGGTATTTACAATCACTGCATCTATATTACTAAAAGTCTGATCTTGACCGCTTTTGGCTCGCTGTGCTGTGATTTCCGAGAGAACGCCGCCACCTACGGCCGTCATTTTTGACCACCTCGCTAAGAGCCCCCCTCCGCCTTCCTGGACAAGAGGATTTTTCCCATCGATGAAACATAAAAGACTTATTAAAGTTTTTAAAAATGTTGACATTCTCTCTGCTGCCCCTGCTGGTGAGAGGGGGGAGGGACTATAAAACCCAGAAGTGTTGTGCCTCAGTCAGTCTCTGCAAGATGGGGGAAAGTGAGAGGGTCATGTCTCAGTCTGAGCTGTGAATAACAGTGAACACATGTCTACTAAACTGTGAGTGTGGTTTTACTGACCTTCAGTGCCCTTATTGTGGTTTGAAAATGAAAATATGGTTGGTTTGAAGTAAAGAGCACAGCGGATAGTGGTTTGGGTGCTTTGGGTTGAAGTTAAAAGGCACTACTGCAAATGGTGGTTTGGGTGATTTGGTGACTTCCTGTTTGCACCATACATTGATTTTAGATAAAATAAAAGTGTTATTAGTGTTTAAAAAATGTTGAGAATCTCTCTCCTGTCAATCATGCCATGAAGGCGACACCTTTTCTGGGGGGAGGGGTTATAAAACCCAGAAGTGTGGGTGTTGCTCAGTCTCTGCATGATGGGGGAGGGAGAGGTCACGACTGTCTGAGCTGTGAATCAACTGAACACACTGAAGGTCTACTGAACTGTAAGTTGGATGTTTTGTGTGGTTTTATGGTGGTTTCACCCTGCTTGAAATAGTATGAAACTGCATTTGAATTGGTGGTCTTGCACCCTGCATGAAATGGTATGAAGCTGCATTTGAATTTGGTGGCCTTTCACCCTGCTGAAAGTGGTATGAAACTGCACTTGAATTTGGTGGCCTTGGATCCAGCTTGAAGTGGTTGGAAACTGCACTTGAATTCCATGGCCTTGCACTCTGCTTGAAGTGATAGGAAACTGCACTTGAATTTGCTGGCCTTGCACCCTGCTTGAAGTGGTAGGGAAATTGATTTGAATTTCGTGGCCTTGCACCCTGCTTGAAATGGAATGTCAAGGTATAGCCATGAGTCAACTGCCAGCCCACCAGCTGTGAGTGAGCTGCCTACACATCAGACTTGAGGGATTGAGCTGCCACCCCAAGAACCCATACCAGCGTTCCAGAACCCCCCCCCCCCCCCCCCCCCCCCCCCACTGGCCACCAATATTGTAATTGGTGGAGAGGTGGAATATTGCGTCGGGGGACCAGCCCTCCCGTGTGAACATAGGACCCAACGGGCCCCACTTAGTCTAGTGTTAGTATAAAATGCAAGAGATTGAGGACCCAGCATTCATTCTTCAATTACAAGTACACCAGTAGTTAGAGCTTAGACACAAAACGCTGGAATAACTCAGCGGGACAGGCAGCATCTCTGGAGTGAAGGAATGGGTGACATTTTGGGTCGAGACCCTTCTTCAGACTAATGTCAGGGGAGTGGGGGTTACAGAGATAAAATGTAGTTGAAGACAGTAAGACTGGTTGGGGAACTAGAAAGGGAGGGAGGGATGGAGAGAGTGGGAAAGCAAGGGCTACTTGAAGTTAGAGAAGTCAATGTTCATACCGCTGGGGTGTAAGCTGCCCAAGCAAAATATGAGGAGCTGTTCCTCCAATTTGTTCTGGGCCTCACTCTGACAATGGAGGAGGCCCAGGACAGAAAGGTCATTGTGGGAATAGGAGGGGGAGTTAAAGTGCTGAGCAACCGGGGGATCAAGTAGGTTAAGGCGGACTGAGAGGAGGTATTCAGCGAAATGATCGCCGAGCCTGTGCTTGGTCTCGCCGGTATACATAACTCCACACCTGAAACAGTGGATACAGTAGATGAGGTTGGAGGAGGTGTAAGTGAGTTTTTGCCTCACCTGAAACGACTGCCGGGATCCTTGGATGGAGTCGAGGGGGGAGGTACAGGGACAGGTGTTGCATCTCCTGCGGTTGCAGGGGAAAGTACCTAGGGAGGGGTTGGTTTGGGTGGAAAGGGACAAGTTGACTAGGGAGTTGCGGAGGGAACGGTGTCTGCAGAAAGGGGTGGAGATGGGAAGATGTGGCTGGTAGTGGGATTCCGCTGGAGGTGGTGAAAGTGTCAGAGGACGATGTGCTGTATGCGACGGCTGATGGGGTCGAAGGTGAGGACAAGGGGTTAATCCTGGCTAAATTGGAGCAGCTGGGACTTCAAAATGGGGCTACGTTTCAGGGTTGCTGGGAGATTTGGTCAAATTGGAATTGCTTCGTATTTTACTTGGGCAGCTTACACCCCAGTGCAGCGGCAGAGTTTTATATCGTTCAAGAGATTACTCCCTCTAGCCGCTAAATGGACTACATGGTTAAGGGGAATGTCTTTGTATGCATGCGAGCCCACCGTCGGGGACCTACTTCACAGATAAATCTTCAAAACACAGTCCTTTGATTAATAAATTCTTGATGAAAAACAATAAGGTACATCCAAACTTCTTCTGACTCGTACACTATAAACTTGATCAAACTCCAGCTTGTCGCTGTGAAGGTTAGAACACTCCTCGTGCCTCCGTTACGCTTCGCATGGTCAAAGGGTGATCCTTCCCCATGCTGGTCCAAAACTAAACTAAAAACTAAGCTTCTGCGCAAGAGACTTGGCTCCAAACACGCCCTAAAATACGTCATAAATCCCACCCACAATGTTATGGGCAGTCTAAAATTTAAAGACACGTGCCATAGTTAATAACACACAAAACAAGCCTAATGGCCACTACTGCCAGCGGCATGAACATTCACATCTCTAACTTCAAGTAACCTTTTTTCTCCATCCCCTCCCCCTTCCCAGTTCTGTATCTCTGTCTCTGACTAAATTTTATCTCTATACCACCCACTCCCCTGATATCAGTCTGAAGAAGGGTCTCGACCTGAAACATCACCCATTCCTTCTCTCCAGATATACTGCTTGCCCGCTGAGTTACTCCAGCATTTTGTATCGATCTTTGATTTAAACCAGCATCTGCAATTCTTTCCTACACAATAGGTAGAGCTTGCCAGCCTTAAACTGACCCATCCAACCCAATTCTCCCTGTTCTGTTGGTTAACATCGTCCATCCATGCTAGTATTGACTCTGAATATGTTGTCATTTTCCAAATGTCCCGTTATTACTTCCTTAAAGATGGATTTCAACATTTTCCCCAATGACAATGTCAGAATAGTTTGCCTTACTGCGTTCTCTTACCATTTAAAAAAAAATAGGAACTCTATCTTGAGGTTTTTGCAATTTACCGTGTCCTTTCCAGAAACTGGAGCATTTTTGGAAGATCACAATGATGCAGCTATTCCATTAACACCCTGGAATGGAGGTCTTCAGCTTGTCTTTGCATTTCCACGGTCTGATGAGTATTTCTTTATTCTCAGTTTTTCTGTTCGTCCCATTAGTCTTGCTCAGCATGCTTTCTTTATTGCTCGTGATTGTTTTATCTTTTTCGCTCGCCATAACCCTCGGATTTTCCACTATTATTATGGTGCCTTCTATTGTGTGAAGAGATTTTTGTGCATCATATGTCATGAGATTAGATGATATATACACCTCGCGCTGCCTCGGCAAGGCCACCAGCATAATGAAGGATGAGTCTCACCCCGGTCACCGCCTCTTCTCCCCTCTCCCATCAGGCAAGAGGGAGATGCCTGTGTATAAAGTCACTTTCAAGTCAAGTCAAGTCACTTTTATTTCTATAGCACATTTAAAAAACAACTCGTTGGCCAAAGTGCTTTACATTGGTGGAGGTACTATCGTTATACAATATTGGTTCATAGATTAAGTACATACATAAATACATGCATATAGCCCTCCCTCAGAGGACGTCAAGAAAGGCTTGAGGGTAAAGATGAGTTTTAAGTCTCGACTTAAAGGAGTCGATGGAGGGGGCAGTTCTGATGGGAAGAGGGATGCTGCTCCGCAGTCTAGGAGCTGCAACCACAAAGGCGCGGTCGCCCCTGAGCTTGTGCCTAGACCGCGGGATGTTCAGTAACCCCAAGTCGGCCGATCTGAGGGACCTGGAGGTGGTGTGGTGGGTTAAGCACTTTTGATGTAGGCGGGGGCAAGCCCGTTAAGGGCTTTGTAAAAACCTCCAGATTCAGGGACAGTTTGTTCCCAGCTGTCATCAGGCGACTGAACCAGATCCGTTGAGAGCGGTCGTGAGCTACCATCTACCTCTTTGGAGACCCACGTACCATCTTTAATTGGACTCTACTTGACTTTATTTTGCACAATATGTTATTCCCTTTATCCTGTATCTGTACACTGTGAACAACTTTGTTGTAATCATGTCTTTCCACTGACTGGATAGCAGGCAAAAATAAGCTTTTCTCTGTACCTTGGCACACGTGACAATAAACAAAACTAAATATATCGCATATCATGAATATGATATTATTCATATAATATCCCTGTATTCTATAATGATATTAGATTTCATATATAAATAATAATTCTTATATATAATATAGTATAATATCATTATATCATTATATATAAAATAAACTTCCATTATTTATTTTACAGTCTCAATCTCTGAGAAAGCAACTTCTATTTAAAGAGACTGTCAATCTTTTTTATTAACTTCTTAACTTTCAATCATTCCATTTGCATCCTCTCCAATTTCATGCTTCCTGCTTATATTTTATTTTTTATTCACTCTTGTCTTCTGGATTTGTGTACTGTTTCTTTACGCTTGTCAAGCTCATTTCCATCGCAGGGTATAAATATCAAAATATATAAAAAGTGCATGTTTTCCTTGTGAATATTGAAACCAAATGGTATTGTATGTTGATGGCCTGGACAACAACACATATACAAGGGTTTATGCCAATTATTTCTATAATAATCCCCACAATTTAACACAGGATTTCTATGGAAATAGAAGATTTATTTTTACTCATTGGATTGGTCAATAAACAAACTCGTGCCAATGATATTTTTCTACTTCTGATGGGTGTATTGTCCTTTGTCCCACTTGGGCGTCCTAATCCGCGAGTTCTGGCGAGTTTCCCCTCGACTCATACACGCAGCATGGTCAACACGAGGTCGTAGAAGGTCTTCGTAACTCTCCTTTTTGCTCGAGAGTGGTCTCCGCGTATTCGAGGCCTCCTCTAGGTCGCGGTATTTTTTCAATATGTTGATAAATGCCCTTGTCTAAAAAAAAGGTCGCCATGGAAAAAATCTATACTTTTTTTACTCGTAGGTTTAGTCGTAGTAGGTCATAGTAGTAGGTCGGCATTTTAGTCGTAGGTAATCGAGGATAGTCGAAGGTAGTCGTGGATAGTCTTCATCATAGTCGAAGGAGATCGAAGGTCGTCTTCACTCTCCACTATTCGGTGCCCAATTTTCCCGAAGTTAATCGTAGCTAGTCGAAGCTGGACTTCAACATAGTCGAAGGAGGTCTTCTACATGTCATGTTTTCAAACTCTTCTAAACTCGCCAATTAGGTCGCCCAAGAGGGACAGCCCCTTAAGGCCTGTGTCGTTGGATGGTGTCATAGAGTTATACAGTACAGCGTTTTCGGCACAAGTCACCCATGCCAACCAAGGTGCCAACGTGACCAAGTCCCATGTGCCTGCATCTGGCCCATATCCCTGTAAATCCTCTCTATCCATGTACGTGTCCAAATAATGAACATTGTAACTGTACTTGGCTCTACCACCTCCTCTGGCATTGATTTCATACCCAACTCTGTATGCAAAGGTTGCTCTTGACATGCCCTTTAAATGTTTGCCCTATAGAGTTAGGGAAAAAATACCATTTGCCTTACCTGCACTCCTGATGATGTTATACACCTCTAAAAGGTCACCCCTCATCCCTACACTACAGGGGGGGAAAGCCCCTGCCTATCCATTCTGAACAAGCGTGTTTTAGTACCACTGCTCTGTGAACGTGTCCTACCCTGGGACTGGGAATCCTCTCAGGCTCCTGACACAGCCCGAAGATAGGCACAAAATGGTGGAGTAGCTCAGTGGGTCAGGCAGCATCACTGGAGAAAAGGAATAGATGATGTTTTGGGTTGGAACCCTTCTTCAGACTCTCTGGAGAAAAGGAATTGGTGACGTTTTGGATCAGAAAACTTCTTCAGATGGGTTCTTCTTCAGAAGAAGGATTCCAACCCGACATGTCACCGATTCCTTTTCTCCAGAGATGCTGCCTGACCAGCTGAGTTACTCCAGCATTTTGAGTCTATCATTTGGTATACGCCAGCCACAGTGGTTCTCTCCTTATACTGGAATTCTTTGCCACAGAAAGGTGCGGTGGCCAAGGCAGTGGATATTTTTAAGGCAGAGGTAGATAGATTCTTGATTGGTACAGGTCAGAAGTTATGGGGAGAAGGCAGGAGAATGGGGTTAGGAGGGAGAGATGGATCAGCCATGATTGAATGGCGGAGTGAACTTGATGGGCCAAATGGCCTATTTCTACTCCGATCACTTATGACCTTATAATCTTATGATGTTATACAGGCCATCCTGTTCCCACCACTGTGCTAAACCCCACTCCACCCACTAGCCTCATCCCCAAATCCCCAAGTAAACATCAAACTCTGGTCCCAACTTCTAAAGCCCATCCTCACCCTCATCATATTTTATTATTGGTGAAGATGTGAATTGTAGATTTAACTTTCCTTTACATAAGCTGTTTATTCAATCAATTCACTTCTGCACTTTATAATAACTGGAACTAGTCAGTAAATGAACCTTCCTCCTCAAATTGCTTTAAAGTGCTGAGGAAAGCACTTAAAACAGCTCTTACTAAATCACGGAGCGATTTCACTGCAGGGTACTTTATGTGTACTGTTGATAAGCCGATGAAGTGATATAGAAAATGAGCTCTACAGAAAACGGGAGGACATATTGCTGGTTTTCAGAGAATCCAACACTATATTTGTCATTTCTAACTGTTTATGCTGAATCAAACAATTTTTAAAAAAGTCAATAAATAATTTGTAGAAACAGAGAACTGCAGACGCTGGTTAATACAAAAAATGGACACAATGCTGGAGTAACCCAGCAGGTCAGGCAGCTTCTCTGGAGAACATGGATAGGTGACATTTTGTGCCTAAAGAAGGGTCTGGATCTGAAACATCACCAGTTCTCATCAAGGTTCTCTAGAGATGTGGAGTCTGAAGAAGGGTCTCGACCCGAAACGTCGCCCATTCCTGCTTTCCAGAAATGCTGCCAGTCCCGTTATGTTGCTCCAGCTTTTTGTGTCTATCTCCAGAGATGTTGCCTGTCCCGCTGAGTTACTCCAGCACTCTGCGTCCACAATAAGAAATCTATTGCATTACGAAATGTTATGTAATCTTCAGTTTTAGTAGGTAAATTTCAATATTGTTAGAAAAACAAATCGATAAAAAAGAATACATCTCTACCATAATGTATCGAAAGTAATTGAATGCAGGACATACTTGCTCTGTACAGAATATTAAAGGGATTAAAAGATTCCAACAGCTATTATGTTTATTATCAGAAATTAGATACTTTAAAAGGTAAGAATATTTTGCAACATCACATATATGACTGGAAGAATTTCCAAATTAGCTATTTTAAAACAAAGGAATAAGGTATTTATAAACAAAATGTTTATAATTTACTACAAAGATTTTTCATCAGAATCAAACTGCAATTGCCAAAATATTTTATTTTAGTTTAGTCCCAGCGGGTAGAAATTGAATTTATGGGTTCAGAATGAATGGCATAAAAATTCAGAAAGCAATATCCTTTGCTCGAAGGACATATGGGAGCAGGAAGGTCATGCTAGACTTGTACACAACGCTATTTTCAAGAGAGAGTTAGATTTAGCTGGAATCAAGGGATATGGGTAAAAAGCCAGAATGGGGTTCTGATTTTGGATGATCAGCCATGATCATATTGAATGGCGGTGCTGGTATTTTCCACCACCTATTTTCTATGTTTCTATGTTTATTTAGAGTTCAGCTTGAGGACCACATACAGTCTGATCACCACATCACACAAGAGGATGTCAGGAATTGAAAACTGGAGCTATGAAGAAAGACTGAAAGAAGAAGGATTGCTTTCTGTGTAATGCAAGGGAAGAGGGGAGACTTAATAGAGGCATAAAAATATTATGTGTGGCCTAGAGAGAGTAAAGAAGAAGGACATCACTTGAATTGTTGTAACAGCAACAAGGTGGTGGAATTAGCTTTGATTTTGACTCACAGACAGACTTAATGTACTGTTTAAGAAGGAACTGCAGATGCTGGAAAATCGAGGGTAGACAAAAATGCTGGAGAAACTCAGCCGGCGAGGCAGCATCTATGGAGCGAAGGAAATAGGCAACGTTTCGGGCCGAAACCCTTCTTCAGACTAGGTTCCTTTGGTATTATTTTTATGATTATATAACATATCCAGCCTCGAATCGTGCAGAAGAGTTTTTCAGCTTTCCCTCCGAGCCACCGATGGTAGAATTGTTCTGCTGGTTCCACAATTTCCCAATTGTCAACCCTTCAATTGACATCCCCGTCTTAGACCACAGTTCAGTGCAGGAATCTGTCTGCACCACACACGATGCCAAGACAAACTCTTACCTGGTTATCCACGTGTCTAGCCAAAAGCCGTTAGACAGCTACTGACTAGGAATCAGTCCCGGAAAATAGACACAAAGGAGTAACACAGCAGGTCAGACAGCTTGTGCAAGAAGGAACTGCAGATGCTGCTTTAAACCGACGGGTCAGACAGCTTCTCTGGAGGAAAGGAATAGGTGACGTTTCAGGTCAAGACCCTTCTTCAGACTGTCTCGACCAGAAATGTCATCTATTCCATTTCCTCGTTGCCTATCTTCGGTTTAAACCAGCATCCGCAGTTCCTTCCTGCACAATCAACCCCAGAAGATGGTGCAGAGTCACAAGAAGTTTAATGACATGGGTAAAGATATTATCAAATCACATTTCTCAACAAATGCACCGTTAGCTTCACATCCAAATGCTTGCACCCACCTAATAGCAACCCCTACCTTACATTAGAGGATATAAAGTGCTGGAGTAACACAACAGGTCTAGCAGCATCTCTGGAGAACATGGATAGATGATGTTTTGGGTCGAGAACCTTCTTCGGACTGGTCTCAGTCTCGACCCGACAATACCTATCTATGTTCTCCAGAGATGCTGCCTGACCTGCCAAGATACGCCAGCACTTTGTGCCCTTTTCTGTATTAACCAGCATCTGCAGGTCCTTGTCCTTAGCTTACATTAATATGTTCCCATCACACCATCACACAGTCACAGCTAACCACTTCAGCCCCCAAACTGAAGCCCATACCATCCATTGAGACACCGCAGGCTCCACCTAAGTACATTGTGAGGCAAATCCCAACACTGTTCCTTCTCGCTCACAGGAGAAGGTGGCTCACGCTGGTTACCAACAACCAGCAAAATGGAATTAGAGCAGCTCCATGGCTGCCTTGGCCTACGCCATCTTCGACAAACATTTTAACTCCCCTTCCCATTCCCAGACTGACCTTTCTGTCCTGGGCCTCCTACACTGTCAGATTGAGGCCACGCGTAAATTGCTTGAGCAGCTTACAACCCAGTGGTATGAACATTGATTTCTCTAATTTCAAGTAACTCCTGCATTCCTTACCCAACCCCCCCCCCCCCCCCCCCCCCCCCCCCCCCACACCTCTCCGCCCCATCCCACACCCTAGTCGTTCTACTAGTTCCACTGTTCTCATCTTTGAATCCCAGTCATTAGGACATCTTCCCCAGCCAACAATGGGCGATGATAGACCATCTTGATGTCATCTGTAGCCGGCCTGTTTGTTCCGACCTTTTCTCTTTTCCAGTTATCCCCCTCCCCGCACTTCTATCTTTCAGTCTGAAGAGGGGTTCCGACCCAAAACATCACCTAGTCCTTTTTTCAAGAGATGCTGCCTAACCCGCTGATGTACTCTGCATTTTGTGTGTCTATCTTCGATCTCGACCAGCAAATGCAGTTCCTTCACTGGCTCACTTTATTGTAGAGGTGAGTAGTGTCCACTCCGGTCAGAGTATTGCCTTCTTCCTCCGATCCCACAATGCAGATGGTGTCACACCCTCCATTTCCAGAAAGCCTTTGATAGGGTGCCACACGAGAGGCTGCTAAGGAAGATGAGAGCCCACGGTATCAAAGGGCAGATACACTAGCATCGATAGCAGGTTGGCTGGATGGCAGAAGACAAAGAGTGCCAATAAAAGGGGATTTTTCTGGTTGGCTGCCAGTGACCAGTGGTGTTCTGCAAGGGTTGGTGCTGGGCCCGTTGCTCTTCACATTGTATATTAATGATTTGGACAAGGGGATTGAAGGCTTTGTGGCCAAGTTTGCGGATAATACGGGGAAATAGGTGGAAGGGCAGGCAGAGACTCTGCAGAAGGACGGACAAGTTGGGAGAGTGGGCTGAGAAGTAGCCGATGGACGTGGCAAAATGTAGAGTCATGCATTTTGGTAGTAGGAATAAAGGCGTAGACTATTTTCTAAACTGGGAGAGAATCCAGAAATCGAAGGTGCAAAGGGACTTGGGAGTGCTGGTGCAGGATTCCCAAAAAGTTAATCTGCAAGTCGAATCAGTAGTAAAGAAAGCAAATTCAATGCTAGCATTTATTTCAAGGGGGCTTGTATACAAAAACAGGGATACAATGCTGAGGCTCTATAAGGCACAGGTAAGGCCGTAGTTGGAATATTGTGAGCAAATTTGGGACCCATATCTGAGAAAGGATGTGCTGGCTCTGAAGAAGGTCCAGAGGATGTTTAGAAGAATTATCCCAGGAATGAGTAGGTTAAACTATGATGAGCATTTGTCGGCACTGGGCCTGTACTCGCTGGAATTTAGAAGGATGACGGGGGAAACATGCAGAATAGTGAAAGGTTTGGATGTGGGGAGGACGTTTCCACTAGTTGGAGAGTCTAGGACTAGAGGTCATTGCCTCAGAATTAAAGGATGTTCTTTTAGGAAGGAGATGAGGAGAAATTTCTTCAGCCAGAGAGTGGTGAATCTATGGAATTCTTTGCCACAGAAGGCTGTGGAGGCCAAGTCAGTGGATATTTTTTAAGGCAGAGACAGATAGGTTCTTGATTGAGTAAGGGTGTCAGAGGTTATGGTGAGAATGAGGTTATGAGGGAGAGATAGATCAGCCATGATTGAATGGCCGAGTAGACTTGATGGGTTGAATTCTACTCCTATCACTTATGACCTTATGACCTCCCCTTCCCTCCCCATCTTATCATTATAACTGTACTCTCGAATCCTCTTTCTTTCAAGAGCCAAGAATTCCCAGCAGACATGTCCACAGCAGCTGAGCGGGATGAGACTGATATAAAAGATGCCCTGGCCGTCGATCTGATTCTTACAGCCATGGAGAATTAATAGTTGGTGTACTGGAGACATTTGTGTGTGGCAAGTCGCTAGGCCTGACTGGGCCAGTGCCAGGGTCACGGGAGGGTAAAGATGACATAGGTTATATTGCAGTGGATTCAATAGTTTATAAGTTTATTAGTCACAGGAGCAGAATTAGGCCACTCGGCCCATCGAGTCCATTGCGCGATTTAATCATGGCTGATCTATCTTTTCCTCTCAACTCCAATCTCCTGCCTTCTCCATAACCTTTGACACCCCATACTAATCAGGAATTTGTCAATCTCTGCTTTAAAAATATCTAATGACATGGATTCATACAGCATAGAAACAGGCCGATCAGCCCAACCCACCCATGCCAACCAAAATGCCCATTAATGCCAGTCCCATTTGTCCATGTTTGACCCTTATTCCTCTAAACCTTTCCTATCGATGTACCTGTCTCAATGTCCCTTAAATCTTGTTATTCTACCTCTTGACAATGGGGATCTGTGATGAAGTGAAAAATTGCGATTATTTACTGAATTCAGTCAGATACGTTCTTCCCTGGCGGCCAGGTGTTGCTTCCTCTCTTCTACTTCCTCCTCCTCCTTTTCCGCTATCTGCTGCATCTTAACTGTGGTCAGGGCTTGAGCCAGCATTATTACCATGCGGGGGCTGCTTAACAATATGAATGTTTTGTTCAGGCAGGTTTGCAAGTGGCAGCATCGCTGTCACTCTATGTGGATCTCATGTGCATAGACTTTGGAGTAGATCATAAGACACAGGAGCAGAATGAGGTCATTCGGCCCATCGAGTCTGCCCTGCTGTTCTGTCATGGCTGATCTATTTTTCCCTCTCAATCCCATTCTCCTGCCTTCTCCCTGTAACCATTGACCCCTTTACTAATCAAGAACCTATTAATCCCCACTTTAAAGAATATCCAATGATTTGGCCTCCACAGATGTCTGTGACAGTGAGTTCCACAGATTCACCACCCTCTGGCTAAAGAAATATTCCTCCTCATGTCCATTCCAAAGGTACGTCCCTTCATTCTGGTCCTAGACTCTCCCATTACTGGCAACATCCTCTCCACATCCTCTCTGTCTAGGCCTTTCATTACTCGGCAGAGCTAGAGTATAGTTCTTGTTCTTTAGTCTGTCGTGGTGGATGATGCAGTGGCAGTCATACCCATGGTTGCCAGCCAGCAGCACAGTTTGGCTCGCATTTAAAAGTCAGTGTGCATTCCCAGGGCCTCGAGGGCCGGAGCCCCTCAGGTCAGAGGCTCGTGGATCAGAGGTGGAGCCTTGCGAGTCGACGAAGCCCGCGGACAACGCCCCCCGGGTATGATCAGTTTTTCACTTCATCACAGATCCCCATTGTCAACAGGTAGAATAACAAGATTTAGGGGACATTGGGACAGGTACATCAATAGGAAAAGCTTAGAGGAATGAGGGTCAAACATGGGAAAATGGGACTGGCATTAATGGGCATTTTGGTTGGCATGGGTGAGTTGGCCTTATACGATTTTCTTTACCAAAGTCAATTAATCTACAAACCTGTACGTCTTTGGAATGTGGGAGGAAGCCAGAACACCCGGAGAAAACCCATGCAGGTCACTGGGGCAAGGACAAAATCTGTACAGACAGCACCCACGGCAGGATCATTAACAGCAAACAGTGACCTGTTCCCTTTATCCTCGTGACTTTTTTGCATATCTTTCATGCATTTGCTCTTTATCTCTCAATATCACCGTCTATACCTCTTGTTTCCCCATCCCCTGGGACAGAGCTGCTGTCCGACCCACTGAGTTACTCCAGTTTTTTGTGTCTATCTTCGACTAAAAGCACGGTTGTTTTCGCTGCAGTGCCATAAACCCTTTGCTGAAATGGTATCTTTCCTGATCGCCAAACGGAGAACCCATAAGATGAATTGAGGGTACACAAAATGCTGGAGAAACTCAGCGGGTGCAGCAGCATCTATGGAGCTAAGGAGACAGGCAACGTTTCGGGCCAAAACCCTTCGTCAGACTGATGAGGGTTTCGACTGATGAGGGTTTCGGCCCGAGACGTTGCCTATCTCCTTCGCTCCATAGATGCTGCTGCACCCGCTGAGTTTCTCCAGCATTTTGTGTACCCTCGATTTTCCAGCATCTGCAGTTCCTTCTTTAACACCATAAGATGAATTCCCAGGAGCCCACTTTCACAGCTGTTGCAGAATACCTGCTCATTTTCTCCTGATTGCTGAATTTCCTCAACCAACTGTTCAACAAATCTTAAAGAAAATGAATTGTCAAACCATGGAGCATATCAAGTCAACAAATCTATCTCTTTGATCTTTCTAATTACTTTTCTGACCAGTGGAACTGGCTCATTAACCCTCCGGCCAAAGAGATTATCTGAGTCGATACTTAATCATGGTTTCCACCAACTGTCTGTTAACCAAAGGAGCTAATTCATCTCCTTGATTTAGAAACTAATTTTGGGTCTTTTGGCCCAGTGATTGCTGACCAGAAGGGCTCACGGAGTAATTTTGTTCTAAGTGTAGATATAATTAATTAGCCTTCTGGCTCAACAAATTCCTAACATTAGCATTTTGATCTCACTGTAACATTGTTAATGAGTTTGTTTATTACCAGTTGTCTATTTAAACCATCAAAATAAATAGTTTTTGATGTTTTCCATCTGATTGTCTCACGTATTAATTTCCCACTTTAATAAGCTTAAAATAGGTTAATTGCAAGTTCTTTTCTTTGATTAGAAAATTGCTACCTTGCTACCAGATGGTCAATAAACTCGGAGACTTGTGATTTTGATGAAGGCCTGAGGTCAACTCTTATTTGCATTTAACCTCGTCCATTTCAATGATATTGCTGCTGTTTCGAGTAGACTATTAGAAAAAGGTGGAAAATAAGAAGGGAAATTATTAATTTTGATCAGCTTCACTGCTGACTTCTACCATGCTTCTACATTCACTGCACCCTTTAGATTAGTTTAGCTTCGAAATACATCATGGAAACAGGCCTTCGGCCCATCAAATCTATGACGACACAAGAGAAGCTGCCTGACAGGCTGAGTTACTCCAGCATTTTGTTTCTATCTGCGGCGTAAACCAGAATCTGTTGTTCCTTCCTCCATGAATCTCTGATGACCATTAATTGCCCATGCATACTGGTTCTGATATACCACTTTCCCATTCCTTACACAGTCAGGAATACACAATTTACAGAGGCCATTCATCCTACAAACTCGCATGTCTTTGTGACGCGGGAGGAACCCCTTCAGGTGGGCCCTTTCTGTGGGTCTTGAGATGGTTGAAGAGGCTGATCCTGCAGCCAATGACTTTATCGTCCCTCCAGGTGGACACCTGTGCATGCTAACGTTTGATGTGGGGAGACTGATTAACGGACCACATGGCCACCACATGGCCCTTGACAGTGGTACACTCGGGTACAACAGCCTGGACCCCACAATGCTGGGACATGCTCCCTGATGCGGACTTTGAATGGATACAGCATGGAAACAGGCCCTTCAGCCCACCGAGACCACGCCGACCAGCGATCCCCATACACCAGCACTATCCTACACACTAGGGACAATTTATAACTATTTCTAACCAAAGCCTGTGTGCCTTTGAAATGTGGGAGGCAACCAGAGCTCCCGGGGAAAACCCACACGGTCAGAAGGAGAACGTGCAAACTCCATACAGACAGCACCTGTAGTCAGGATTGAACCCGGGTCTCTGGTGCTGTAAGACGGCAACTCTGCCACTGTGCCGCCCTTTCTCCTTCTCAGCTGTTGTGGTGCTCCGTTGGTTGGCCAGCCACCATCCTCCATTTGTTGCACCATCCTGGTCTTCTTCTTTGGTCGCGCATTGCCTTGAACCGCTCCCCCGATCTGCCCGCCATGGGTGATGCTGCAGATGGTACATCTGTCAGGATCAAAGGCACGTGCAACCTTCCTCACCACAACAAGGTGGCAACCATTGGAAGGTGACATTTGCTGCAGCTATCTGGACTATATCTCTTCCCATGGGTCCTTCATAAGGATGTTATCCCAGTTTCTCCTTCGCAGCCACATCTTGATCATCTGAAATGCTCTCCTGTTTCAGGACACCTGGCTACCTTTCTTCTGTATTGATATCAGCCCGCCCTCATGTTTCCCTTTCTTGGATTTCTGCTTTCCCCCTGTCTCCCTCACAAAAGAACAGTGATCGAGTGACCCTAGTCCTCACCTCTTACCCCACCAGCCTCCATGTCTAGTACATAACCTTCGTTATTTCTGCCCGTTGCAATGAGATCGCACTGCTGACCATATCTTCTCCTCCCCTTCCCTACCCATCGTTCGCAGGGCCCACTCCCTCCGTGATATCCTAGCTCGGAGTGAGTAAGTGCAGAGCTTGTACTTGTACGCCATTTCAATTCCGCATCCCATTCTCACAACAACGTATCCAGCCTGAAGAAGTGTCCCGATCCAAAACACCGCCTATCCAGGTTCTGAGTTGCTGCCTGACCCCGCTGAGCTACTCCAGATCTCTGTGTCCTCTCTTCCAACGTATCCATCACAACCTTCTCCGCTCCCACTGTGAGGTCCAACATAAGCTAGAGGAGCAGCATCTCGTATTCATTGAATTTTCCAATTTAAGGCAGCCCTCATCTCAGGCATGTTTTCCCCACACTACCTCTCTCTCCTTTTTTTCCACCACTGGTCATCCTATTTTTGTGGCCTTCCAGCCCCCTCATCATTTTTGTCACTCTCCTCTTTCTGGTCCCATCAACCCCCCCTTTTTTTTCCTTTTCAAAAACTTTATTCGACACAATCATATGATACAACACATCAAAACGTAATCAAAATTACACTCTATCAAAACAAATCATTATAGCACAACAGTGCAATCATTGTTTGCAATACTCTCAACCCCACGCGGTGACCAGCGCCATCCATCCACCCCCTCATCCACAGGCCTCACTCAGCTGTCTCTGGTTCCATCTGTCCTTCGCCTTTTCCTTCAATGATTCCATCAGCACCTTCCTCACTTATCGCGTTTCTGCACTGGTAGCCTTTGTGTTCCATCATGTTGCCCTCCAGCGCCTATCTCCACCATCACCCTCCTCTCCCCTCACATGGCTCCATCTGCCTTTGACTGTTCCCATCTGTCATCTACCTGTCCTTTGTCTCCCAACTCCAACCCTCCCCCTCCCTTACCTGGCTCCGCCTGCTCATCATCCTTTGCCTCTTCTTTGCTCCTTCAACCACCCACTGACTGGCCCCCGCCCCATCACTGCTCCTCTCCTCGTTAGACTGGCTACTTCCCTATCCACTCACAGTTCTGATGCAAGGTTTCATCCCCAAACATCGACAAATCCCTTCCCCTCACCTAAGCTGCTGAGCCATGGTGGCACGGTGGCGCAGAGGTAGAGTTGCTGCCTTACACACATACACCGCCAGCGACCCGCGTTCGATCCCGACTACAGGTGCTGTCTGTACGGAGTTTTCCCCGTGACCACGTGGGTTTTCTCCGAGATCCCCCTACACTCCAAAGACCTACAGGTTTTTAGGTTAATTGGCTTGAAGTAAGTGTAAATTGTCCCTCATGTGTGTAGGACAGTGTTAATGTGCCTGGATCGATGGTTGGTGCGGAGTCAGTGGGCAGAAGGGCCGGTTTCTGCGCTGGATCTCTAAAGTAAGCTAAACCAAAAAGTTAAGATAGACACAAAATGCTGGAGTAACTCAACGGGACGGGTAGCATCTCTGGAGAGAAGGAATGGGTGACGTTTCGGGGGAGAGAAGGGTCTCAACCTGAAACGTCACATATTCCTTCTCTCCAGAGATCCTGCCTGTACTGCTGAGATCCTCCAGCATTTTGTATCTATCTTCGGTTAAAACCAGCATCTGCAGTTCCTTCCTACACTTAAACCGAAAAGTTCCTCCAGCAGATTGTTCATTGCTCCAGATTCCAACGTCTGCAGTCTCTTACAGTATATCTTCAATTGAGGATGTCTTTGGAGACACAAGGAACTGCAGAAACATGAACAAAACACCAAGTGCTGGAGTAACTTAAACAATTCAGGCAGTATCTGTGGAGGAAATGAACTGGTGACATTTTGGGTCGGGTCCCTCGCTCAGACTGACATCTCGACCCAAAACATTATCTGACCCTTCCCTCCGTTGATGCTGCCTGACCTACCAAGTTCCTCCAACACTTTGTGCATTTGTTCAAGTAGTGTTCCCCACGCAAGCAGGTAGGTTAGTAAACAGGAATGATGTAAACACTCAACGAGCTAATCTTGCAACCATTAATTGAGGATGAAAGCTTCACTGAGAAATATGAGGTTACAACCTGTAGAACAATATATTTAAGGGCCTGTCCGAGGTAATTCACGAGTTCTCCCGAGTTTTCCCCTGATTCGAACTCGGAGAATGTCCGTAGCGGTCCGTGGGAGTTCATGGATGTCTCGTAGCGGCTCGTATGAGTGAAAAGTAAATTTTTTTTTTCATCACAAGTATTTTTTTCCTCATGGACATTTTTCACAGTGTTGAAAAAACGTCACGAGTTTACCGCATTTCCTAAGTATCTACCGTTACTCGTACGAGCCGCTACGAGACATCCATGAACTCCTACGGACATTCTCCAAGTTTGAATCGGGGGGGAAAACTCGTGAGAACTCTTGAATTACCTCGTACAGTGGGACAGGCCCTTAAGCACATAGAAAACAAAATGGAGGCACCATCATCAGCCTCTAATCCACAAATGCCTTTGCTCTTCATGACCTAGAAATGTTATTAAGCATTATACCTAAAGTGATTTTTTAAAATTGTATATTGTGTTTTTGAACTATATTCATTTCATCCTTCTAAGCAGTTTGATGTTTATTGTTGACCTTTTTTCAATTAGCACAAAAAATATGTTGCTACCAATTTCATATCAAACTAAAATGGATTATACTATCTGAAGTGACATCTCCATGTATTTTCTCAAGATAATTAGGAGCTACCTGTCTCTCTGAATTCTCAAGTCTGCTATCATATTGCAGCTTTATATGTTTCGACTGCATTTGGAGTTTTGTGTGCAGTTCTGGTCGCCCCATTTCAGGAAGGATGTGGAGGCTTTGGAAGAGGTTTACTAGAATGTTTAAGAAGGAACTGCAGATGCTGGAAAATCAAAGGTAGACTAAAATGCTGGAGAAACTCAGCGGATGAGTTAGCATCTATGGAGCGACGGAAATAGGCAACGTTTCAGGCCGAAACCCTCTTCTTCGAATGTTGCCTGGATTTAGGGATATTCGCTATAGGGGGAGCTTGGGTTGACTTGGATTGTTTTTTCAGGAACGTCGGAGGTTATGGAGAGGCCTGATAAAATATATAAAATGATGTTAGGCAAAAATAGGGGAGACAGTCAAAATCCTTTTTTCCTGGGATGGAAAAATCAAATGCTAGAGGGATAGCTTTAAGCTGAGAGGGGCAAAGTTTAAAAGATATGTGGGGGGCAGGTTTTTTTACACAGAGGGTCATGAGTGCCTGGAACGCACTGTCGGGAGGGGGGGGGGTGTGTGGTTAAACCAGATACGTTGGTGGCATTTAAAAGACTTTTGGATAGGCATATGGATTTGTAGGGGAAGAGGGATATGGGCTATGTGCACATAGATAATAGATGATTTAGACATCGTGTTTGGCACAGACATGGTGGGTCGTAGGACCTGTTCTTCTGCTGTCCTATATTCAAGGTTTTCTGTTCTGCCAATTTCTGCTGTGGGGAGACGTTTGCTCACTCCACTGGGAATCTCACGGACAGGCACAACTGTAACAGGCCCTTGCACTGTAATCACGGTGGATCTTAGAACCAGCATCACTTTGTCACCTTCACTGAACACCTCTTCTGATTGTGAATAACCAATTCTGAACAGGGAATTGGGAACTGGGAGAAATGTAGTCAGGCTGACCATAGCCTGATGTACGATCTAAAGCCCCAAAACCAAATGGACCAATTGTTCAGTCTGAGCTGGAGATAGAATAAATTTCCGATGCTGGAACCTTGAGCAAAACACAAAGTGCTGGAGGAACTTAATGGGTCAGGCAGCATCTGTGGAGGGGATACACAAGCAACATTTTGGGTGAGGACCTTTCTTCAGTTTAAGCTCACAGACAGTGGTGCTAGAATAGTTGTTGGCAACCACAATGCAGTTCCATCAGTTAGTGACTGAATGTTCACCCTATGCCTCCATCTAGGGGCGGCGAGACAGTAGAGGGGCAGGCTGATTGGTCTATCTGTCCTGTCTCCTGCCTCATTTGGCGAGTTGCATTCAAAGCCTCCCCCAAACTCGGTATCCTTTGAAGTGACTGGGATTGGTCCTCCCACCTTTCCATCTCATCGGTCGAGCTGAGAGAATTTGCGGGAGAGTCTCGGCAGGTGTATAATTGCCCCCCCCCCCTCACCCCATCAGAAGCCAATGGTCAGCAGTGAAGATCCCCAGCAACAGCCAGTAATGGTCGAGAGAGCCATGCCACATTTAAAGTCTGCAACCCAGAATATGAAGACGGCACTGGTCCTATCCGAGGCAGACCAACCTTCATCAAGGACAGAGGTCAAGGGAATCCAAGAGCTCAGTGAAGACCAACCCCAAACTTAGCAGATGGTATTGGGTAATCGGGCAGATGGTTACAGCCTAAGCTAAGTATGACTATGTGTGTATGTATATGTATGTGCCTGTGTGTGTGCATGTGTGCATGCGTATGTGCGGAGGGTTTGCCTGTGTGTGTGGTGTGTGGTGGTGTGTGCGTGAGCATGCTTGTGTGTGGAGGGTGTGTGTGTGGGGGGGGGGGGGAGAGTGTGTGTGTGTGTATGTGTGTGGAGGGTGTGTGTGTGTATGTGTGTGGAGGGTGTGTGTGGGGGGAGTGTGTGTGTGTATGTGGGTGCATGTGTGTGGTGGGTGGGTGTGTGTATGCCTGTGTGTGTCTGCATGTGTGCATGCTTGCGTGTGTCAATAGAACTATGCTTGCAATAGAATTAAACTTGTATATTTTTGTTTGTTCGCAAAAGTATAAAGTTCCTAAGTAAAGCGCAGTTAAAGAGAAAAATGTAGAAACAAGGGATTGCAGACGCTGGTTTACAGAAAAAGACATAAAATGCTGACACTCGCTGAGTTACTCCAGTACTTTGTGTCTTTTTATGCTTAATGAGATATTAATCGACATGCTCAGAGATTCGGAGGAGCAGCACAATGGTCTGTGAAATGGAAATTACTGTGCGGAAAATGTTACAAAGAATAACTAGCAGAAAGGTTCACTGTAATCTAGAAACCACATACAATCAAAGCACGAACAATAGGCACTAGAATGATAAACACTTCAGCTGTATCGACCAACATCTAACTACAAATAACAGCAGTGTGAGCCGTCACCAAGCTGGGAACATAACCTACTGTGTGTGTGTGTGGGGGTGTTTTGTGAGGGGGGAATGTGTGAGCGGTGTGTGAGGGGAGTGAGGTGGGTGCGTACCATTGCAGACACAATAGCTCACAGAAAGATAGAAAATTCATACCATATTTCATACATAATAACTGTAATAAACAATGTGAATAAAAACACAAAGTGCTGGAGTAACTCAGCAGGTCAGGCAGCATCCCTGGAGGACATCAATAAGAAACATTTTGGGTTGTGTACCCTTCTTCAGAGTGTGAAGAAGTGTCCTGACCCAAAACGGCCCCTATCCATGTCCTCCAGAGATGCTGCCTGACCGGCAGAGATCCTCCCACATTTTGAGGTTTTTTTTAAAAAGCAGCACATGCAGTTAACGATACAAAAGTGGGTGTTTTTGCAGATAGTGAAGATGGTGTGAAAGATAGCAGCAGGATCTGGATCAATTGGCCAGGTGGGCTGAGGATTGGTTTATGGAAGTTAATAGTAAGATTAAACGAGAACTTACCAAGTTCGAAGGTTGATCTTTATTTTACGAGGAGTTGCGGTGAGGGATTTCGTGAAGACCCCGCCAGCACGCCTGCGCGACATCCTTCAAAGCAGCGGTGTGGAATCACAGAACGCACCATGACTGAAAATAGTAAGATGAAGAATGTAGAACTTCCCAGTTGACCTTATGATAGAGGGTGGGAGCGGGGGGCACGAAATCCTTCACTGCAACTCCTCATAAAATAACAATCAACCTTCGAACTTGGTAAGTTCTGGTTTAATCTTACTATTTTATTTCGGAGTCACGTGAGTGACTTCGTGAAGATTTCAAAGCTCTGTGATTTCATGCCCTGGACAACGTCCATGCTATCACACTGCCGCAATCCTGACGGAGGAAGGCTGTTAATGCAGTTCAGTCGAAACAGGCTGAAAAATAATGCATATTTATTAACCGAATAATAATAAACAAATAACCCCTAATTCGGGGACAAACATTCACTGAGCGGCTCCCAGCACAGCTTCTGCGAATGTTGCGGGGGCGACCAGTGGTTTATTGTAGAACCTTTGGAAGGTTGCTTCACTGGCCCAGCCCGCGGTGGCGAGGATGTGGTTGATTGGCACCTCCATGGCCCTCGCCGCTGATGTGGATACAGCCCTAGTGGAATGAGATTTAAAAATGTTAGTAGCGACTCCTGCTGCACCCAACACCACCCTGAGCCACCTGGCGATAGTCTGTACAGTCACCCGGTGATGCGGAGGTTTGCGGCTGATGAGGAGCCCCTGCTCCTTCTTCCTGATGGTTCTTGTAATTTGGATGTAGTGGTGACTAGATGGGTGACTATGCAGAGGGTGGCATCAGTAGGGTATGCCTGAAACTCCAACTGCAGCCCATGAGCCCCTGGCCTGTGCTGCTTCAATAAGTCCTGGACAAAGAAATTCACCTGTGTAGGGGTGGAGACCATTCTATCAAGCCGCAGCTTTTGTAATGCCTGGACTCGTTGAGCTGTAGTCAGTGCCATCAGCATCACCACTTTGAGGGTGAGCTGTTTGAGTGGTAACTCGGTCATTGGAGACCAGCTCCTCAGTAGGGTCAGAACGATCCCTACATCCCAGGTGAAGGTGTATCTGGGCCGTGGAGGGTTGGTGTTAAACACTCCCCTCATGAATTTAGACACCAGGTGGTTTGAGCCTATACCTATGTCCAGGTATGAGGATAGTGCACTCCTGGCTGTTGATGGCACTGTAGCTAAGGCCAGCATCGAAATGAAGGCCAGCTAGGAATTCCAGGACATCAGGGATTGTTGCCGTGTTGGTAGTCGTGTTGGTATGAGAGCAGAATGCCTCCCACTTCCTGATCTGTGTGAGGTACTGCCTCCGGGTTGATTCTCGGCATGATGCTGAGATGAGTTCCGTTTCCCCCAATGGATAGAAAACGCATCCATTGCTATTGCCCCAGGGTCTGGTTCCCAAGACACATACGTTGGTATCTGATGGTTCAACCTGGATGCAAAGAGGTCAATATCTGGTGTCCCATGGTGAGCTATAATGTCTCCAAAAATTTGGGGGTTCAACATCCACTCGATGTTGTCATTGAATACGCGTGACCTGGTGTCCGCCACTGTATTAAGCTTCCCTGGCAAATAGGTCGCTGTAATCCAAATATTTCTCTCGATGCAGCAGTGCCAAATTGTGTTTGCCAATTCATCACAAGATAGTGACCTGATACCACCCATATGATTGGGCTCCCCTGCAGCGCAGCTGTCCCCCGGCCCAGTCCCCGTGGGTCTGCTGGAACTCGGGGTGAGGTCGCTGGTGACGAGCGAGGCTTCTTCCCACGTACCTGTTTGCCCCCCCCTCTTCCTGGGGGATGGGGGCTCGAAGTCTGGGTCAGCAGGCTCCAGCTCTGGTGCGGTAAACCATTCAGGTGATGAGTCGGGCACTGGTGTAACGGGAGTGCCCGACATCCGCATTCTTATCCCCGACCGTCCCGAAGCTGCCGGTGGTGCTTGCAGCTCCGGTGACAACGGCCGTTGGCTGGTCGATGCCCCGCGGCTCCTGGAGAGCGTCGCCTTCCGTTTGCCTTTGTCCATCCTGTGGGAGTAAGGTTTGTAACTTACCTGATGGTCCTTATGAAGGAGCTGGTGGAGAGAGCGCACTCCCCCCTCCAGCTTGTCGAGGCTAATGCGCGCGACGATATGTCGCGCATGCGTGCTGGCGGGGTCTTCACAAAGTCACTCACGTGTATCCGAAATAAAATACAGAGGAATGTGTGGTGTTGCACTTTGGGAAGTCTAACAAGGGCAGGACCTATACAGTGAATGGTAGGCCTCTGGGTAGTGTTGTAGAGCAGAGGGATATAGTACAGGTGCATGGTTCCTTGAAGGTCGAGTCGCAGGTAGATAAAGTGGTCAAAAATGCTTTTGCCACTTTGGCCTTCATCAGTCAGAGTATTGAGAATAGAAGTTGGGAGGTCATGTTGCAGTTGTATAGGACATTGGTGAGACCGCATTTAGAATATTGTGTTCAGTTCTGGGCACCATGTTATGGGAAAGTTATTGTCTAGCTTGAAAGGGTTCAGAGAGGATTTTGAGGATGTTGCCAGGACTATATGTAGCAATGTTACAAAATGTTGAGATTTTAAAAATCAAGTCTGCAATTTATTGCATCAGATAAAGCATAAAAAGAAGTTTAATTTGACACCTAATTCACTTTAATATTTTCAGTATTGGAAAAGTTATGGCCATTTTCATACTGAAATTAGCATCTTGTTCCCTATTGCTTTTCCATTGACTTAACACAAAAGTTGTGATCGAGGACAGTCAAAAGCCCATGACTTTCTTAAAAATTAAGAGAACTGAATGAAATGTTCAATTATTTTAGATGGAAGCATTCTGAAACAAATATAAAACATCTTATAGACAATAGGTGCAGGAGTAGGCCATTTGGCCCTTCGAGCCAGCACCGCCATTCAATGTGATCATGGCTGATCATCCCCAATCAGTACCCCGTTCCTGCCTTCTCCCCATATCCCATGACTCCGCTATTTTTAAGAGCCCTATCTAGCTCTCTTGAAAGCATCCAGAGAATCTGCCTCCACCACCCTCTGAGGCATCTTACTTGGATGACCTGAAATTAAAGCATATAATTAGTTAATTACCTAATTGTAGCTAATTACAAGATCGACCGTTGTGATGGAAATAGTAATAAACACCCAGACTGCCTTGAAAATTCAAAACTGAGATATTCTCAAGAGCAGAACTTTAATATTGTTGTGTTATATGCTGTAAGTCCGTAAGGTAGGTAAATAAATTGCAATTTCTAGCAATAGACCAAGTCTTTATGGAAAAGATCAGTTGCTAGCTGGTACATTGGCATATCATAATCAGTAACATCATACTCCTCAGATTGTAACCAATAAGAAATTCTGTACACCTTGTTTTTCCTCAACTTTTCAATGTTGTAATTGTAAACTACAAGTTTTTGCTCTGCAAACCATGCATGACATGCCTTTCTGCCCACTACTTTCCCATTAAGAATGTCCTGTAGTTTCCATTTCTTAAGAAAATGATTTTTTTTTTAAATAGCCTAATAATCCAAGTAACAAACTAATCCCATTCAAACATAAATTCAGGACAGTGAGATTTTTAAATCTCACTGTCATGAATTTATATGCCAGATGGAAGGAATTTAATGTTTTATGAATATTTGCTTTAAAAATAATGATCATGGAGAGAGAGTAACACAAAATATAGACAATTTAGACTGCTTTTGTCATGATTGTCCAAAAAAAATGGGCATTTTAATCATCTTACTTCTGGAACGCGATCGATTGGAACGTTGCATTTGCGGTGAATTTGAATTTGAATTTGAACTCCATATTGGCAGGAAAAACATTGCTGGTTCGCATGGGGCCCAAATCACATTTTCGCAACGTAAAGTTAGATTAAAGCCATCCCAAGAAGCAAGATTATATGTAAAATAGACGACTTACCCTTTGTTTTGTCCAATTCTTGCGATCCGTCACGTTGTAGGCGCTGAGGGCTTTAGAAGTCGCTTTATATTTTAATCTAATTATTAAATTTAAAGAGACTTTTTTTAAAAAACGGAACGGGTCAGATTGATTTTTCTTCAGCAGCTAGCAGCCCGTGGAAATCCGCCTCCGACAGGCAGTAGAAAACTGGATTTTATTCCCATCCCCCCCCCCGCCCCCAAAAGTTGCCAAAGTCGCGCACACAACCAGTGGCAAAACTGCAGCGCCGCTGAAGGTAAGTTTTGTAACATCGCTACTAAAGGGTCTGAGCTTTAGGGAGAGGTTGAGTAGGCTAGGTCTCTATTCTTTGGAGCGCAGGAGGATGAGGGATGATCTTATAAAGGTGTATAAAATCATGAGAGGAATAGATTAGGTAAATGCACAGAATTTCGCCCAGAGTAGGGGAAACGAGGACCGGGGGACATAGGTTGAAGGTGAAGGGGAAAAGATTTAATTGGAATCTGAAGTGTAACTTTTTCACAAAGGGTGGTGGGTGTGTGGAACAAGCTGCCAGAGGAGGTAGTTGAGGCTGAGACTATCCCATTGTTTAAGAAACAGGGACATTGGTAGGACAGGTTTAGAGGGGTATGGACCAAGCGCAGGGAAGTGTAGCTCGGACATTGCTGGCCGGTGTGGGCAAGTTAGGCTGAAGGGCTTGTTTCACACTATGACTCTATGACCTGCAGTTCCTTGTGACTCCGCCAAAACTAAGTAATCAAGTATGCCTTATATTGTCAACACTCCCGACACAACATTAAGGGTATAGATTCAATCCTAGTTCAGTATTTGTGTGCATGATGTGCAGCAGCACAGTACACAGTGCAGTACTGTGGCAAAACAGTCTCGATGAAGATGCAAAGTCTATTTAAAGAAGAGCCTTTGTTTTCTTCTACTCGCTGTTAAATCAAATGATTGGTTGTTTATCACACAAGTTTTATTGCCCTTGAGTGAGCAAGCTTTGTGCCATATTGATTTACATGACAGTGACTTCCTCTCAGAATAATTCAATGGATGAGAAGTACAGTTAGATGTTCTACTGATTGCTAAATAAATGCAATTCTATCTTTTAATGTGGACTATTGTTCACTTTAATTGAATTTACGCCTTAACAAGAGAAATGTTGCCATCGAGACTCATTAAAAGAGAACCTGTAACAACGAATTATGATGAACTTCAATGTTTAGTCCCTCTGGCACTCTGTGTTTGGCTCAAGATTCCTCCATCTACAGTTTCTTGTGTCTCTAATGTTTTTTGTTTTGTTGAGTCGGTGTCAACCAATTTCCAATATCTTTTTTTTTTAAGCAGAGGCTTCTGATGAAGGCAGCAGTTTGGGAGGGCTGATCAGCAGCTTGATTGGAAGGCCGTTCCAGCAAATAGCAAACTCCTGGAGGACTCAGTTGGTCAGGCAGCATCTGTAGAGGGATAACGTCTCGGGTGGGGACCCTTCTTCAGACACGGGATAGCAAGTGGTGCAGCGGTAGAGTTGCTGCCTTACAGCGTCAGGGACCTGGGTCCTTACTGCGGGTGCCGTCTGTACGGAGTTTGCATTTTTCTCCCTGCAACTGCGTGGGTTTCTTCCTCAGTGGGTGCTCCAAAGACGTGCAGGTTTGTAGGTTAATTGGCTTCTGCAAATTGTCCCTAGTGTGTAGGATAGAGCTAGTGTACGAGTAATCGTTGGTCGGTGAGGACTCGGTCGGCCGAAGGGCCTGTTCCCATGCTGTGTCTCTAAACTCAACTCAACTCAACTAAAATAAACTAAACTTGTCGAAAGAGATGAGGGGCAGGGGTGAAGCAAGAGGCAGCAAGAGATAGGTGGATCCCGGTAAAGATGGGTTGATTGAGAGATGTTCTGGATGGGAAGAGATGGGTGGAGACAGCAACCAAGGCTGGAGGTGACAAGTGAAGTAAACAAAAGGGTGCAAATGGTAGAAACTACTCAAAAAGGAAAGCAGGGAGTGAGATGTGTAATAGAGGGAGAGATGGTGCAGGGCAGGGAATAGGGGCAGGAAAAGCAATGGAGGACTGAGAGGAGGAAGGTGAGGGCGATGAGCAAATGGAGGAAGGAAAGGAACTGAGTGGCAGGGGCATGGGGAGCGGAAAGAAAGATGTGTACAGAGTGGGTTGGGGAGAAGCTGAGCAGCCGCGGATGAACATACTGTACTTGGGTAGCCTGTAACCCAATGGCATGAACATTGTATTCTTCAATTTCAGGCAACCTTCCCCCTCCCCCATCTCACCTGCACACATCTTTCTTTTGTGTAGGGAGGAACTGCAGATGCTGGTTTAAACCGAAGATAGACACAAAATGCCGGAGTAACTCAGCGGATCAGACGGCGTCTCTGGAGAGAAAGAACGGGTGACATTTCGGGACGAGACCCTTCATCAGACTTTCCACTTCTCAAGCCCCTGTCACCCAGTTCCTCCCATCTCCTCATCACCCATTACCTACCCCTACCTACACCAGGTTCCTCCACGCTGGCCTCTTCTATCCATCATACCTCCCTCGACTTCCACATTTCACACCTGTTTCACATCTCGTTGTCTTCGTCACTTACCACCTCCGACCTCTGTTTCTGCCTGGTCTGCTGAGGTCCTCCAGCAGTTTAATGTTTGCTCATGATTCCAGCGTCTGCAACCTCTCAAGTCATTTTCACCTCTTGTTCTACAATTATAGTTGCTAATGAGGTTTAGTTCCCTAAAAACCAATCTGAATATTATCTTTAATATTCACCAAGGACTCACTGCTTAATTAATAATAGTTAAAAAATCGCACAGAATAAAGAACAAACCAACATTGTTTTTCTTCTGACACCCTGTGTTTGCTCTAGCAGTGTGTTCCCTTTCTATAACTCGCTTTTAAGGTGTTGACTTGCTGCTGAACTGTGGTTTCTTAGGTAACGGTAACTCCTGGGACAGTTCTCAAATGCGAGGAAGAAAACATTGCAGTTTTTGGAAATAAGATGCGGAAAGGCTGGGAATACTCAGCAGGTCAGCGAGCATCTGTGATACACGATAGCATTCCACCCATATCGAAGCAATGTTCAAGAAATCACACCAACCTGTCTGCTTCCTTAGAAGGCTTTGGAAGTTCGGCATGTCCCCAACAACTCTCACCAACTTCTACAGATGCGCCGTAGAGAGCATTGTGTCGGGATGCATCGCAGCATGGTTTGGGAACCGCTCCATCCAAGACAGCAAGAAATTCCAGGGAATTGTGGACGCAGCCCAGACCATCACACAAGCCAACCTCCCTTCCATTGACTCCATCTACACTTCACGCTGCCTCGGCAAAGCCACCAGCATAATCAAGATGATGTTTTACCCCATCACTCCTTCTTATCCCCTCTTCCATCAGGCAAGAGGTACGGTAGTATGAAAACGCATATCTCCAGATTCTGGGACAGTTTATTCCCAGCTATTATCAGGCAACTGAACCATTCTACCAACAACTGGAAGCGGTCCTGAGCTACTATCCACCTTTCTGGAGACTCTCTTTCTATCTTGAATCCCATTTTACTGCACTTTATTTTGCACTAAATGTTATTCCCTTTACCCTGCTGGATTTACATTGTGGATGGGTTGATTGTAACCATCTACAGTCTTTCTGCTGACTGGTTAGCACGCAACAAAGGCTTTTCACTGTACCTCTGTACACGTGACACTAAACTGAACTAAATTAAACCATTCCCAGCAGGCAGTCTTGCCAGTTTTGAATCAGGCTCTCCACCCTTCCCAAGATCTGATGAAGAACCGCAGTTGCTGGAATCTTGAGCAAAGCACAAAGTGCTGGAGTAACTCATGGAGTCATGTTGCCTGACCTGCTGAGTTACTCCAGCCCTATCACGTCCTTGATTGAATTTTGTTTCTGCATCCCCTGCAGTTGTCAGTATTTTTACTGGGTAGAAGTAGGTGACACTTGTTCCTTATTGTCACATGTCCGGAGAACAGCTGTGATTTGCACCTCTCCAAACAGATCCGATATACCATATATAAATACAGTCACTTCAAACTCAAGTACAATAGATAGAACAAAGGGGATGGTACACAGTGTAGAATATAGTGCCAAGCATTGTAAACATAGAAACATAGAAATTAGGTGCAGGAGTAGGCCATTCAGCCCTTCGAGCCTGCACCGCCATTCAATATGATCATGGCTGATCATCCAACTCAGTATCCCGTACCTGCCTTCTCTCCATACCCTCTGATCCCCTTAGCCACAAGGGCCACATCCAACTCACTCTTAAATATAGCCAATGAACTGGCCTCAACTCAACTTGTAGTGCTGGAGACTACCGGACTATCTTTAAATGACTTTACTGGACTTTATCTTGCACTAAACGTTATTCCCTCTGTCATGTATGTGTACACTGTGGATGACTTGATTATAATTATGTTCATTTCTTCCGCTGAGTGGTTCGCACGCAACAAAAGATTTCCACTGTACCTCAGTCCAGTTCCCCAGACAAAGTCAAATGGCCTCAATGTGGCAGAGATGAAACGGATGGAAGAACCGTTCAGATGCCTGATAACAGAGGGGAGGATGCTGCTCCTAGGTCTGGTGGTGTGCGCTTTTGAGCTTCTGTTTTACCTCCTGCTTTATAACTGCATCCGACACTTGCACTGCGTGTGGTGCACATCCACATCTGCACCGGCGACTGAAATCAGGTGGAGCTGAATGCCACTATCCTGAGGGTTGCTTGGATGGATCCCCCAATTTACTCAATCTGCCCTGCAAGGCATGTTTTGAGCTTGGTTTTACTCTTCCAACAGGACAAGTCACGGCAGTGAAATTATTATTCCTGCACTCTCCCTCACATTGGATCAAATCACCAGGGAAGTTTTAATATATTTGCTTACGAACACAATGCGAGTACGAAAATGTAATTTCATCGGTGCCTCTGCTTTGCTTGTTGCTAATCGAGCTGGATATCTGAAACATAGGATGATAACATTCCACATGACACCTAGTCCCTTCATGTTTGGAGGGTAAGAGACGGGCTACTCAGAGACCATTAGGCCTGTTGCCACTTGAAGAGTGCAAAAGGAGCTTGACATTTAACTGAATTACTTGCCCCAGCTGGTTTTCCAAAAGAACTCATGTTTCCACTGGTGGGAGAGTCTAGGACCAGAGGTCATAGCCTCAGAATTAAAGGGTGCTCTTTTAGAAAGGAGGTGAGGAGGAATTTCTTTAGTCAGAGGGTAATTAATCTGTGTAACTCACTGCCACAGAGAGATGTGGAGGCCAAGTCAGTGGATATTTTAAAGCCGGGATATACAAATTCTTGATTAGAACGGGTGTCAGGGGTTATGGGGAGAAGGCAGGAAAATTGGATTAGGAGGCTGAGATCAGCCATGGTTGAATGGTGGAGTGGACTAGCCAGAAATGGCCTAATTGTGCTCCTATAATTTGTGAACTTGTGGTGGGGATATGGGACGAATTGTCAGTGGAATACGACGGTGGGTATAATTACAATGTCTAACAGACTCTTGGACAGGTACATGTATACAAAGGATCAGAGGGATATGGGCCAAACAATAAAATGAGACTAGCTCACATACATATCTTGGTTAGTATGGAAAAGTTGGACAGTGGAGCTTGTTTCCATGCTATACAACTCTATGAGCTTTTATTTACACTAAGGCAATAAAAAAAACAGCCATCAGATACAAGGTTCCTTCCCCAACTTACATAATCTCCAGAAAACTGTTTGCCAACAAACCTATTCCCATCCCTTGTGTATAACGCATTGCAAGTTCATGTATATTTATGTGAGTACTGTAGAACCCTATGCCAAAATACATTGAATTGCTTTATTGTTGACCAATTCTGTCAATGTGTTTTCTGTAGGAGTGATTGTCTGGGAGGTTAGCTTTTGTCGAAAATTTAAAACCTCAGGTTTTGTCCCATATTTCCCCCAAACTAATCTCCACCCATACTTCTTGAGCTTTTACATTTGCCTACCACTCGCCCCTCCAAATGTCGTGCTGCATTCAACAAGAACATTAAATGCTGTTGGCACTTGATGTGAAACTCTTCCTGTTATGAAATTCATAGGGTCTGTGATAGAATGCAGAGATAGAATGATGCAAAGTTTACGGAAAACTTAGGTGTGTGATGTGCTGCTAATTGGGATATGCCCAGCAGGCCAAAATATATAACTGAAAGAAAGAAAAGGGAAAATGATAGCAGGCAAGAATGAATAACTTTAGATAAATTACTCTGACTTTCTGTTAGTAAGAGAATTGGCATGCATCACCATTACACACGTGTACCGCACTTGTGGTTTACAATCATCTCACTCAAAATTATGGCAAAAGTCTTCAATCGTGATTATGATTGTTAGGAGTGCTTCGTGATGGAAGATTGCAGCCTTCACGTGGTCCGCCCTGTTTCGACTAATGCAATCAACTCGACGTGCACAAACAGAAGATCAAATAGAACAAGTTGTCCTACAACTTTAGGCTGTGCACGCCACACGAAAGTAGAAGGAGTGCTTCGTACACGATATACATTGAGAAGAATAGCTCATGCATTTCAGCATAATGATTTGTACCATTGTTATCTAAGTAGGGGGTAGGACGTCCATGCTGTTCCATTAATTAACCAAATGTCTCCTAGTTTGGTGCATCCAGCAAGGAATATGATCAAGGTGTGTTTCTTTTGGAGCGGCACAGCGGTAGAGTTGCTACCTCACAGCGCCAGCGACCCGGGTTCAATCCTGACTACGGGTGCTGTCCGTACGGCGTTTGCACGCTCTCCCTGAGACCTCAAGGTCTAGTTCTAGCCTACAAACCTGCACGTATTGGCATGTGGGAGGAAACCAGAGCACCCGGAGGACACCCACCCAGTCAAAGGACAAAGGACATTTATTGTTACATACACCGATTGGTGCAGTGGAATTTGAGTTGTCATGCTGCACACAAATAAGATAAACACAACACAATAAAAACATCCCCCCACAGCGGGATCAACGTTTTCCACAGTGAGGGAAGGCAATAAAGTTCAGTCCTCTTCCTCATGTTCACCCGTAGTCGGGGCCTATTGAGGGAGAAGGTACGAACTCTGTGCGAACAGCACCCGTAGTCAGGATCGAACTCGGGTGTCTGGCGCGACAAGGCACCAACTCTACTTCTGTGCCACTGTGCTGCGTGTATCGCTTTCTATTGATGTTGTCATCCACCAAAATCAATTGGTAGCAAGAGAACTGCAAATCAAAGTTCTCACAGATTCCTAAAATGTTCTCATGACTCGAGTCATCACGGTTGCTAACTGCTCTCAGGGTTGAGAGATTAAACATAGGTTCTGAGACCGTGACTTACAGATCAAAATAATAGAAGATCTTCTGCTTCCAGTTATAGACATAACAAAAACATAACAAAATGAAATCATGCTGACATATGTTTATAAACTGTAAAAAAATAGACTGATCAGACAGGATTCCCAATAGAAGATGAAATTACATTATAAGTTGCAAATGGATGAAATAGAGATCAGGAGATGCCATACCAGGAATGTTGAGAAAGTCGATTTTGAACTAGCTTCACATTAAATGTTTCGCACTCATACCCAAAGTGCCAGAGGCATTCTTTATTGACCTGGATCAAATACAGATCTTGTACGGCTGGCTGGAAGACAATTACGCTGTTAAGATTGCAGATTGTAAAGATTGTCGGTGAAGGCACAATTATCAGAGTCGGAAATGGTCTAAAGATTACACACGAATCATTGTGTGGAGGGGATTGATAACTTCTCAGTACTCAACATGGTCACAAAGAGTACATGGTGGTGAAGCATGTCGGGCCATGAACTCTGGAAGAATGAGATCTATTTTCTCCAGCCGAGGATGCCCAGAAGAATTAGTCTCGGGCAATTGACCTCGGTTTCGTTCATCTCTTTTTGAATACTTTTAATGCGACAAAATGATATTGAGTATGGCTTTCAGAATAGTAGTAAAACCAACCTTATTTTCATCTGTGAAATGATATTAGAAGAAATTATTTTGACATAAATTCATTAAGTGTCTGAGAAATAACACTCCATCCAATCCTAAAGACACCATAAGTTACTGTTTGGAACCCAAACGGCTTAGAGTAATTGTCTTGAAATTCAAATGTTTCAGGAGTTGACCGAGGCTTATCCTGGTACAAATAATAGCTTGAAGAACAGGGCAGAGGTAAATTCCTGGGATTTTACTTCTAAAGGTAATTTTACTTCGGAGTCACGTGAGTGACTACGTGAATAGAAGACCGTACAGCTGTTGGTGCGTCATGACGTCAGACGCTGGTGCAGTCGGGAACGGTTGGAGCAGCAGCGCTCCTCCGAGCGATAAGTTTAAACAGGTTACACGAAAAGCTGGAGAATTCAGCGGGTGCAGCAGCATCTAAGGAGCGAAGGAGATGGGCGACGTTTCGGGTCGAGACCCTTCTTCAGACTTCACCCTCCATTCTCCAGCATCTGCAGTTTTCGTTAACAGGTTTAAACGGAGGTAAGGTTTGTTGAAATACTTTACCACAGGTCATTTTCTGCGACGGTTGGGAGTAGATATGTTGCAGAAAGTGAAGAAGGTGTCGGCGAGGCGCTCCGGGGGTAGAAAGGAGAGTGACCAGGAGAGTGTTGAGGATGGAGGCCCGTCTGGTACACCTGGTCCGGTGCTGGCTACACAGCCAGTGGTTGCGGACCCACTGCCGGGGGGCAGTGGAGGCTTGCACAGTAGGGTGGAAGGCCACTGGCAAGTCTCTGTGGCCCGTAGATGAGTCGGGCCTGGAGGTTATACCCTCCATAGGAGAGTCCGTTTGCTCACGGCTCTCCCACGTCGAGATTCTATTACAAAAGAATGCTCGACAGGGACCAGCTCCGTGAGGAGGAGTGGTGCCCAAGCCAGGCTGATGGAGAGCTTGTGCTAGCAGCACCTGTTTCAGGGCTGCAGAACTATCCTGCCTGTGAGGAGGATGTTCCAGCTCCGTGAGGAGGAGTGGTGCCCAAGCCAGGCTGATGGAGAGCTTGTGCTAGCAGCACCTGTTTCAGGGCTGCAGAACTATCCTGCCTGTGAGGAGGATGTTCTATCAGGGCCGTTTGCTGACACTGTTTCTATGCTGGGGGAGAGCAAGGTGTTCGGTTGGAGGTAATTCCGAACATTGCTGGGAAGTTTGCTGAGTGTAGAGGCAGGAAAGGCGATTGATGTAGAATTGGCCGAAGCCATTCAGTATATGCTCTCCCACCAGTTACAGGAGCTAGCTATGGATGAAGTAGCAAAAAACTATAAAGCTCCTGTTAATTGTGATCTCCTTGAAGGTACCGGTGGTTAATCACCAAATTTGCATAGATGGGTTTGCCTGCTAGGGCCCAGGAGATGAAGTTTTAAAAAAGTGCTTAAACTGTTGTCAGCAGGTATTACAGCTGTGGTGAAAGTTATTGATACAAATGATATGGTTGAAGCACACCAGGGATGAACTGGGACTCCTTTGTAATGCATTTTGAAATTAATAATGTCGGGAGGGCCGCTATTAGGCCAGTGCTAACCCGAATTTGGCGAGTTGTGCAAACCGACCAGTGTACCACCACGAAATCTGTTGTTTGGTGGTAACCTTGCAAAAAGGGTCAAAGACTGTTATGAGGTTGTTATAACCATGGCCCTCATTAAGCCAGCTGGAAGCATGGCAAAAAAGGTTCTCTAAAAGAAGTCGAGGACAACAAGGCCGCAAGGAAAGATGCTGGTAAGGAATATAACATTTGACAGACGATGAATTAACTGATGTTCCTGTTCAAATTGGGGAAGGTTAAAATTGTTCTCAAACAATGGCAGCAGTTGACATCAGATTTGTTCATACTTAGTGTATTGAAGGGGTGAAAAATTGGATTTTACTATGACAGTCTACCTAATCAACATTTTCCTAGTCGTAAACTTATTTTTCAGATGAGGAAAATGTGCTTATTCAAGCAGAGATTCAGTCGTTACATAAGAAGGGGTAATTGAGCCTTCTGTCTATCAAGTCAACAATTTCTGTCAAGTATATTTCCCAGATCTAAAAAGACTGGGGGATGTAGAATTATTCTGGATTTATTGAATTTGAACAAAATTTGTTTGTTATAGGCATTTCAAAATGGAGAACTTTACCACGGGCAAACATCTAGTGTCCAAAGGGTATTATATGGCAACCATTGATTTAAAGAATGCGTATTACGCAGTGTCTATTCATGGTGATGATAGAAGATATTTGAAATTTATTTGGATGACTGAGCTGTGGCAATTCAGGACATTGCCAAATGGATTAACTTCAGATCCTAGATTATTTACTAAATTGGTAAAAACCTGTGTTAGCATTGCTTAGAGCTCAGGGGCATGTGGTAATGGCCTATTTAGATGATTTCTGATTGTTGGAAAGACTCATGCTGAAACTCAATCATCAGTTTCAGTTGTTAAAATCACTTTTGAACAAATGGGATTTGTTATTCATCCAGATAAATCTAAATTATCACCAGTCCAAATTATTGATTATCTGGGATTTACCATTAATTCCAATCACATGTTGGTAACTTTGCCCAGGGATAAATTGAATCAGTTAATTGAGGACTTGTGTTAATCTCGTTGGAGAACAACGGCCTTTGATTAGACAAGTAGCCAGTTTTTATTGGGAAGTTGTTGCAGCCTTTCCAGCTGTGCAGTATTGTCCTCTGCATTATCAACAATTACAACCATCAAAGGAACAGGCACTGAGAATACAAAGGGGCTATTTTTGATAGGCCTATGCAGTTGTCAGCTGGGGCGATTGCTGACATACAATGGTGGATAGTACATGTTTCAAAAAATTTAAGGAAGGTTTCGTGGAATCACCGTCACTGATATTACAGACTGATGTGAGTGCACTGGGTTGGGGTGCAACAGATATGTCTTCTAGTTGTGGAGGCAGATGGAATGTGGATGAGACATCGTTTTCCTCAATTAAGAGGGATTGATTATTTAGAGTTGTTGGGCACCTGGTAGGGGCTCAAAGCTTATTGTTCTACAAGGAGGGATCTGCATGTGCAGCTCAGATTCACAACACCACAGCAGTGGCATATGTAAACCACATGGGTGGAGTTAAGTCACAGTCTTGTGATAGACTGGCTAACCAGATTTGGAGCTGGTGTATTGACCAAAATATCTGGCTTTCAGCACTTTATTTGCCAGGAAGAGGTCACGTCAGTTAATGACAACATTGAATGGATGTTAAATCAGGATGTGTTTAACCAAATGATTGATCAGTATGCATTGCCAGATATTGACTTGTTTGCATCTCGATTAAATCATCAGTTACCTAGATATGTTTCATGGTAACCAGATACTGGGGCAGTAGCAGTGGATGCATTTTCGCTGCATTGGGGAGGAATGTTTGTGTATGTATTTCCTTCATTCTGTCTCATCAGCAGATGTTTGCAAAAGATCAAGGAGGACTCCGCTTCAGGGGTATTGGTAGTGCCAGATTGGCCTACACGAGCATGGTTTCCCGTTGTATTACAAGTGACTAGGGAGCCTTACATGCTTATGCCCAAGAATAAAAATCTACTGGTAAATCCAGTCACTGGGGATCAACATCCTTTATAGGATCGTATGATCTGTTAATTTGCAGATTTTAAGGAGGCCATACCTGGGGAGAGGACTGTCTCATCGGACGGTGGATATTCTCACGTCGGCCTGCAGGGCTAGTACACAGCAGCAATATATCACCTATATAAGGAAGTGGGAGCAATTCTGCCTACAGCAGGATATTGTATATCACACGCACGGCAGGGATCACGGATGTATTGGAGTTTGTCAACTCTTTATTTTGACCAAAAAATTAAGTTACAGTGCAATTAATTCAGCCAGAAGTGCTCTGTCTTCTTATTTACCTATGAATGCAGAATTGCATACAGTAGGGACACATCCGTTAGTTCACGATTCATGAAGGGAGTTTTCAATTCTAATCCTCCTAAACTCAGGTATGCCGGTATTTGCAATGTGAGTGAGGTTTTTATGCTTCTTCGCCAGTGGGCTCCGTTATCTATAGCCAAATTAACTATGAAGGTGGTCATGCTTCTGGTGTTGGTTTCAGCCCAACGTGTACAAACATTGCAAAAGCTACGGCTAGATAGAATGCATGTGTCGGCTGATGCCATTATATTTTATGTCTATGATTTGCTTAAACATAATAAAAGAGGCATGACAGGATGTAAGATGGTGTTTTCAGCATACCCCGCAGATGATCGCTTCTGTATAGTCTCACATTTATCTCTTTACATTGAGATTACTAAACCTCTGAGAGGAACAGAGTTGGCTTTGTTTATTAGTCACAAAAAACCACACAGTAAGGTGTCGGTGCAAATGATTTTAAGGTCCTCGCGGCCACAGATGGTCCAGTGAGCTAACTTTTCAGAGGTTTTGTCACAAAGCCGATTTCAAGGCTCAGGGTGTTTGCTGATTCTGTGTCAGTACTGTTACATTTTTCCCCTGAGTTAGAGGGGTTTGTTTATGATGTGTTTGTAAAAATAAACTGTTATTTCATTTAACAAATGTATTACTGATGCATGATTGATTGTTAACGACTTTTGAGTCAATCCAGGCAGTGTGAACGTCGGATTTCAGTCTGCGGCGTGAATTCACAGTGCTTTGAAGTCTTCACGTAGTCACTCACGTGTGACTCCGAAGTAAAATAGTAAGATTAAACGAGAACTTACTAGTTTGAAGTTTGATCTTTATTTTATGAGGAGTTGAGTTGAGGGACTACGTGCCCTCCGCTCCCACCCTCATAGATCTCATCTGGTAGTTCTAGTTTTATCATCTTACCGTTATACTTCGGTCATTGTTAGCTGTGAATTCATTCCGCTGCTTTGAAGATTGACGCACCAACGGCTGTACGGGCTTCTATTCACGTAGTCCCTCAACTCGACTCATCATAAAATAAAGATCAAACTTCAAACTGGTAAGTTCTCGTTTAATCTTACTATTCCTTATCAGATAATTTGAATTGAATTGAATTTTATTTTGTCATTCAGACCTTTCGGTCTAAACGAAATTTCGTTGCCATGCAGTCATACATATAATTAAAAAAAATGACAGAAACACACAATAAACACAAATTTAACATCCACCACAGTGAGTTCACCAAACACCTCCTCACTGTGATGGAAGGCAAAGTCTTAAAGTCTCTGTCTCTTCCCTCCTTGTTCTCCCTCTGCGCCGAGGCGATCCAGGCTTCAGATGTTGTGACCCCACCAGGTGATGGTAAGTGAGTCCCGCGGCTCAACCGTGCTCCGCGAACGGGCCGGTTCAAGCTGCCGAAGCAGCCGCCCTCCAGTCCAGCGGACGAAGCTGTTGTTGCAGGAGCTCCGAAAAACAGGTCACCAACGTGCGACCTGCGAGCTCCCGACGATGTCGTCCACTGGGCCCGCGGCCGAGCCTCTGAGGTCGGGCCGCTGCCGCTGCCGCCGCCACAGCTCCGGGGCCGCCTGCTCCGCCATTTGGCCTTGGCGCAGACGGAGACGAAAACGGGGAATACGACAGAAAAAAGTCGCACCCTCCCGAAGGAAGAGGCCAAAGACATGTTTCCTCCCCCCGCCCACACACACACACACACACACAACCTAATAAAACAAAATTAACTAAAAACAGGACAAAGGAACGAAAAAAAAGAAAAAAACAGACGGACTGCAGGCGGGCCGCAGCTGTTAAGCCAGCGCCGCCAGCTTTTCATGATATGAAAAGATGATCTTGATATGAATATTAATGGTGTGTGGGGGTGCTACTCATTGAATTAGTCTCCTCAACATAAGTGAACCAATGATGGCACCTGACAAACGGTTAGAGATTAGCTCCTAGAACAGCTCATGACTTTTCAAACAGGTTAATAGGATAAAATTCCCAATCACAAACAAAATGGCCAGAATTCATGCTGAGAATAAAATTGCAGTACTTTTATAATGGAGAAAATTTGACAACAATTTCTGAAATATGCACATGTAGCAACAGAACAAGGAAATCCATAAACGTAGGCAGTGACAAAGTCTTTGTAGAGCAATGGAATGTACTGTTGCTATTGTACCTGATGTAATCAACAAAACAAGCAGTGAATTAAGGGCCTGTCCCACTTGCCGATTATTTTTGGCATCATTGACTGACGTATCAGGTCACCGAAATATTTGGGGCGTGATGCGGCGGTGATAGGGTGTGACCACGTATGACGCGCATTTTTATTGTCGCCGCTGGATTTTGAAATGTTCAAAATCTTTTGGCGACACTAATATGACGCCAGGAGTCGCCGAAAAAATCGGCAATGGGACAGCCCCTTTAGTAAGAACTCAGTGTTAAACCTTTGCTGATGCGAATCTTTGATATCTGAATGCATTCATAACATAACCTTTTTAGTCCAGATAAAACAGATTAGATGGATAGATTATCATTTCTTCAGGTAATTATTTAAAATTCCCATGATATTTTAAATAACAAAAATATATTTTTAAAAAAGACCCAATTGCTGGAGTAACTCAGCGGGTCAGACAGCATCTCTGGAGAACAGAGATAGGTGACATTTTGGGTTAGAACCTTCTTCAGATTGATTTCAGCCTCTTGCTTATCATATAGAATTGTTGGTAATTGTGCTAATTTTTCTCACTGTCCTTTTACTTTAAATTACAAATTACTTTAAATTTAAGTAACCAAAACATTGGGTGTTATTTTCCTCTTGTATACCACTTGTTTTTATGGCAGAAGTCGGGGGAAGGGACAATGAAAGAAAACGAGGCAACAAGGTCGACATTAATCCAAAAAAAAAGGAATGTGGAGGAATTGTGTAGGAAGGAACTGCAGATACTGGTTTATACTGAAGATGGACACAAAATGCTGGAGCAACTCAACGGGTCAGGCAGCAACTATGTAGAAAAGGCACGGGTGACGTTTCGTGTCAGAACCCTGCTTCAGAAGAAAGGTTCTGAACCGAAACATCACCTGTTCCTTTTCTCCACAGATGCTGCCTGGCCTGCTGAGTTGCTCCAGTACTTCGTGTCGATCTTCAAATAAAATGCACTGGTATCTTCAAACAAAACCCAAAAAACAGAATCTAGTTTTAGCAAATCGGGCAGCATCTATAGTGAGATTACAGAGACAATGTTTCAGGGAGACGACCTTTAATCATCAGAATGTTTTTAGCATTTTAAGTTTAAAAAAAAATCTGCCTTGATTAAAATAACTTTTCAATCATTTTCATTTAATGAAGATGGGAAAGCAATGAGTGACAGAAATGTTGGCTTTCTAGACACAAATATCCATTATCTGATTGCACAATTTTATTTTATTAAATATTTAGAGGGCTTGTATTATCTTTATCAGCATTAAACTGATAATTTCCACTGAACAGGGTGGAACTTTAAAAAAAAATCTTAATTTGAAAATTTGCTCCCTCAAGCATTTACCGCAACTGATATTAAGGAGACAGATAAAGTAATTTCATTTCCTTATCCTCAAGACCATACTGACATCATCCATCCAATATATGGTGTATTTACTGGAGGTAAAAATAATATCAGTCCTCTGTTAATAAGTGTTAGTGGGCATGAAGCTTTGTTTCAAATTTAATAGTGAGGTGTTGCATTTTGGGAGCGCTAACTTGGGCAGAACCTAGACAGTGACTGGTAGGACTCTGGGGAGTGTTGTAGCGGAGAGGGATCTAGGAGAACAGATACATAGTTCGTTGAAAGTGGCATCACAGATAGATAGGGTGGTCAAAAGGGCTGTTGACACATTGGCCTTCATCAGTCAGAGCATTGAGTATAGAGGTTGGGAGGTCATGTTGCAGTTGTAGAAGATGTTGGTGAGGCCGGAGTTTGAGTATCGTGTCCGGTTTGAGTATCATGTCCGGTTTGAGTATCGTGTCCGGTTTGAGTATCGTGTCCGGTTTGAGTATTGTGTCCAGTTTTGTGCACCATTTTATAGGAAAGATGTTGTCAAGCTGGAAAGGGTGCAGAGAATATTTACAAGGATGTTGTCAGGATTCGAGAGGTTGAGCAGGCTATGGCTCTATTCCTTGGAGCGCAGGAGGATGAGGGATGATCTTATAGAGGTGTGTAAGATCATGAGAGGAATGGATCAGGTAGAGGCATAGAGTCTATGTTGTGTTCTGTTGTCGAGGTAGGTTGGGGGTTGTGTGGGTTGGTTCGAAAACCTGATAGCTGTAGGAAGAACAATGGACAATTGAGGACCGCTGGGAATCGCTGTGAGGGTAACTTTGTAAGCACCCTTTATGGGCGAATATTTGCATACCTTGGCAAGGTAAGCAAGCAAAGAATTTCACTGTGACTTGTCACATGTGACAATAAAGTATTTCAATTCAATTCAATTAAAGTAGGTGCTCCGGAACCCGGTGGTATGGGTCTTCAGTATGATGGTGGCAGTGAGAGGAGGGCATGGCTCAGATGGTGCGGGTCCTTGATGGTAGATGCTGCCTTCTTGAGGCTGTGCTTCGTGTAGGTGGGAGGACAGTGCCCGTGATGGTCCACCGCTCTCTGCAACCTCTCGCATTCCTGGACTTGCCCTGGAGTTGCTGTGCCAGGCCACGGAGCCACTTTAGTTCAGTTTGAGTTTAGTTTAGAGATTCAGCACGGAACCAGGCCTTGCGGTCCACCGAGTCCACAACGACCAGTGATCAATGCACATTAACACTATCCTACACACACTAGGGGCAATGTACACTTGTACCAAGCCACTTGTCAGCTGTAGGGCTACGTACAGTTTATGTTGATCAGTCATCTGTTGAGATCCACAGTCAGTGCTGACACTCACTCCCCATTACTGAAGGTGCCGTTATATCCATGGATAGCAACCCAGTGGATCCGAGGTGCCCATAGCTGGCACATCTAACCCAGCCTCATTCAATGGGATTCACTTAAAAGATATTATCTGGTAAGCTTTAACTTTCCTTGTCACAAAAGAATCATGTTTTTAATTAATAGCCGGTTCATGTGTTTTTTTAAAAAATTATTTTGTGTTTCTTCAACTGTTTCTCTGACCACTCTTTTCCACCGTCTGAAGAAGGGTCTACGACCCAAAACGCCACCCATTCCCTCTCTCCAGAGATGCTGCCTGACTTGCGGAGTTACTCCAGCTTTTTGTGTCTATCTTCAGGCTGTGAACTAAACACCTGCCCCTGGAGTACTGTGCCTTGCAGAAAAAATGACGAAATGCACATTGGGACCCTTGCGGTCACACAAAGAAATCCTCTAGAAGATACTCAGCGAGGGACAATCTCATCACGTTCAGGTGGGAACGCATATGTATTGCAAGTGGCACAGTGGCGCAGCTGATAGACTGCTGCCTCACAGCGCTAGAGACCCTGGTCCAGTCCTGACCTTGAGGGATGCCATCTGCATTGAGTTTGCACATTCTCCCTGTGACCACATGGGTTTCCTCCAGGTGCTCCAGTTGCCTATCACATCCCAAAGATGTTTTGGGTTTGTGGGTTAATTGACCTCTGTAAACTGTCCCTAGTGTGTAGGGAGTGAAATAATGTATTGTCTTGCTGCTGAGTGAATAGCATGTAACAAAAGGTGTACACTGTACCTCGGTAAACTAAAATAAACTAAAACTGAACTGAAAGTGCGAAAGTGAGATAACATAGAACTAGTCTTCTTCTTGCGTATGGCGTGCACAGCCTAAAGTTGTAGGAAAACTTATTCTATTTGATCTTATTTGATTGTGCACGCTGGGTTGATTGCATTCGTCGAAACAGGGCGGACCACATGAAGTTTGCAATCTTCCATCCCATAGAACTGGTGTGAAGTGGTGATCGATGGTCAGCATGCACTCTTGTGGGCTGAAGGGCCTGTTTCCATGTTGTATGTTTCAATCAATCAATCAATCAAATCATCGAAAGGACACAAAGTGCTGGAGTAACTCAGTGGTTCAGGCAGCATCTCTGGAGAACATGATGGGTGATGTTTCAGGTCAACACTCTTCTTCAGACACGTTACAATGGCAACAATTACATTCCATGAGTAGAGATTCGACACAGACGTTTAATGTTCCACTATATTTATACTTTCATTACATTCAAACTATTGCACAGGAATTATATTAGATGACATCACACTTTAAGTATTGTTGTTTGTAAACTCATATCAAGGCTATTGCCATGTGCACGAGTACATTGAGGTACTTGTAGGCTATTCAGCCGTTTGAGTCAGCAACGTCTGCAATGTCTGAAGAAGGGTCTCGACCTGAAACTTCACTTATCCATGTTCATTAGAGATGCTGCCTGGCCCGCTTAGTTACTCCAGCACTTTGTGTCTTTTTCTTTTGTAAAAGATGGTGGTTTTTGTAAACCACCAATTGCAGTTCCCTGTGTCTACAGATAAACAAACATACCATCTCTCTCCTTTAACTGACAGCAACAGGGAACTGGAGTAGTGTGGCTAACGGAATCAAAGGATATAGGGAAAAATCAGGAACAGGGTACTGATTCTGGATGATCAGCCAAGATCATATTCAATGGCGGTGCTGACTCAAAGGACTGAATGGCCTCCTCCTGCACCTATTCTCAAAGGGCTGAATGGCCTACTGCATCTATTCTCAAAGGGCTGAATGGCCTTCTCCTGCACCTATTCTCAAAGGGCTGAATGGCTTCTCCTGCACCTATTCTCAAAGGGCTGAATGGCCTACTGCATCTATTCTCAAAGGGCTGAATGGCCTTCTCCTGCACCTATTCTCAAAGGGCTGAATGGCCTTCTCCTGCACCTATTCTCAAAGGGCTGAATGGCCTCCTCCTGCACCTATTCTCAAAGGGCTGAATGGCCTCCTCCTGCACCTATTCTCAAAGGGCTAAATGGCCTCCTACTGCACCTATTCTCAAAGGGCTGAATGGCCTCCTCCTGCACCTATTTTCTATGTTTCTATGTTCTCCTACCCCTCTTGCTCCTGCCGACCTCCAGGCTGTACAGATGCGCAGCCTTTCCGCAGATGCGACCTGGCCTGGTGAGCGCTTCCAGCGATTTCTGTCTTTATTTTGGATTTCCTGCCTCTGAAGTATTTTTTTGTTGATTTACAATTTCTACATTTTTTACGCCAATAAAAAAAATTCCCAGGAGAAAGGAGAGCAGAGCTTATTAGTGCAGCAGGAGTTAGTGGGACCATGGATCGAACGTTCTGGTCTTTCATGAATATTTCATGGACACCGACGGTGAAGGTACCTGCAGAACAAACAACTGCATAGCAGCATCGTATGCAGTAGTCTAATCAATTCATCCAAGAAAAGATCTCTATGGTGCCGTCGAGATTTTAATTGTTAATTCATATCGCAGCCTGAGCAACATGGAAGATTTGATGCCGCAGTCTGAACATAATCATTTGGCGAAAATACGCAGATGTGGGAAACATGGAATAAAAACAGAATGAGTTGCAATAACTCAGCAAATCATGCAGCATCTGGACAAAAAGTTTTCATTTCAGGACAACGAGTCCTGATGAAGGGTCATTGATCTGAAACGTTGACTCTATTTCTCTCTGAAGGGCCTGTCCCACTGTATGAGGTAATTCAAGAGTTCTCCCGAGTTTTCCCCTGATTCAAACTCAGAGCATATCCGTCGCAGACGAGTAACGGTAGGTCCTCGGGAAATCCGGTTCTTGACGTTTTTTTCAACATTGTGAAAAATGTCCACGAGTAAAAAAATACTTGTGAAGAATAAAATTGTTACTTTTTACTCGTACGAGCCGCTATGAGACATCCACCAACTCCTACGGACCCGCTACGGACATTCTCCGAGTTTGAGTCAGGGGAACTCGGGAATTACCTCATTCAGGCCCTTTACTCTCATCATGCTGGCTAGTCTTATTACTTCAGGTGCTCATGTCATTAGAACCATTTTCTATCTTGCTAATAAGAGGTTTTCCAGGCTTGGTTAGAGTCATAATCGTAGAGTGATACAGCGTGGAAACACGCCTACCTTGCCCACACCAACCAAAATGTCCTATCTACACTAGTCCCACCTGACTGTGTTTGGCCCATATCCCTCTAAACCTGTTCTATCCATGTACCTGTCCAAATGTTTCTTAAATAGTCCATGCCTCAACTGCCTCCTCCATTCTTCATTTCCTTGAGCATTGTCCCCTTTGATCTGTGCTTTCACACCTTACCCTTCCATATCCCTATATCTCCCTCTGCCCTGAGTCTGAAGAAGGGTCTCGACCTGAAACATCACCCATTCCTTCTCTCCAGAGATGCTGCCTGTCCCGCTGAGTTACTCCAGTATTTTGTGTCTTAGGTTTCTTCCTACATACATCCTCTGGCAGCTCATTCCATGCACCCACCACCCGTTGTGAGAAAATGTTACCCTCAGGTTCCTATTAAAACTTTCCCCCTCACCTTAAACCTATGTTCCCTGATTCTCCATTACCCTACACTGGGCAAGAGACTCTGTGCATCTACCCAATCTATTCCTCTCATGATTTTGTACACCTCTATAAGATCGCCCCTCATCCTCCCAAGTTTTAGCCTACTCAACCTCTCCCTGTAGCTCAGGCCCCTCGAGTCGTGACAACATCCTCATAAATCTTCTCTGCACCCTTTCATACTTGACAACATCTTTCCTCTAACATGGTGCCCAGAACCATGGTTAGATCAAATTGAATCATAAACTCATGTCATTGGAGCTGAATTAGGCCATTCGGCCCATCGAGCCTACTCCACCATTCAATCATGATTGATCTATCTTTCCCTCTCAACCCCATTCTCCTGCCTTCGCCCCATAACCCCTGACACCCTTTCTAATCAAGAACCTGACCATCTTTGCTGTAAAAAATTCCCAATGACTAGTCCTCTGCAGCTATCTGTGGCAATGAATTCCACAGATTCACCACCCTCTGACTAAAGAAATTCCATCTTATCACCCTTCTAAAGGTACGTCCTTTGATTCTGAGGGTGTTCCCTCTGATACTAGACTCTCCCACTAGTGGAGACACCCTCTCCAAACCCATTCAATCCAGGCCTTTCACTATTTGGTAAGTTTCAATAGGTTTATATATCTGTCATCAAGGTGGCCAACCAGAAAAAGAAGTCTGAAGAAGGGTTTTGGCCCAAAACGTTGCCTATTTCCTTTGCTCCATAGATGCTGCTTCACCCGCTGAGTTCCTCCAGCACTTTTGTCTACCTTTGATTTTCCAGCATCTGAAGTTCCTTCTTAAACAGAAAAAGAAAAGCTTGTTTTCTTCAGAATTTGTCAGGTATGGTGTTCATTTCTGGTCACCCTGCTAAAGGAAGGATGCCTTTTAAGCAGGAAAGGGTGAAGACAATATTTACGAGGACGTCGCCAGAACAAAGGGGCCTGAGCTATCGGGTGAGGTTGGGCAGGCTAAGACTATTCCTTGGAGTGCTGGAGGCTGAAGAGTAATCTTATAAAGGTGTAGAAAATCAAGAGGGGAATAGTTAAGGTGAACGCACAAAGTCTTTTACCCAGGGTAGGGGAATCAAAAACAAGAGACGGGTTGACAGGCAAGATTTAATAGGAACCTGAGGGCCAATTTTTGCACTCAGAAACTGCCAGAGGAGGTAAATGAGGCAAGTATTAAAACAGCATTAAAAAAGAAGCTTTGGCAGGTACATGGATGAGAAAGATTTAGAGGGATAGCGACCAAATGCGGGAAAATGGGAGGTTAAGATGGGAACTCTTGGCCAGCATGGGTACGTTGGGCCGAAGGGCCTTTCCTATGCTGTATGATTCTATGATTGTACTGCATGTACTATTGTTCAGCAAAAGGCACTGAGGTCGTGCAGATGTCTCACAGCTTCAGTGACCAAGGTGTGATTGATTGAGTGAGGTCTGGACATTCTCTCTGCGACCGCTGGGATGTATCACGTGCTCCACTTCTCCCTACATCCATCAGACATGCTGGCTGTTGGGTTGGGTTAATGGACTACTGTAAATTACCCCCGGCTTTTAGTTGAGAGTTGCAACGCGGAAATTGGCCCTTTGACCCACCGAGTCCTTACCGACCAGCGATCCGCACGCATTAACACTATCCTGCACACACTCAGGACAATTTTTACATTTATACCAAGCCAATGAACCTACAAAACCTAGACGTCTTTGGGGACGAAACCCGAAGGTCTCGAAGAAAACCCACACAGTTACGGTGAGAACGAACAAACTCTGTATAGACAGCACCCATTGTCGGGATCGAACCCGGGTCTCTGGCGCTGAGAGCGCTGTAAGGCAGCAACTCTACCACTGTGCCACCATGCTGCCCTAACGGGAGAAACATGCTGGTGTCATCAACATAGTTAAGGAAAACAAGGGCAGAATTGCTGTAAATACTCAGCTAGTCCAGATGCATCTATTGGAGGAATATATTTTAGCGTTACACATTGAAGACCCTTCGTCAGAATTTTTGAAGTGCACTTTTTCATTTTTTTTTAAAATATACACGTATGTCAAAAAATCATTACAGTGAAATAACAGAGGGCTTAATGGCAATGAGCTAGCAGAGATTTGATGGACTGAATAGCCTCCTTAATACCCTAAGTGAATATAAGAATAGCAATATGCAAATGCTCTGTTCAGGCTAATGCAGCTAAATTGTGTTATCATCAATTTTGATATGAATTTATTCATTCAAATGAATGCATGGCAAGTCTCCATTGAAAATCAAAACTGCCAAAGTACAAAATGTTTCGTATTTATTATTGTTTTACATGCAAATATTTGGAGGTCACTTTGTAGCCAAAAGACTAAGAACCATATAAACACATCTATTCCAAGAATGAAGGGAAAATAAAAGACCCAATGAGATGGAGTAAATCAATGGGTCAGACAGCATCTCCTGAGAACATCGAGAGGTGACATTTCGGGACGGGACCCCCCTTCAGACTGATTGTAGTAGAGTTGACGGAGGCTGGAAGTGGGGTGGGGCAGGACAAAGTCTGGCAAGTGATAGGTGGATACAGGTGAGGGAGTAGGAGAGGGGAAGGGGGTAAAGTGGGGAAGGGGGAAGGGAACATTGGCATATGGTTGGACAACGGCCAGAGATGAAAAGACTAGAAGTATGAAATAAGGAGATAAAGGAGATAAGGATAGAAGAGGCACGGTTTGTGAAACGAGAAGAAGGACTTCACTTTTCCCTCTTTCTCCCCCTACTCCACCTAGTCCCGCTATGTTACTGCAGCATTTTGGTTCAACATTCCCTCTCTTGATGCTGCCTGGTCCATTGAGTTCCTCAAACACTTTATTTTTCTGTGAAAGAAATAATGAGAATGGTTTCAATGATGTTAAGGGACCCACAGAGGAAAGCTCACTCCATGTGGTTTTGATAATGTTATAGTGTCATTCATTTTGATACATTTGCACCCTTCCGTCATGTTGCAAACAAGGTTTAGTTTCGTAGCCTAGAGAATAGAATTTCTCATCCCCCCACATTACCAAGACCCCAACCAGCCACTTCAATGGGAACAGGCAAATTGTGTAGGAAAGAACTGCAGATGCTGGTTTAAATCGAAGATAGACACAAAATGCTGGTAGTTCAGCGGGACAGGCAGCAACTCTGGAGAGAAGGGATGGCGAAGTTTCGGGACGAGACCCTTCTTTAGACCCCAGAGATGCTGCCTGTCCCGTTGAGTTACTCCAGCATTTTGTGAGAAAGCTTTTGGCCGAGGGAGAACTTACAACTCATAGCAAGTTGCCACGTTGAAGAGTAAAACGACAACAGCGGCAGCACTTTGACACCACCGCAATTTTTGCATTTGCTCAAAATTTCTCAGAGCAGAAAAATGTTAAGCTGAGGCTGGCAAAAGCCAACGGGCCGGTGAATGCCGCAGTGTAACGGTGCTGATGTTAGATGTCCGTTGCGCCTTCCTTTGCATGAACCATATCCATCCGTGACTATGCCTTGTCAATTTCATGGACATCGGATCACAAGTGTGGTGACAACAACAATGCTCAATTTCTGATTAATTTAAGCATTTAAGCATGAAAAACTGCCTGCAACTTTTTTTTTACCCAAAAAATTAATCTCTCTCTGAATTTTCCATTAGAGATGTCTCACGGCATGACAGGACTAAGCCCTTCAGTGTCATGGAGGCAATCATGTTGGTTAGTAATACCCGGTTAGTAATGCATGGCTGATGGAGGAGGTCTAATCCACCGGCACTATTCGTCACAAATCCATCCTGATTCCGCAGTGCCCGAGCACCTTGCATTCAAAAGAAAAATTATGTTCAAGTTTAGCATCATCCATTTTTTTAAACTGTATTTACTCCTTCACTTTAGCCCGAAACTACTCCTTAAATGCGGCACACAGTGGTGCAGCTGATAGAGCTGCTGCCTCACAGCACCAGAGACTTGGATTTGATCCTGACCACGAGCGCAGTCTGTGTGGAGTTTGCATGTTCTCTCTGTGGCCGTGTGGGTTTCCTCTGGGTGCTCCAGTTTCCTCCCACATCACAAATACATACGGGTTTGTATGTTAATTGGCCTCTGTATATTGCCCCGAGTGTGAGGGATAAGAAAGTGGGATAGTATAGAACTGGTGTGGTCATCATGGACTCGGTGGGCCGAAGGGCCTCTTTCCATGCTGTGGTCCCTAAACAAAAAGAACGAACAGTTATCTGCAGCCTACCTCTTCAAAACCAGGAAAATTACAGAAGCTTTACATATAACGGCAAACAAACTCAACCCCAGTTCCAGCAATTACACGCAGCATTTATTTAAGAAGATTTCCTCTCATCCCCACTCTGCCTGTGTGCCATTTACTGAATCACTTACCTCATTACTCTGCTAACACACTTCAAACAGTAACCAAACCTACATCAGGTCACTCTTACATTAATGTCTGCGTTATGCTGCTTGTGTCATTATTCCAAACATTTAACACTCATTGAATAAAAGATTATTCTTCATAATTGTATTCCATCAGCTATACACCAATGCCTATTAATATTCTCAGTGTGTTTCTTGATGAAATTCAAGAACCATTCTACAACTAGAGAGCAGTCCTGAACTACTATCGACCTCAGTGGAGACTCTCGGACTATCTTTAATTGGACTTCACTGGCTTGATCTTGCCCTAAATGTTATTCACGTTATTCCCTTTATCATATACCTGTACACTGGGAATGGCTTGATTATAATCATGTATTGTCTTTCCGCTAACTGGTTAGCACACAATAAAAGCTTTTCACTTTTCACATGCGACAATAAATAAACTAAATTAAAAGATAATATTTTGAGGGTTTGCCCTCTCTGTGCTATAGCATTGGTATTTTACCTCTTTATCAATCTCACAAGACTATGCAAAGTAAATCATCTTTACTCAGACCGCTTAACCAAAACACACATGGTTATATCATCTTGCTGTGTGATATCTTTAACTGGGAAACATGTTCTTACGTTAACCTTAGACTAGTATTCTAAAATGGGATACATCCACCCACAGACTGGAAGGGTCTCGGTGGATCTTCAGCGGATTTGCTTTGTAAGGTATCATATGATTTTACGCTAATTTAAATGTGATTCAATGTCATTGCCTCCTGATGTAAGGAGTCTTAACAAGCTCACGGTAATTTAAAAGTAAACACATGAAGTGCCATTGTGGCATAGTGATAGAGTTGCTGCCTCACGGTGCCAGAGACGCAAGTTCGATCCTGACAACACATGCTGAGTGTACGGAGTGTGTAGCTTTACACAGTCTTTGTACAAAACGTTGGTTAGACTGCACTTGGAGGATTGGTACAATATGTTAATCTCCACTAACAATTACGCTCATGTTTCAGTATAGTGGAAGGAGAAAAGCAAAGCAACTCTCAATCATAGTAAAGTGCACCGCTCGCCTTATGTGGGTTATTTTGAATTGGCCACTGGAATGGATCTCGATGTTTATCTCATTCTCAGTCTTCACCGCACCCAGTGTAGCTTTCCATTTTTTTACCCCCCGGCGATTGTTCTTGCATGATCTCAATTATAACATCAAGACTCCTTTGTAATCTGTCTTTCCACTACACCATAATGCCAACAGCACATGATCCTTTCACTACAGGGCCAATTAGTTTTATTAATAACACGTCGACCAGAAATGTGCACAATCCTCCAAGTGCACTCTAACCAATGTTTTGTAAGAAGACTGCGTAAAGCTAAAAAGACCAATGTGTGCAACAAGATCACCACAATCATGGATGAAATTTATATCCTAGCAACCCGGCTTTGAACTACCCTATGAATGTGGTACATTTAACTTGTTCCCCAAAAGCCCATGAAATGAATTAATTTACAATTTTGGAAACATTTACCTTAAAATTTTAATAGCCCTACTAACTGAATGTTACTTATCTTACATAGCTGCTTAAGTAGTTCAACATCATTAAATTCTGGTCCTTAAAAAAATAATTTTTTAATTTCAACATAATTTTTTTTCATCTGAATAAGGATTGGGATGGTGAACTAGTAGGGTTGGTTGAGGTAGCAGTTTTTTCCTTTTGAAGGGAAAGTTCTTCAAAGTCGTTCAACTGTTCAAATATGAAGAAATTAATCTCACATATTTGTGCCAATAACTGCACTCCAAAAGATGTATTGCTCCTGACATGAAATCAATTAACTGTGCTCCATATCATTACTTTCAGACTCAACCAACAAGTGAAAAACTGACACCATTTCTGATTTCTTCCCAAAGACATTCCTGTTCTGACGACCATCCACAGAAATTGAATCGAAAATATGTCAACATTTTTTGATAAATGCATGTATGGAACACAATATATTTAGAGATAATCAGCAATATCGAGAACTCCTCTTTCATCCTTTTCTATATTTTCATGAATGCATTGTCTTGTTTCCACAGTTTGAATGATCAAGATCATGTCTCTAAAGACGGCCACGTGGATCTATTGAGTATGGATGCGGCAGCCACAGGTGGATTGGTTAAGATGCGATTAAATAGGTTAATCTCTCTGGAGACGCAAGGAACTGCAGATGCTGGAATCTTAGGCCAAACACAGAGTGCCGGAGTAACTCAAAGGTTTAGTCAGCCTCCTGTGGAGGCAATGGTTCAGTGATGTTTCAGGTCAGGTCCTTTCTTGTCTGAAGAAATGTGAAGGAGGGTCTCGACCCGACACGTCACCTATTCCTCCTCTCCAGAGATGCTGCCTGACCCACTGAGTTACTCCAGTATTTTGTGTCTATCTTCATTATAAATGACACAATGTAATGATAATAATAGAACAGTGGCTGATGCAAAGGAGAACTTGTTGTAAAAGTAGCTAAACACATATGCTTTAATCAAGGAAAACGTTATATAATCCTGCAGCATTGTGCAGGGTTCATCTGTCAGCATTGGAATTGGGGCAACACAGTAGCACGGCTGGTAGAGCTGCTGCCTCACATTGTCAGAGACTCGGGTTCAATCCTGACTCTGGGTGTGGTCTGTGTGGTGTTTGCACATTCTTCCTGCGACCGCCTGGGTTTCCCCTGGGTGCTACGGTTTTCTCACACATCCCAAGGGCATCTGTGTCTGTCGGCTAATTATCTTCTGTGAATTGCCTCTGGTGTGTATGGGACCAGATGAGAAAGTGGGATAACATAGAACCAGTGTGAAAAGGTGATTGATGGTTGGTGTTGATCGGGTGGGCTGAAGGACCTGTTTCATGCTGTATCTTTAGTTCAGAGATACAGTGAGGAAAAAGGCCCTTTGCCCACCGAGTCCACACCGACAAGCGATCCCCGTATATTAACTATATCCCACACACACTAAGGACAATTTTTACATTTACCAAGCCAATTTATCTACAAATCTGTTCGTCTTTCGAGTGTGGGAGGAAACCAATGATCTCGGAGAAAACCCATGCAGGTCATGGGGAGAACGTACAAACTCTGTACAGACAGCGCCCGTAGTCTCTGGCATTGCAATCGTTGTGAGGCAGCAACTCTACTGCCGTGCCACTCTACCGCCCGTTTAAACTAAATTTATAACCTAAGAAAAATGAACTGTGCAAACGCACTACCATGAGTGTGAGGTTGAGGGCGCTGGAACTGAAATTCCTCCACTGTCTACGGATCTTAGGATTTCTCCTGTAGCTGATGCCTGTTACTTGCAACTCTTACCAATGCACCAAGGCCTGGTTCCCACTACGGGCACACCTCATAGACTTGACACAGCCAAACCTGGACACATGCTCATTCTAAACATCCAGTGTGTGCATCCACATCTTACAGCCAAGCCAAAGCCAGCAGCAGGGGAAGCCATCAATGTGGGTGTGGATAGGTACAAAGTACTGGAGTAACTCAGCGAGTCAAGCATCATCTCTGGAGAAAAAGGATGGGTGACGTTTCAGGTCAGGACCCTTCTTCAGACTGACCCGAAACATCACCCACCCTTTTTCTCCAGAGTTGCTGACTGACCTGCTGAGTTACTACAGCACTTTGTGTCTATCTTTGGTATAAATCAGCATCTGCAGTTCCTTCTTTCTACACAATGTAGATGTGGAGATCCCAAACCTACACAGATACAAAGGGAAGAGAAAGGAAGTGCAGGTGCTGAAATCTTGCGTAGAACGCAAAGTGCTGGAGGAATTCAGCGGCTCAGGCAGCATTTCTGTAGGACATGGGTAGTTGATTCTTTGGGTCAGGACCCTTCCTAAGACTGAAGAAGGAATCTGTAACAATATTTTTATTAAAAGGAATCCATCATAACAACGGTATTACAACTTTTCAAATACACAACCAACTTATTTCAATAAGTATACGAATATTACGAATAGTCCTTATAAACTTCTATTTTTTTTAAAGTAGAGAAAGAAAAGAATAGATTTTAATCAATAAGAGTGGTGATTAAATAATAATTTTGATTATAAAGAAAGAGAAAAAGAAAAAAGAGGAGAAAAAATATATATGTATATGTATATATTCTTGTTATATGTATTTAATTAAAATAAAGTATTATATAGAAAAAGAGAGAGATTATACTATACATCTTAATAGTGAATAACAATTTCAAATACAATATTAATGGAGACATGTATACAAATCAAAAAGAAAAACAAAGAGTTATTTTCATCTAATCCTGCCGGGTACCCATTGAGTTGTGATGCCAAGAACAGCATGAAGAAGGAATCTGACCTAAAATATCACCTATCCTTGTCCTCCAGAGATGCTGCCTGAACTGCTGAGTTACTCCAGCACTTTTGTGTTCGACACCAGAAACAATGAGACATGTGGAGAAGAGACGTTTCATTGTTTCAGCGATTTCCTTCTGCAAATAAATATTTTGCTTAATTGAAACTTGTTTATCTAGTTACACAGTCCATGTTAGGTGAAGCCATTTAATTTAACCAACTGCACATTTGTTCACACCATTTAGTCTTCAGCTCCTTACTCTTACTAAAGCAAGGTTACTCAACCAATGCTTCTGTATTGCTTGTGCATCAGTCTTTTCAAAGCATTTACATGACAGTCAGTACCTTTTTCCCAGGGTGGAAATGTCCAACACTAGAGGGCATAGCTATAAAGTGAGAGGGGGAAAGTTTAATGGAGATATGCTGGACAAGTATTTACACAGAGTGCTGGGAGCCTGGAACACATTGCCAGGGGTGGTGGTGAAGACAGATACAACAACGACATTTGAGACTTTTAGATAGGCCTGTTGAAAATCAGGGAATAGAGCGATATGGATCATGTACAGGCAGATAAGATCAGTTTAACTTGGCATCAAGCTCAGCACAAACATTGCGGGCGAAGGGCCTGTTCCTGGGCTCTATTGTTCTATTTTGTATGTTCTGTGAATACATATGAAGATTTAAATGTTTTTTTTTAAGATACGGCACGTAAGCATCGAGTCGGCACCGACCAGCGATCCCCGCACGCTAATGCCCCTGTCCCACTTAGGAAACCTGAACGGAAACCTCTGGAGACTTTGTGCCCCACCCAAAGTTTCCTTGCAGTTCCCGGAGGTTCCCGGAGGTTTTTGTCAGTCTCCCTAATGGTCGAAAGTGGTTTCCATTTTAAAAAATCGGTAATTTTTTAGTCGAAGTCGGTTGCGATGCTAGTTGAAGGTGGTTGCCGGAGGACAAAAACCTCCGGGAACCTCCGGGAACTGCACGGAAACCTTGGGTGGGGGGGCAAAGTCTCCAGAGGTTTCCGTTCAGGTTTCCTAAGTGGGACAGGGGCTTAACACTATCCTACGCAAACTAGGGACAATTTTACATTAATACCCAGCCAATTTATAACAAATCTGTATGTCTTTGTAGTGTGGGAGGACACGGGGAGAAGGCACAAACTCCACACAGACAAACACCTGCAGTCAGGATCGAACCCGGGTGTCTGGCGATGTAAGGCAGTAGCTCAACCGCCACACCACCAATGATGGTGATTCCCACCCCAGTGCTGCCTGAAGTCCTTGAAGTAGGAAATCCTTTTATTCTATGACTGTTGTCCATTGCTTGCTGATCTCCACACTATCATCCAAAGGAGAGACCATCTCCATGAAAGCAGTGGGGTCTGGCAAGTCCTGAAGCCATATGAAGTTATTTCACTGACTTTATGGGATCTGGCCTCAGGAGAACAACCAGTGTTGCCGATGGCAACCAGATTGTCGGCCTCCCTTACGGTATGATGCTTTTATATTCATTATAGTGCCTGATCAATGCAAAATATTCAAGGGCTAATAGTGTTGACCTACTGCAGAGATAATGTTTTCCTCAGATGTTCATCAGTGGTACAGAGTGACACCACGCTGAAGTCTATTCTATGCAACCCAGTAGTTAGATAGTCATGGAAACATGGAAACCAGTTACTTCACTGACAGCTGCCAAACTTGAGAAGGTCATGTCATTCTGTTTGAGAAACGTCTCTCATGAAAATGTCACTGTTTGAAGAATCACAGCGGGGTAGAGATCAAAATGTCTTCTTGAAACAGAATGCGATGATTCTTCTGCCGAGACTTTGCGGAAGAATTAGGACTTGACATCAGCTGTCAAACCACGAAGTTGCCTCAGTAACTGTAAAGGTTAATGTGCCAAATGGCTATACTGCCTAAAGGCACAAAGTGCTGGAGTAACTAACAGGTCAGGCAGCCTCTGCGGAAGGAATGGACACAACATTTCAGGTCGGGCTTCATCCTCAAACTGATTGCAGCAGGGAGTTAGAGACTGGAAATGAGAGGTGGGGAGGGACAGCACTTGACAAGTGATAGGTGGATGCAGGAGAGGGGTAATTGTGAACGACTTAGCTAAGTTTTCAAAGGACATAGTGATACGATGCTCCGATCAAGTTCCATTTGCAACTGTTGTCTAATTGTTGTCTAACGCTTGTTCAATGAATCATCAGGAGAATTTTAATTGCTCCCCGTGCTGCATTACATTCTTTACATATTTCTGACCCTAAATATCCAATGGCATCCTCAACTACAAGTTTTCATACGTGGGCATATTTGTGAGTACCTGCAAATGTTGTGATTTGTAAGAGCTTCTTGCCGTGAAGGTATTCACCGGTGAGATTAATTCATGATACCACAGGTACTAGGCTTGACAAAGTGAAGACGGTGAGGTATAGCATTTAACATTTTGCAAGGCTGAATAAAGATGACATATATAGTTTTTTCAACTAAGTCTTTGCTTGTGAATAAGCCCCTGTTGCTACGTCCGGCTGAGACTGAGAATTGAATTGTTCGCATTATGTGCATTTATTTTAAGCTCAACGTCCGACTGAAACTTAATATCATTGTAACAATGGTAGTATTTATTGTATCGCATTGACGGAAGAAAATTCCAGTAATACTGTGGCGCGTTAAACACTGCAAATTTTGAGTGTGAAAAAGGGGGGCTGTTATGGTATTGTGAGAATCTTTGCAAGAACGCAAATAGGAGGAACAGCATCTCATATTTCAATTGGGCAGCTCACAACGCAGCGGTATGAATATTGATTTCCATAACTTCAAGTAACTCTTGCAACCACTCTTCTCCATCCCTCCTCCATCCGTCATACAAGCTTCAGGCGTCTTGTTGAGTCTCATTGTCTGTTACTCATTTTCACCAAACCCACAATGGCCTGTTTCTTTCATCGTCGTTACCTTTTTGCATACCCTTCATTCATTTGTTCTATATTTGTCGATATCGCCATATATATCTTTCGTTTCCCTTTCCCCTTACTCTCAGTCCGAAGAAGGGTCTCGACCTGAAACGTCACCTATTCCTTTTCTCCAGATACGCTGTCTGATCCGCTGCGTTACTCCAGCTTTTTGTGTCTATGCTCAGTTTAAAACTGGCATTGCATTTCCTTCCTACACCTGAAAGATTATCCTGACATCTGTTGACTTCAGGGCCCCTGTTGATATATATGTGACCAAGTTATTTCCTCTGTCTCATCTTCTCACTCTTGCGACAGATTCTAATGACCATTTTCATCCATCTGCACCTGCCATCTAGGCTGCTGTGCCTTCCCTAGCTCCTTGGAATGATTGGGTTTATCTGATGTCAAATTATGCAGTAGTGAAGAAAGAGACACTAGTTACCGAAAACGATGGCATATCTGCAGAACGGAGCAGACTGTGAAAGCTCTTTTATGTTTAGTTTAGTATAGTTTAGAGATACAGCACGGAAACAGGCCCTTTGGCCAACCGAGACTGCACCGACCAGCAATCCCTGAACATTAATACTATCCTACACACACTGGAGACAATTTTACATTGATACCAAGCCAATTACCCTACAAACCTGTGTCGTTGGTGTGTTGGGGAAACCAAAGATCTCAGAGAAAACACATGTGCTCACAGGGAGAATGTAGAAACGCCACACAGACAGCGCCCACTGTCAGGATCGAAGCCAGGTCTCTGGCGCTGTAAGGCCGCAAGCGTATCACTGCGCCACCATGCTTGGTGGCAAGACACTAAACAGCACGGATGTGCAGAGGGATCTTGGGGACCAGGTCCATAACTTCCTGAATGTGCCGAGACGCTGCCTGACCCACTGAGCTACTCCTGAACTCTGTGTCTTCTATCGAGATACGTATTACCATCACTTTGTCTCTATAACTGTATTTATTGGTATTGTGTATGTCATTCTGATTGTTTTAAAAAATATATATAAACTGCAGTAACTAAAATCATTACAAAACCCATTTACCCATTTAAATTGAATTGAATTGAATTGAATACATTTTATTAGCCAAGTATGTATACATACAAGGAATTTGCCTTGGTGCTTTGGGGGTACACAAAAGGCTGGAGAAATGCAGCGGGTGCAGCAGCATCAAAGGAGCGAAGGAGATAGGCGACGTTTCGGGTCGAGACCCTTCTTCAGACGCATCTGCAGTTCCTTCTTTAATGCCTTGGTGCTTTGTTCGCAAGTGACAACACTATATACAGTAAACAATTAAGAATAAAACATTATAATTTAAACAACAAGAAATAATATACCAGAGCACAAGGGGGCTACAGACTTTTGGCTGTTGAGTAGAGCAACTGCTCGTGGGAAAAAGCAGTTTTTATGTCTGGCTGTGGCAGCTTTGACAGTCCGGAGTCGCCTTCCAGAGGGAAGTGATTCAAAGAGTTTGTGGCCAGGGTGAGAGAGGTCAGAGATTATCTTACCCACTCGCTTCCTGGCCTTTGCAGTGTACAGTTCATTGAAGCCAACAACCTTCTCGGCAGATCGAATGATGCGCTGCAACCTCCGCTTGGTGGCCGAGCCAAACCAGACCATGATGGAGATGGTGAGGACAGACTCTATGATGGCAGTATAAAACTGGAACATCATTGCCTGTGGCAGATTGTGCTTCCTCAGCTGCCGCATGAAGTACATCCTCTGTTGGGCCTTTTTGACTGTAGAGTCAATGGTGGCCACCCATTTAAGGTCCCTGGAGATGATGGTTCCAAGGAACTTAAAAGACTCCACAGATGTGACTGTGGTGTTGTTGATGGTGAGTGGGGTGAGGGGAGGGGGAGCTCTCCTAAAGTCTACAATGAATTCCACCAACTTAAGAGCATTGAGCTCCAGGTTTTTGCGATGGCACAAGGACACCAGCTGTGCCACTTCCTGTCTGTAGGCAGATACCTCCCCATCCTGGATCAATCCAATCAGGGTTGTGTCGTTTGCAAACTTGAGAAGCTTGACAGAGGTGTCTGAGGCGGTGCAGTCGTTGATGTAGAGAGAGTAAAGGAGAGGGAAGAGCATGCAGCCTTGCTGTGCTCCTATGCTGAGTGTCTGCGGGTCCAAGATGTGCTTTCCCAGGCTCACATGCTGTCTGTCAGGAAGTTGGTGATCCACTGACAGAGGGGCTTAGCCACAGTCAACTGGGTGAGTTTGGAGTGTAGTAGCTCTGGCACAATGGTGTTGAATACAGAGCTAAAATCAACAAACAAAATCCTTGCGGTCTAGGAGCTGGAGGATGAAGTGCAGGCCTGTTGACTGCGTCATCTACTGGTCTATTGGCCCGGTATGCAAACTGCAGGGTGTCCAGCAGGGGGTTTGTGATTTTTTTCAGGTGTGCCGGTACAAGTCTTTCAAGGGTCTTCATGATTACAGAGGTCAGTGCGACCTCATGTCACCTCATCTCACACTGTCCTTTCCTGCTGCCACTTTTTCTTTTAGTTGAGGTGTATATTTCATCTCTTTCTCACTTCTGAAGATGGATCTATTTCCATAGATACTACCTGACTTGCTGAGGTCTTCAGGCATTTCCTATATGTTATTCACATTTCCTTGTTGTGCTGTGGTAACTGGTGTAACACTCTCAAACAAGTGTGTTTAACAAAAATCACATTAACTCACCGAGCCAAAGTTTTTGAGAAAATCTTGACTAGCAATAATTCAAACATATCTATTTATTTCAATACTGTGCCAATTAAATGGTCTACTGCAGACCCGAATGAAAAAGAGACACTGCCAATGTCTGGTGCAAACTATATTATTTACATCAATAGATTTACAGGGTTATGAATTGTTGATTCTTTAGTTTAGTTTAGTTTAGTTTAGTTTAGTTTAGTTTAGTTCAGTTTAGTTTAGAGATACAGCGTGGAAACAGGCCCTTTGGCCCACCGAGTCCGTGCCGACTAGCCATCCCAGCACACTAACACTATCCTACACACACGGGGGCTAATTTATAATGACACCAAACCAATCAACCTGCATCCCAGGGTACTCAAGGAGGTGGCCCTAGAAATCGTGGATGCATTGGTGATCTTGGTAACTACACTTTTTGAGAAAGAAGGGAGAGTGAAAGCAGGGAATTATGGACCAGTTAGCCTTATATGAGTAGTGGGGAAGATGCTTGAGTCGATTATTAAAGATGTTATAGCAGCGCATTTGGAAAGTAGTGGCAGGATCGGTCAAAGTCAGCATGGATTTATGAAAGGGAAATCATGCTGACTAATCTTCTGGAATTTTTTGAGGATGTAACAATTAAAATGGATAAGGGAAAGCTAGTGGATGTGGTGTACCTGGATTTTCAAAAAGCATTTTACAAGGTCCCACATAAGAAATTTGTGAGCAAAATTAGAGCCCATTGTATTGGGGGTTGGGCATTGATATTGAAAGAGAATTTCTTGGATTACTGTTTGATAATAGGGAAAAAAATAATATTGAAATTTTGGAAGGGAACATTATCCCCCACAATTAAAATGTGGACAGTGGAAATGTTGGAGACGTTGCATTTGGAAAGAATCAGATTAGTCCTTGGCATCACAACTCAATGGGTACCCGGCAGGATCAGATGAAAATAACTTTCTGTTTTTATTTTTGATTTGTATACATGTCTCTATTGATATCGTTATTTGAAATTGTGTTATTCACTATTAAGATGTATACTATAATCTCTCTTTATTTTAATATATAATACTTTGTTTTAATTAAATACATATAACAAAAATATATACATTTTTTTTTCCTCTCTCTTCTCTTTCTATATAATCAAAATTATTATTTAATCACTATTCTTATTGATTAAAATCTATTCTTTTCTTTTTCTACTTTCTAAAAAAATAGAAGTTTATAAGAATTACTCGTAACATTCGTATACTTATTGAAATAAGTTGGTTGTGTATTTGAAAAGTTGTTATACCGTTGTTATGATGGATTACTTCTAATAAAAATATTATTACAAAAAAGAGAACTGGTTGGCCGACAGGAAGCAAAGAGTTGGAATTAACGGGTGCTTTTCAGAATGGCAGGCAGTGACTAGAGGGTCGGTGCTGGGACCCTAGTTATTTAGAATATACTAGACTAAGTGGGAACCGTTGGGTCCCATGTTCACACGGGAGGGCTGGTCCCCCAATGCAATATCCCCTCTCCATCAATTCCAATATTGGTGGCCAGTGGGGGGGGGGGGGGTGCTTTCTGGAACGCTAGTATGGTGTTGTGGGCTGAAGGGGACTGGTTTCCAGAGGGCTAGTATGGACATTGTGGTCCGAAAGGATTCTTAGGCTGGCAGCTCAGTCACTCAGGCCTGGTGGGCTGGCAGATGTTAGGCAGGCCTGGTAGGCTGGCAGCTCAGTCACTCAAGGGTGAAGGGCTGGCAGCTCAGTCACTCAGGGCTGGTGGGCTTGCTGATCAGTCACTCAGAGCTGGTGGGCTGGCAGTTCACTCATGGCTATTCCTTGAAATTCCATTTCAAGCAGAGTGCAGGCCACCAAATTCAATTTCATAGCATTTCAGGTGGAGTGCAGGCCGCCAAATTCAATTTAATACCATTTCAGGTGGATTGCAGGCCACCAAATTCAATTTCATTGCATTTCACGCAGAGTGCAGGCCACCAAATTCAATCTCCTTGCATTTCAGGTGGAGTGCAGGCCACAAAATGCAATTTCATTGCATTTCAGGCAGAGTGCAGGCCACCAAATTCAATTTCATAGCATTTCAGGCAGAGTGCAGGCCACCAAATTCATTTTCATACCATTTCAGGCAGAGTGCAGGCCACCAAATTCATTTTCATACCATTTCAGTCAGAGTGCAGGCCACCAAACTCAATTTCACAGCACTTCAGGTAGAGTGCAGGCCACCAAACTCAATTTCACAGCACTTCAGGCAGAGTGCAGGCCACCAAACTCAATTTTATAACCATTTCAGGTGGAGTGCAGGCCACCAAATTCAATTTCATAGCATTTCAGGTGGAGCGCGGACCACCAAATTCAATTTCATACCATTTCAGGCATAATGCAGGCCACCAAATTCAATTTCATACCATTTTAGGCAGAGTGCAGGCCACCAAATTCAATTTCATAGCATTTCAAGTCGAGTGTAGGCCACCAAATTGAATTTCATAGCATTTCAGGCAGAGTGCAGGCCACCAAATTCAATTTCATAACATTTCAAGCAAAGTGCAGGCCACCAACTTGCAAAACAACTCATTGCATTGTCATTAAAGGCTAACAAATCATTTATTGCAAGCACATTGCGGACACAGTTCAATTGATTGAAAGCTTAGAATCACAGTTGTGGACTCTCCCTCGCGATCTTCCAGAGTGGCTGACTCATGTCCAGGCATCCAGTTTTTTATAGTCCTGCCACCCCCCCCCCCCCCGGAAGGGGCGTTACCTTCATCGTGGTGAATGACAGGCGAGAGGACCAATCAGCTGATCACAAGATATTTTAAACACTCACAAACATTTTTTTTTCATCGATCAGAAAATTTCTCGGGTCTGCCACAGCGGAGGAGGACTGTGAGTAAGATGGCAAAAAATCATAGTGATATATGGTAGCGCTTTTTCTAAAATCAATATGGAGCGCACACAGGAAGTGGTCAAGATGAGACTTTTAGTTATATAGATATTAATGGTTTAGATGAAGGAATTTTACTTCAGAGTCACGTGAGTGACTACTTGAAGAAGCCCCGCCAGGCGCATGCGTGTCATTACGTCTGACGCATGGCGCACCGATGGGCTGGAGAGCGCAGCTCCACCAGCGGTAAGTAGGAACTTCACAGGTAAGTGAGTTTAAAACTTTTTACTGTGACTATTTAAGCTCCGTAAGTCTGGCTCGGGAGTCAGCGGGAGTTGGTGGCTATGGAGAGTACATGTAGGAAAAATGTTCGGAGCAGCAGTGGAGAGCGCGGACCCGCGGTTCCACCTCGGAGATCGAGTCGCGGGATATCTAGTGCGGTAATGCCGGCTCCGATACCGGCTGCTGTTTTACCGGTAGTTGAACAGCCTCCAGCTGTTCCAGTGTCTCAGGGCACTGAGGCCACTAAAACGAGTAGAAAAGCTGAAAGAAAGTCGGTCAGACCAGCTTTATCTGACAGGTCTGATGAAGAAGCAGACTCCCTTCCTGATAACAAGAAAATAACCACAATATTGGAAGAAAGGGGACTTCGAGGCCGACTGTAGAGGTACAGGAGATTCATTCTGTCAAGGATAAGACTTCTGGGGAACAATCTCCGGTTGGGGCTAGATTGCAATTGTTTTATGATGAATGGTGCTGCATACCATCTGATCGGTTTATACTAGAAACTGTGTCAGGCTCTAGAATAGAGTTTATGTCAGGAATTGATCCACATGTACAGCATATGCCTAATAGAGTATTGGTGTTTTCTGCACCAGAAACTCGGCAGGTAAAAGAAGAAATTAAGAATTTGTTCCAAAAAAGGGTGTTTGAGAGGACGACTAACCATCCTCAACAATTTGTGTCCAATATATTCCCCAGACAGAAAAAAGATGGGGGATGTAGAGTCATTCTGGACCTAACCCAGTTAAATTCCTATGTTGAGTATAGGCATTTTAAAATGGACACCTTCAATACTGCTAAACAGCTGTTATCACAAGGCTGTTATATGGCAACTATAGACTTAAAAGGTGCATATTATTCAGTACCAATTCATCATCAGTATCGCAGATACTTGAAATTTAGTTGGATGGGACAGCCGTGGCAATTTAAAGCATTGCCCAATGGGTTAACCTCAGCTCCTTGGCTGTTCACAAAATTGTTGAAACCAGTGCTGGCACTACTTAGGGCCCAGAATCACATTGTAATGGCTTATCTAGATGATATTTTAATCATAAGCAACACTCAGGAGACAGCTGAGGAGTCGGTTTCAGCAACCAAACACCTGTTTGAAACGTTAGGGTTTTTGGTCCATCCAACAATACAGCCATCCGAAAAAATTGATTTTGTCATTGATTCAGTTGATATGTCAGTAACTTTGCCTACAGCCAAGGCTGTGGAGATCAGGGATGTCTGTACTTGTCTTGCTGTAAACAATACCCCGCCATCTGGGAAGTAGCCAGTGTTATTGGTAAATTGGTAGCAGCTTTTCCTGCAGTAGAGTTTGGACCTCTGCACTATCAAAGTCTGCAACGAGCTAGAGAACAAGCACTAAAAGAACATGCAGGTCATTTTGATAGACCTATGCAGTTACCAACCAGAGCCATAGCTGAATTACAATGGTGGATTATCAATATTGTACAAACTATCAAAAACATTTTGGTTCAGCAACCTTCAGTGGTTTTACAGACAGATGTGAGCGCTCTCGGATGGGGAGCTATGGGCAGCAAGTGGTGGTAGATGGAGTGTGCAAGAGGATTTAATCCTGCACAGGCATGGTATAAATTATTTAGAATTGTTGGGTACATTCTACGGATTAAAAGCTTCGTATTAAAATTCCACAATGAATTATTTACATGTTCAACTCCAGATTGATAGTATTACAGCTGTGGCATATATCAATCACATAGGAGGAATAAGGTCAGTATCATGTGATAATCTGGCTAACCTCATGTGGCACTGGTGTATCTCCAGGAACATCTGGGTCTCAGCTATCTACCTACCAGGTAGAGACAATGTGGTGGCAGACAACAGGTCATGAAAGTTCAATGACAATATAGAATGGATGGTTAAATCCTGAAGTTTTTAAAATGATTGTCATCTGCTATGGATTGCCAGATATTGATCTGTTTGCATCCAGGCTAAATCACCAGTTGCCTAAATATGTTTCATGGAACCGGATCCAGGAGGAGTAGCGGTGGATGCATTCTCGCTACATTGGGGACGTACATTCTTTTATGCTTTTCCCCAGTCTGTCTGATTAGGCAATGCCTCACCAAAATAGAGCAGGACTCCGCCTCAGGCGTTTTGGTAGTTCCGGACTGGCCTACACAGACATGGTTCCCATTGGTGCTCAGAATGATGACTCAGCCATTCATGACTGTCCCCAACTACAGTAATTTGTTGGTGAATCCAGTAAGAGGAGAAAGTCATCCGTTACATGACCGTATTAATTTGTTTATCTGCAGGTTCTGACCAAACCGTACCAAGGCCTTGGACTGTCGAATAGGACCATGGATGTTATAACTGCAGCTTGGAGAGATAGCACTAAGAAACAATATGTGTCTCATTTTAAGAAATGGGAGATGTTTTGTTTACAGTCAGATATATTTTATCATACTGTAAGCATACCGGATGTATTGGAGTTCCTTGCTATGTTGCATTTTGATGAAGACTTGAGTTACAGTGCCATTAATAGCACTCGGAGTGCTTTGTCCTCCTATTTAGGGCACTTTTCAGAACAACAATCTATCGGGTCTCATCCGTTAGTATCCCGATTCATGAGAGGAATTGTTAACAAAAATCCTCCTGAGCCTAGATATACAGAAATCTGGGATGTCAGTATAGTTCTCACACTGCTTCGGCAATGGGCTCTAATTACGTCATTATATTTTCAGAAGTTAACACTTAAAGTGGTTATGCTCATGGCGCTAGTTTCAGCACAACGAGTGCAAACATATTAAAAGTTACAACTAGATAGCATGTATTTTTCTGTAGATAACATTACATTTTATGTTTATGATTTAATCAAGCAAAGCAGGCCAGGAATGGCTGGAACCAAAGTAATCTTTAAAGCATACCCTGTTGACCAAACGTTGTGTGTAGTTAAGCACCTGAGTCAATATATTGAGGTAACTAAGAGTCTCAGAGGTCCTGAGACAGCAATGCTCATCAGCCACAAAAAAACATATAAAAAAGTGTCAGTACAAACTATTTCTAGACGGTTAAAACAGGTTTTGGACCAGGGCGGCATCAACATCCGCAGCGAAGGCGCAGGACGTGCCGCTAGATCAAATCCTCGGGGGCACAGGACGGTCTAAGGAATCAACGTTTTTCTAAATTTTACGATAAACCTGTTCTGACAGTGCCAGGGTTTGGGCATGCTGTGTTGGGTTCCATTCAATTTGATTTGCTTTGTCTTTATATAATTCTTTTGTAATTTTCCCCTGGGATAGAGGGGTTATTACTGTCTTTTTGTTTATTATTATTAAAATAGTCATTGAATAATTCGAAGCAATGTTCAATACATTATTTATTCACTGCTGTGTCAACTGAAGCAGTGTGTCGTATGGAATGGATCTACGGCATGAAATCGCAGAGCTTTGAAATCTTCACGTAGTCACTCACGTGACTCAAAAGTAAAATCGTAAGATTAAATGAGAACTTACCAGTTTGAAGTTTGATCTTTATTTTATGAGGAGTTACGATGAGGGATTACATGCCCTCCGCTCCCGGCCCTCATAATCGAAAAGATCATCTGCTAGTTCTAGTCTTCCAAGCCTTACTATGTTACTTCGGCTATTGTTTCTGTGTTTTCTCGCTGCTGCTTTGAAGTATGACGCGCATGCGCCTGGCGGGACTTCTTCACGTAATCCCTCATCGTAACTCCTCATAAAATAAAGATCAAACTTCAAACTGGTAAGCTCATTTAATCTTATTATTAAATGTGATATCTCCATGTTTGCGGATGACACAATGCTGGGTGGCAGTGTGGGCTGCGATGAGAATGCTATGAGGCTGTTGGGTGACTTGGATAGGTTGGCTAAGTGGGCAGATGCGTGGCAGATGCAGTATAATGAGGATAAATGTGAGGTTATCCACTTTGGTGGCAAGTACAGGAAGGCAGATTATTATCTGAATGGTGTCAGATTAGGAAAAGGGGAGGTGCAACGAGACCTGGGTGTGCTTGTACATCAGTCACAAAGTAAGCATGCAGGTACAGCAGGCAGTGAAGAAAGCTAATGACATGTTGGCCTTCATTTGAGGGTTTGAGTTTGGGGACAAGGAGGTCCTACTGCAAGGCCCTGGTGAGACCACACCTGGAGTACTGTGTGCAATTTTGTCTCCTAATTTAGGAAAGAACATTCTTGCTATTGAGGGAGTGCAGCGTAGGTTCACCAGGTTAGTTCCCAGGATGGCGGGACTAACATATGATGAAAGAATGGGTCGACTGGGCTTGTATTCACTGGAATTTAGAAGGATGAGAGGAGATCTTATAGAAACATATAAAATTCTTAAAGGATTGGACAGGCTAGATGCAGGAAAACTGTTTCCGATATTGGGGTAGTCCAGAACAAGGGGTCACAGTTTAAGAATAAGGGGTTGACTATTTAGGGCTGAGATGAGGAAAAACCTTTTCACCCAGAGAGTTGTGAATCTGTGGAATTCTCTGCCACAGAAGGTAGTGGAAGCCAATTCACTGGATGTATTTAAGGGGGAGTTAAATTTAGCTCTTAGGGCTAAAGGAATCAAGGGATATGGAGAAAAAGCAGGAACACGGTACTGATCAGCCATGATCATATTGAATGGTGGTGCTGGCTCGAAGGGCCGAAAGGCCTACTCCTGCACCTATTTTCTATGTTTCTATGTTTCTGAAACCCACACAGGTCATGGGGAGAATGTGCAAACTCCGTACAGACAGCACCCATAGTCAAGATTCTTTATACAGCTCTTCACTTCTCAGATAGTAACTGAAGAGAATTAAAAGGGCCATACACATTATAAAAAAGTGTGTTAGAAATTCTGCAGCAAGATCAAAAAAGCAAGAAGCAAAGGATTTAAAAGAGAATGTGGCACATTTTTTGTATAGATCCTTGGGAGATCGGAGAAATTACAGTGGGAAATGAACAAAAAGGCTGAGACATTAAATCTGCAGAAGACATAGTAAATGTAGCAGGTATGGAAAAGAGCCAAGGACCTGGTGAAAGAAAGGAACAGAAAGTAATTAATGTCACTACAGAGAAAATAATAGAACAAATAGAGAGATGTAGGTACTTCACAGAGAAAATAATAGAAATAAAATAGACCAATCTATCACAACATTAAAAAAATATTTGGACAGGTACAGGGATTGGATAGGTTTAGAAGGATATGGGCCAAACATAGGCAGGTGGGACTAGTGTAGCTGGAACATGTTGGCCGGTTTGGGCAAGTTGGGCTGAAAGGCCTGTTTCCACACTATATCACTATGACTCTATTTAGACTAGTTTTCATCTGTTTTGATAGCCCACTTACTGCTTGGTTAAAATAAGTGGCTGAAGGGATTATGAATGCATAAATGAACTCAGAAGCATACCCAGCAGGTGGGAAGGTAGCAAAAGTAACATTACTTTAGTTTTGTATAGAGATACAGCGCTGTAACAGGCCCTTTGACCCGCTCGGTCCTTGCCGACCAGCCATCCTCGCATATTAACACTGTCCTACGCCCACTAGAGACAATTTATTTGTACATTTACCAAGCCAATTAACCGACATACCTGTACGTCTTTGGAGTACGGGAGGGAACCAAATTTCTCGGAGAAAACCCATGCTGGTCACGGGGAGAACGTATAAACTCCGTGCAGAAAGCACCTGTATTCGAGATCGAACCCGGGCCTCCAGCGTTGCAAGTGCTGTAAGTCAGCAACTCTACCAATGCGCCACAGTGCCACCCTATTTCAGAAAGAATGGAAACGAGAGAAAAATAACTGTTGTCAGCCTGATGCTGGAATCCATTGCTTGGGAGAAAGTAACAGCGTAGGTTGGGTGTAAACAATATTGTTTTATGATGTGAACTACTGGGAGTTTGTTGAGGATATAACTAAGGGGGAACCTGGCACTACAGGATATGATTTATTTTTAATGAAGCCATTCATAAGAAAGTACACAAAAGGTTATTCTACGATGTGAATAATGTGAGCTGTAAACAAATTAGCACGAATGCAAAGCTGATTAAACCAGAGAAGAGGAATAAAACAGGTCACAGGAATCCGCAGATGCTGGAATCTTGAGCAAATCACAAAGCGCTGGAGGAACTCAGCAGGTGTCGGCATCTATGGAGGGAATGGACAGTGATGTTTCATGCGGGGATCAGTCTGAAGAAGGATTCCCCATCAGAAATGCCACCTGTCCATTTCCCTCCACAGATAATGCCTGACACGTTGAGTTCCTCCAGCACTTTGTTTCCTGCTGAAGTAATAAATGAGTCATTTACAGCTTGGCAGACTATCGCTGGCTGGCCATCACATAAATCAGCCGCAGGCCCCCAAATATTGTGATTTATATAAATGCTATAGATGAATAAGCTGAGTGTGCTGTGGAAAGATTCACTGCTGAATCAAAGATAGGTGGGAATGTGGACTGTGAAAAGGAGAGAAGAAATTTGTAATGAAATGAGCACAGAATAGGTAAATGGGCAAGACTATGACAGATGTAAATTGTGTAGAGAAAAGATTATACACTTCGATAAAAAGAAAATAAATATTTGAGAAGATGAAACAGCGTAAGGAAATGGTGGCCGGGTGACACAGTGGTGCCTGCGGGTACTGTCTCTACGCAGGTTATACGTTCTCCCTGTGACTGCATGGGCTTTCTCCGGGTGCTCTGGTTTCTTCCCACACTCCATAGATGTACAGGTTTGTAGGTTAATTGACTTCTGTAAATTGTAATTTGTCCCCAGTGTGTAGGATAGTGCTAGTGTGCGGAATGATCACTGGTCGGCCTGGACTCGGAGGGCCATAGGGCCTGTTTTCGTGCTGAATCTCTAAAAAAACATAAAGGCTACGATATTGAGTAGTATGGATGACCAAAGGGAACCATTCAAAGATCCTTAAACAGGGGGCGCTGGACTGCCAGCAGCCTCTGCCTGCAGCCCGTTTGTTTTCCCATCTTTTTTTTAATTTTTAGTCCGTTTAAAGTTTGTTTTTGGGGAAACTTTAACTTTTTTTATGTGGGGGAGGGGGGCAGGGTAAGGGGGAAACTAACTCCCAGTCACTTCCTGGCGGGGACGCAACTGTTTCTCCGAGTTGCGTCCTCGCCCCCCACCTCGTGGCTTACCACCTGGATCCGAGCGGCCTTTCCCGCCGGGGACCGGGAACCGGACCAGAGCTGCAACAGCGGCGGCGCTGGAGTCATCACGGAGCGGGCGAGGCCTACCTGGGTCGCCGTTTGGAGCTCCACAGCGTTGGGCCTCTGCTCCAACATCATGGAGCTCTGGTTTAGAGAGCTCCCAACGCGGGTGGTGCTGACTGTCATCGCGGAGTCCTGGGGCCCTTTGCCGAGGGCCTCCAGCGTTGCATCTCCACCCGGTGCGGCCAGTGGACTTTGGGAGCAGCGGACTCCGGTAGGAGGGGGCCGACTCGGGGTCCAGGCCGCTGAGGACGTCCCCCAGCCCCGACGTCGGACTTACATCACCCCGGGGAGCGGGCCTGAACATCGGGCCGCCCGTAGCGGCGACTGCAGGGAGCTCGGGGAGGCCCCGACCACGGGGGAACATTGGGGAACATTGGGGAACATCAGGGAAAGAGACTGACTTTGGTGCCTTCCCTAGGAAATGTTGATCCTGCTGTGGGGGGATGTTTTATGTTGAATCCTATCTACTCCATGTTGTGTTCTTTATTTTTACTGTATGGCTGTATGGGGATTTAATTTTGCTGTGCCAATTGGCACATGTGACAAATAAATGCATCTTATCTTATCTTAAACACAACAGAGTATTAAGAAGATTAAAAAGGAGAATGAGGTGCTTGGCTTTGTTAGTGAAATGTACAAAATAAGGGCAGAAAGGTTATGCAAACGTTGTATATAACAGTGTTTAGACCATGGCTTGAGCACAGTCTAGAGATCTGAAGATCACAATGCAGGAAGGATGTCTGGCACAGGAGAGGGTGGAAGGAGATTGACCATGTCCCCAGGTCTGAAATATTATACAGATGAGGCTGAGGGGAAAGATAAATGAAGTGTATACAATTACAAGAGGAATGGATAGAGTAAAGAGGAAGGACCAACAAGGACCAACTTAGGCTGAAGAGACCTAAAGTTAAGTGGTCGAAAGATTAGGTAGACATTAACTAATTGCAGGGTATATGGCAGCTGGTTTCAGACTGTAGCCCCACACACTGCAACACAGATTGGGAACGCACGAGAGATCAGTCATGCTCATGTCCGATGTCTCGCTCTTCCCTTAATGCCATGGGCACCTGCAGTTTATCGCGCTAATGGGCTGGGTATACTTTGAATCTGGCCCTTGCGTTCATCAGCAACAATAGTCGGCACATTGAGCTTGGCCCCATTCAGTAGAATGGCATCACCAACCTTCATTTAGCAGCTAACATTTCACATTTTTCACTAGTTTAGGTTAGTTTAGTTTAGTTTAGTTTAGTTGTTTAGTTTAGTTTAGTTTGGAGATCCAGCCAGGAAACAGGCCGTTCAGCCCAGCGAGTCACACTGACCATCGATCTCTCTTTCACACCAGTTCTATGTTATCCTGCTTTTTCATCCACTTCCTACAAACTAGGAGCAATTTGCAGTGGTCAGTTAAACTACAAAGTCACACATATTTGTGATGTGGGAGGAGACCGACCTGAGCACCCACAGGTACCCCATGCAGTCACAAGGAGAACGTACAAACTCCACACAGATATCACCAGAGTTCAAGACCAAACCAAGATCTCTGGTGCTGTGAGGCAGCAGCTCCACCAGCTGCACCACTGTGCCATATTAATTGAGCTGGTCAATATCCCCATGAAGCCACTTTACATCCTCCCTTGAAAAGACAGTTTCCACATTTTTAAGAACCAAACACTGAAATTATTTTGCATTTTGTTGCAAATCACAGCAGTGGTTGAGTGAATTTTTAGGGCCCAGTATTTATCAACTATTCTCACTTTAAAAAAATCTGAAAATGTTCTAGTTTATGATTTATAGAAGTTTTTATGATGATCTAGTCCTTAATCACTGCTTAGTAACATCGCCATCAGTGCATACATTTCGATTCACTATAATATTTCAAGATAAGTGCCTCTTCTTCAACTATGGTATCTCAGTCGCAATCTTGCTTCAAAGCTAGCAGTGAAATGTTTAAAATGTGTTAATATTTTTGCTTTTGAATCTTGGAGAAGTTTTCAGTGTGATTGGCTGCTCAACAAGCTTGAGATATAACCATTGCTGGATGCCAGCGATCCCATTGATGCCTGATGGCAACCTACAACAGAGAAAAGTAACATTACAGCACAACAATTGCTTGGTCTTTGCGGGTAGCTTTTTCAAGCTCAGCACAAAGCAACTTGGTTCAATGTTGACAGCAAATCTGGGTCCTTGTCTTAGCTGTGTGTGTGTGTGTGTGTGTGTTTAATTTTTTTTTTAAATCATCTGCATGAAGAATATCAAGTTAAAATAAGTGACCTGGTATTTATGCAACAACTTTCTTGACTTTATGTGTAGGAAGGAACAGCTGGTTTAAACCGAAGATAGACACAAAATGCTGGAGTAACTCAGCAGGTCAGACTGCATCTCTGGAAAAAAGGAATAGGTGACGTTTCGGGTCAAGACGGGTTCAGACCATAACATGGTTTCCTGCTGCCTAAGTCCTCTGGACATGCTGTATTCCAAAATATATTCTATATTTTATAAGGATGATGAGGAATCTCATTTAAACTTGCCGACTAATGAAAGAGCCCAGAGAGAGTGGACGAGGAAAGAATGTTTCCAGCAATAGGAATGTCTGGGACCAGAGGGCACAGCCTCCGAATAAAAGGACATACATTCAAAATAGAGATGAGGAGGAATTTCTTTAGCCAGAGGGTGGTGAATCTGTGGAATCCTTTGCCAAGACGACTGTGGAGGCCAATCAATGGGTGTTTTTGAGGCAGATCTTGAAAGGTTCTTGATTAGGAAGGGGGTTAAAGGTTATGGGGAGAATGCGGGAGACTGGGAGGGAAAAATGGATCAGCCATGATTGAATGGCGGAGTAGACTCGTCTGAAGAAGGGTTTCGGCCCGAAACGTTGCCTATCTCCTTCACTCCTTAGATGCTGCTGCACCCGCTGAGTTTCTCCAGCCTTCTGTGTACCCGGCAGAGTAGACTCGATGGGCTGAATGGCCTAATTCTGCTCCTCTGCCTTATGGTCTAATGGTCTTATGGTCGCTGTAGGAATTGTGATGAACAATTTGGGCATAACAGGGTCCCACAAACAGCAACTAGAAAATGATTAGGGAACCTGGTTTAATGATATTTATAGGACTATAATATTAATTTAGAATAAATGTAACTTTGATTACTATTCTGGAATGCTGGATACAGGCCAGATGAAGACAGTTATGTGCTGTAATGCTGATAAAGACAACAACATGCTCAGCTGATGGACGACTAAGGCACATTAATAGCTAATTCATTTATTTTAATTGATTTAGGGTTGCAGACAAAATAAAAAGACAGAGTAATGCATCTGGACAGGAAAGAGCCACTAATTTAATTTAAACTGCGCATTGGCAATGAGAAAAGATTTGCTATCCACAAACGAGGTGGATAACAAACCTATTGAATGCATCGAGTCTTTTACCCAGGGTGGGGGAATCCAAAAAAAAGGACCTACGTTTATTAAGAGGGACAAGGTTTATTATCAACCTAAGCAGCATTTTTTCACCCATAGAGTGGTAAATATATGGAATGAACTGCCAGAGGGGTTAGTTGAGGCAAGTTAAAAAGGCACTTGGACAGTACGAGGATAAGAAAGATTCTGAGGAATATGAGCCAAACGTGGGAAAATAGACCTACCTTATAGCAAGCGGAGGCTTGGCGATCGTTTCGCCGAACACCTCCGCTCGGTCCGCATTAACCAACCCGACCTCCTGGTGGCTCAGCACTTCAACTCCCCCTCCCATTCCGTATCCGACCTCTCGGTCCTGGGCCTCCTCCACGGCCAGAGTGAGCAACACCGAAAGTTGGAGGAACAGCACCTCATATTCCGCTTGGGGAGTCTGCATCCTCTGGGCTTGAACATTGAATTTTCTCAATTCTGTTAACCCTTGCTGTCTCCTCCCCTTCCCACCTCTCCCTCAGCCCTCGGGCCCTGGCATTCCCTCTCTCTCTATCTCTCCCCCACCCTAGTCGCACTAGCTTCTCATTTTCACACAACAAACAGCTTACAATGGCCTGTTTCCTTTATCATCGATACTTTTTTTGCATATCTTTCATTCATTGTTCTTTATCTCCACATCACCGTCTATATCTCTCGTTTCCCTGATCCCTGACCAGTCTGAAGAAGGGTCTCGACCCGAAACGTTGCCTATCTCCTTCGCCCCTTAGATGCCGCTGCACCCGCTGAGTTTCTCCAGCCTTTTGCGTACCCTCGATTCTCCAGCATCTGCAGTTCCTTTTTTAACACTTATATGGAGCATCTTGGTAGGCATGGACAAGTTGGGCTGAAGGGCCTGTTTCTATGCTGTTTGGCTGTGTGACTATTACTATAAGGTCACCAATCTATTCCAGCTGCTTACATAGTATACCCTCGAAAAAAAATCCTGGCTATATTTGCTGTAAGTCATTTCATAACCAGAAGCTACTCAATGTGTTTCTGTGTGCAAGGCTTTTAAATTTAATCAGTAGATTTTTGGAAGAAATAAGTCTAACAGAACCTTGAACAAATGCATGTCAATAAATTGCTCCATAATAACTTTGTAAAGATGAAATGTAGCTTTCATATATAGTAATACTTGCATCTGTCTAGTGTCCTTACATCATATTTTAATACATATCTCGGCACTAAAGCACTAATGATAATGTAAAGGGTACACAAAAGGCTGGAGAAACTCAGCGGGTGCAGCAGCATCTAAGGAGCGAAGGAGATAGGCGACGTTTCGGGTCGAGACCCTTCTTCAGACTGGTCAGGGATCAGGGAAACGAGAGATATAGATGGTGATGTGGAGAGATAAAGAACAATGAATGAAAGATATGCAAAAAAAGTATTGATGATAAAGGGAACAAGCCATTGTAAGCTGTTTGTAATGTGAAAATTGAGAAGCTAGTGCGACTAGGGTGGGGGAGGGAATGCCAGGGCCTGAGGGCTGAGGGAGAGGTGGGAAGGGGAGGAGACAGCAAGGGTTAACAGAATTGAGAAAATTCAATGTTCAAGCCCAGAGAATGCAGACTCCCCAAGCGGAATATGAGGTGCTGTTCCTCCAACTTGCGGTGTTGCTCACTCTGGCCGTGGAGGAGGCCCAGGACCGAGAGGTCGGATACGGAATGGGAGGGTGAGTTGAAATGCTGAGCCACAGGGAGGTCGGGTTGGTTAATGCGGACCGAGCGGAAGTGTTCGGCGAAACGATCGCCAAGCCTCCGCTTGGTCTCACCGATATAGATCATCTGGCATCTGGAGCAGCGGATGCAGTAGATGAGGTTGGAGGAGGTGCAGGTGAACCTCTGTCGGACCTGGAAGGACTGCTTGGGTCCCTGAAAGGAGTGGAGGGGGGAGGTGAAGGGACAAATGTAGCATTTCTTGCGGTTGCAAGGGAAAGTGCCCGGGGAAGGGGTAGAGCGGGAGGGAAGGGAAGAATTGACAAGGGAGTTGCGGAGGGAGCGGTCTTTGCGGAAGGCAGACAGGGGGGGAGATGGGAAGATGTGGCGAGTGGAGGGGTCACATTGGAGGTGGCGAAACTGGCGGAGGACTATGTGTTGTATTTGCCGGCTGGTAGGGTGAAAGGTGAGGACCAGGGGGACTCTGCACTTGTTGCGAGTGGGGGAATGGGGAGAGAGGGCAGTGTTGCGGGGTATGGACGAGACCCTGGTGCGGGCCTCATCTATAGTGGGGGAGGGTAATGTAAATGTATTCTCTGCAACAACAGTATTTCCCCCAGTGCAAAGACACAAATGGCAGTCACATTGGCTGCTGAGGTCTGTGTTTAGTTTAAAGATACAACATGAAAACCGGCCCTTTGGCCCACTGGGTCCACACAAACCACCAATCACCTGTTCACACTAGCTCTATCTTATCTCTCTTTTCCACTTCCTACACGCTCGGGGCAATTTACAGAGGCTAATTAATCTACAAACCAACGCCACTTTGGGATGTGGGGGGAAACCGGAGCACCCGGAGGCACAGGGAGAATGTGCAGACTCTGCACCCGAGCTCAGGATCAAACCCGGATCCCTGGTGCTTTGAGGCAGCAACTCTACCAGCTGCGCCACTGTGCCATGCTGCTTTGGTAATACGATGAATCACCAGATAACCTATCATCAAACATATTACCACTGGAAAAATCATTAAGCACAAAGCCCAAGCTGTTAGGGAAGTTGTAGGAGTGGTTTCAGTATACAGGTAGATGCATCAGGATGGTGGTCAGATGCTGGATACTGAAGGGAACGACTGAGCAGCCTTGGTAATTGGGAGATAAGACATGTACTGTATATCACTGGCCAATGGTCAGCTGGTAGCCAAAATGCATAGGAAGGAACTACAGATGCTGGTTTGCTCTGAAGATAGATACAAAATGGTGGGAGTAACACAGTGGAAACATTATGCATTCCTTCTCTCCAGAGGTGCTGCCTGACCCGCTGAGTTACTCTAGCATTTTGTAGCATTGGTATAAACCAGCATTTGCAGTTTCTTCCTACATACCTCCTCTGGCAGCTCATTCCCTCCACTGGAGGGGTTTAGTCATTGGCATGTCGCTTGGTTAATGGATAATGCTGGTAGATCAGTCTGCTTGGGTCAGGTGATGTCTGGCAGATGCGGGTTATCTAAAATAAAAACTGAATATACTGGAAATACACCTCAGATAAGGATGATGTGGTGGAAAGAGAAACAGTTAATGTTTCAGATGAAAGATCCTTCAAATAAACTCTCTTTCTCCTCCAACCTGCTGAGTGTTTCCAGCACTTCCTGCTTTGATTTCTAGTTTAGTTTAGAGATACAGCATGAAAAGAGGCCCTTCAGCCCACCGAGCATGCCAACCAGCGATCACCCATAGAGTAGTTCTATCCTACACACTCAGGACAATTTACAGAAGCCAATTAACCTACAACCCTATACGTCTTAGGGATGTGGGATTAAACCTGAGCACCTGGACGAAACCCATGTGGTCACAAGGAGAATGTGGAATCTCTGTACAGATAGCACCCATAGTTTGGATGGAACCTGGGTACGGCAGAGTGTTGCCCCTTTCTACTTGGGTCAGGCTGTCTCAAACTAGATTGAGTAAGACTGGTTAAAAGGCATGAAATATAGAGCATAGAACATACAGTTGTGATAATAATCAACCATTCTGGTGTAACATAAAGAAAAAGATATGTTATGTATACTGGATTTCCTCAATTAATTTGGATTAACTTGGCTATAAACCATTGCCTTGATCACAGTCGGGACCTGTTCAACAAAACAGAGATACAGTACATTGATAGCGGGTGCATTAATAGTACATTCAGACCTTTTCCACGTTCAATATGATGATGATTGATGGTTCTCTGTACTGCATGTGTAGTTTACAACCCAATTGGATGAATATTGAATTTTGCAATTTCAGGTGATCTCCACCCTCGTTGTTCTCTGCCACAAACTCAACCATCCGTTTAGTTTCCTTCTCCTCTTTCTCACCTTTTCCATTGTCTCCCCCATACGTTCTCTCAGCCTCATCATCCCCTTCCCACCTGGCTCCACCCCTCACCTACAAGCCTTTATCTATCTCCCGCCTATATACTTATTCCCTTTCAGTCCTGATTCAGGACCTTGACCTGAAATACAGACTTACACCCTTTGCCTCCATGGATGCCGATTGACCTATTGTGTTCTTCCCGCATTCTGTTTTCAATTCATCACTGTTTTTGATTTCTCCCCATATAGAAACATAGAAACATAGAAAATAGGTGCAGGAGAAGACCATTTGGCCCTTCGAGCCTGCACCGCCATTCAATATGATCATGGCTGATCATCCAACTCAGTCTCCCGTACCTGCCTTCTCTCCATACCCCCTGATCCCTTTAGCCACAAGGGCCACATCTAACTCCCTCTTAAATATAGACAATGAACTGGATATCCTTTCTTTGAACCAATTAGCTTAAGGAAATATGTCCTCTTCTTTCTTGAACCTATTTGTTGACTTGACTTCCATTGCTTTCTCTAGTACAAAATTAGTAGTTGAGGCTGGGACTATCCCAACGTTTAAGAAACAGTTAGATAGGTACATGGATAGTCAAGAGTCAAGTCAAGTCAAGAGAGTTTATTGTCATAACCCAGATAGGACAATTAAATTCTTGCATTGCTGCAACAGGATATTGTAGTCATAAATACAGATCAGATCAGTGTGTCCATATACCATAGAATATATATATATATATATATACACATCAGTAAACAGATAAAGTGCAATAGGTTGTTATAGGTCACAGTTTGTTTAATAGACTGATGGCTGTGGGGAAGAAGCTGTTCCTGAATCTGGATGTTGCAGAATTCAGCGTCCTGTACCTTCTACCCGATGGCAGCGGAGAAATGAGTGTGTGGCCAGGATGGTGTGGGTCCTTGATAGGACAAGTTTTGAGGGATAATGACCAAACACGGGCAGGTGGGACGACTGTAGCTGGGACATGCTGGCTGGTGTGGTCACGTTGGGCCGAAGGGCCTGTTTCCACACTGTATCACTCTACGACTCTATGACTCTAACAGCTTATACTTGTCCTCTTTGGGGTGGATTTCACTTTGCCTAACGAGATGTATTGACTGCATTGGCAAAGGCTTGCAACATCGCACTGTGTGACGAGAGGAGTATTTAACACAACAGCTTCAACACAGTAACAACAATCTCCAGCACATTTGGCATTGTTGTAACTATAAATTACCAGCCAGTATTTTAGCAATCAAAGTTTAATGCACAAGTGAAAATTCAATGGAAAAAATGATAATAGTTTAATGCGGTCTCATCTGTAATGAGGCATTTCTGGAAGATTTCATTTAAATACCAATTCAAAATTAGACAAACAATTGAACGAGACATGCAATGAGAAAAACAACATGTAATCATCAGAGACGTTTCAGGACCCGAAGAAGTATTGATCATTTAGGAACCGCACAGTGGCACAGCTGATAGAGCTGCTGCCTCACAGCACCCAAGACCCAGGTTCCATCCTACCCTCAGGTGCTGTCTATGTGGAGTTTGTATATTCTCCCTATGATCGCATGGGTTTGCTTTGGGTGCTCCAGTTTCCTCCCACATCCCAAAGATGTGTGGCTTTTTAGGTTAATTGGCCTCTGTAAAATTCCCCTCAGTGTGGAGGGAGCAGATGAGAAAGTGGGGTAACATAGAACTACTGTGAGTGGGTGATCGATCGATGGTCGGTATGGACTTGGTGGGCCAAAGGACCTGTTTCCATGCTGTAAGTCTGAAGTTTAGCCCCAAATATCTTGATATTTGGTAAAAGATCTGAATATATGAAAATGTATTCCGTTATTTTTGACTTTGAGGTCAGCGATCGTTTTAATGGAGGTTATTTCCCCCCCCCCCCCTTTTGTTTTGTACTATGTCTCCAGTATGCTCAGACCATTAATGGTATCCTAGTAACAGCTAATACTCACTGCTGATGGGAGTGAATAAAAAGCTATTTAAAAATGAATGTGACTGCTGATGGCTAATGCAAAAACAGTTTTGAATAGACTGTGATCTCTTATATATATTCCCAATATGAGTAATGACTACGGAGAATATACCATTGGGACTATCAGCAATGTCTAAAAATGTTATGTATGTTTAGGTTATTGTTTGCAATAATTCTGCCTTGAAGTTTGAGTACATTTATCTGTCACACGGTGAAGGAAAAATATCTAAACTAATATAACAATGAGGGACAATCAACTGGAGAACATTGAGTGAAACAGCAAACAGCTGGTGGCCCTACAGCAGCCTGGGGCTCGACTGAATCGAACGTCGCTCCAGGAGACTGAAAGCGTGGACCGGATGCGGCCTGCAGCGGCACAGAGAGGTGGGGCGGCGGTAGAGGACGCCTACAGCTTTGCCTGGCCAGGCTGACCCTGCCAGGATAACGGGCCTTATGGCCAGCTGCACTTAAAGCAACTTGGACTATGAAAACAGTGGCAAAACCTGGCGACTCTTGCATTTGGTCTCAGTGGACTATTTCTGTACATGTACTTAATCTGGGAATGTGCTTATGTACAGTAAAACCTATCTGAACTGTGTGCAAAAAAATAATTTCAAGTTACCATTGTGCATTTGATAATAAAGAACCAATGATCATTCAAAAGTGCACAAATAACAATGCTTCACATCCTTGTTTCGCACAAGAAGATTGCTTAACTTAAGAATCTTGAGGAAAAGTTGGATAGAGTTGGCATCGCTGACACCGGTAAAGAATTGCCATCCACTTGCTTGGTTTTTCTCATTGTTTGGTGAGTAAGTACAAAATGCTGAGGGATGATGGTGGTGTAAGTGTTAAAACATGTCTGTGACTGAAATGGAGTTGTCAGCCAACAGCACTCGGGATGAGCAAGCAAACACGCATGTTTAGGAAAGCAAGGAAAGCATGAGGCCCTGAGGCAACCAACTGTAAAAAACATGTGGTAAAGTATTGGGATGAGGCCAGCTTGTTTAAAGAAGGAGGTGATTTAATGACTAGTGACTAGCTTGGTGTTTAATGCAGTAAATAGCTTTGTATTATGGATAACATTATCCAAGTGTGAGGGAGGCTCACTGTTCTTTTCCGATGTTGCAGTTATATCCTCTTTGTAGATTTTGAGAGGATCAAAATTATATCCTCTTTGTAGATTTTGAGAGGATCTTTATCTATCTATATAATTCTGAAACTCTCACCTTGTTTGTTTGTTTGTTCCCGAAACTCTGCAAGAACGGTACACGATAACGCGACAATTGTAGGCCCACCTTACTCACCATTGTCCTGCAATGTGCATTAGCCAGGTTTCGTTCAGACTGATGTTATATTTTACAAGTTATTGACATTTTAAACTTTAATAAACCTGGCAGTCGTGCTCCCACTTTCCGGCCGCGCCTGCGCAGTTGGGGGAGCCTTGCCAGGCCAGGATCGCCATTTTGACTGAACACCGTGTCGTGAGTGAGTGGTGGAATATTGCGTTGGGGGAGGGGGACCCAACGTGTCCGCACCTGGTCTAGTTGATTATATAAGTGCTTGTTGCACATGAGCTTGCAGGGTGTGTAGGAAGGAACTGCAGAGGCTGGTTTACACCGAAGGTAGACACAAAATGCTGGAGTAACTCAGCAGGTCAAGCAGAATCTCTAGAGAGAAGGAATGAGTGACTTTTGATTGGGTTCGATGGGCTTCTCCATGCGCTGGCATCCAGAAAGATAACAGGGCCTTGCGTTCTCCAGGCCAAGCTGCCACATACAATCCTTGAAGTCCAGAATGGATTGAGAATCATTGTTTTTATGCTGTTTAAATAAATGTTTATTTTTACCTGATATAACGTTGAAATGTTCTTTCTCCATCATTGATTGAATCCTCAAAACCTATTTGTAAAATTACATTGATAAATCCCAGGGAATTGATGGTATATTTCTGTGGGTCCTAACAGAGGCAGGTGCGGACGTATTGATCATTATCCTTCTGGGATTTTGTGGATCCTGGAACAGCTCCCGCAGATTGAAAAGCAAGAACATGGCAGATGCCATTTCATTTGAAAAAAAATGTGAACACATCCACTTTGATAGACAAAGGAGTGAAGCCTTTTTTTAAAATGGTGGCCGAAAAGAAAATGCTTTTGTTCAAACGGATCAGTATGCTCTTGTACAGATGTCACTGAAGACAAACATGGACATGCAGCAAGCAATTTGTGACTCAAATGGTGTATTGATTTTTTTACTGAGAGAGGATTAGCAGACAGGAGTCCAAGATGTCTTACTGCTATTATACAGGGCCGTGGTAAGATTGCACCTGGAACACTGTGTATAATTTTGCCCTCCTTAGCTTAAAAAAAGGATATATTTGATATAGAAAGAGTGTAATGAAAATTTACGAATTTAATATAGATGGACAAGTTGGGCCAAGGGGCCTGTTTACTGACAGTGTGATAGTGTTGTATGACTCGATATGACTGACTGATGATGTTGAGGAAGGAACTGCAGATGCTGGTTTAAACCGAAGATAGACACTGAATAGATAGCCAGCGGGTCAGACAGCATCTCTGGGGAAAATGAATAGGTGACATTTCGGGTCGAGGCCCTTCTTCAGACGGTTTTCTCTGGGATCTCCGGTTTCCTCCCAAACTCCAAAGATGTACAGGTTTGCAGGCTAATTGGCTTGGTCTAATTGTAAATTGTCTCTAGGATAGTGTAAGTGTGCGGGGATCACTGGTCGGCATGGACTCGGTGGGCCGAAGGGCCAGTTTCCACGCTGTATCTCTAAAACTAAAAACAACTAAAAACATTTACAAGATACCATACCAATATTGACAACAAAGAGTTGTCAGCATTAATACGGTGTGTTTAAACTTGCAAAATAGATGCCCTAAATGTAAGTTAATTCATGTGAAATTAAGAGATAGACCTTCCTATGTGAACTATAGAAAATAGGCGGAGGAGGAGGCCACTCAGCCCCTCAAATCTGCACTGCTATCCATGGCTCACAATCACCGTGGAGCCTGGGATCTCACGCCGAAGTCGCCAGTGTTGGTGCTCCGACCAGCGCGGCCCTTGGACTTCGGGAGCAGCGGTCTCTGGGGAGGAAGCGGCTGCTCCAGACACTCCGAGCCGCTGAGAGTGTCCACCCGACACCAGACTTTCATCATCCGGCGAGAGGGCGTGAAGCATCGGGCTACTGTAGCGGCGACTGCGGTGACCTCAATAGGCCCAACTATGGGTGAACAGGGGACGGGGACTGGACTTTTGATGCCTTCCCCCACAGTGGGAACCATTGTGGGGGGATGTTTTTATGTTTATTGTTAAATTTTTTAATGTTGTGTCTTATCTTTATTCGTGTGCTGCAATGGCAAGTCAAATTTCACTTCACCAATTGGTGTACGTGATAATAAATGTCCTTTGTGTCCTTTGTATCCTTTGTTTGTCTGACATGTCCCACATCTCATTTTCACTTCCATGCCGTCTATGCCTTCAATTCCCCCGATGTATCAATCATGAAATTCTCTTTAGATACCACCCCCTCAACCACACACACACACACCTAAATCTAGCCTCCACAATCCCCCAGGGCAATGATCTCTCGGGCTTGAACACCCTCTATGACAAGAAGTTACTTTGCATCTCAATTTTAAAAGACAGTGCCCCTTATCTGTCCCCTTGTTTCCCTTGGTCATGTCATTGAAATTCACCCTTAGAATTATATGTTTCAATAAGATTACTTATCACTCTTCTAAACTCCAGAAAATACAGATTAAATCTCTTTAGCCAGTTGGGGCAGAACAGCCTTCTCATTCAGGAATCAACCCGTAACTCTTAAAATGTCACCAATGCTAATATTTTCCTTTCTCAAATAGGAGGGCCAAAATAGGGATTACAGGTATGTATCAATTAGGAGCAGGATGTGTAGGAAAGAACTGCAGATGCTGGTTTAAATCACAGGTAGACACAAAATGCTGGAGTAACTCAGCAGGACAGGCAGAATCTCTGGAGAGAAGGAATGGGTGGCGTTTCGGGTCGAGACGTTACTCCAGCATTTTGTGTCTACCTTTAATTAGGAGCAGGAATTGGCTGCACAGCTTTTCAGGCATAAAGATAAAGTGGTGGCTCAGTGGTGCTGCGCGTAGAGCTTGGTTTGAATTTTGTCACTGTCAAAGAGATTCCTCCTAATTCTTCTCAACGCTGGAGGGTACAAGCGAGTCATAGGCCAATCCTGTCCAGAACCACTCTAGTCATTGAACCATACAACACCACCAGCCAAAGAAAGCTGGAGTAACTCAGCGGGTCAGACAGCATCTCTGGAGAAAAGGAATGCGATCAGGATTGGATTGTGATGCACCTGCCTGTGAGTCCGCTGCTTGTTATTCCAAATTGCTTTGTTGTACTTTACTCTCTTGCCAGAAGTTATTTATATTAATCTCATTTCTGAAAAACATTGTGTTGATATTGCAAATGTTGGGTCGTTAAATTATTCAATGTGCCGTGTGAGTTAGACTTTGATCATCAGGTACACTGAGAGATGGTAAAGGCTGGAAAACAAACCAACATCCTTAATTAACTTGCTGTTATTTAGGATAATATGAAAAAGCAAGAAAATTCTTCACACTGCTCCAAAATAAACTCTGCTTTGTTTGGTGAAGGCTTGTATGTTGGTGCCTTTAAAAAGTTAATAACTAGATATTCAAATTTTTACAGCTTTAGTTTACTTTTTACTTTAGACTTTACTTTAGACTTTAGAGATACAGTGCGGCAACAGGCCCTTCGGCCCATCGGACCCACACCGACCAGCAATCATCCCGTACATTAACCTACACGCAATCGGGTCCATTTTTTTGCAAAATACCGAAGCCAATTAACCTACAAATCTATATGTTTGGGGTTTGGGAGGAAACCGGAGCACCCGGAGAAAACCCACGCAAGCACAGAAAGAATGTACAATCTCTGTACAGTCAGCACCTGTGGTCAGAATCAAACCTGTGTCGCTGGTGCTATAAGGCAGCAACTCTACTGCCTGTGCCACTGTTCTTAGTTTATTAATAGAAATTCATTAGTCACAAAGTGATGACTGAAGAGAGTTATATTGAGTGGGGAAAAATTATATTTATAAATATAGCTTAATTGTTATTAGATATGTCTATTGGTGCCTTTTGGCGATATAAAAAAAAGCCATGGAGAAACAAGGTTTGAAGTTGAAAATTTGACTCCATTTGCCCATGTTTCTGAATGTGGGTAATACGACCCCAGATTCTTCATAGGAATTTTGGTTGTACCACCATTTTATCTTCTAGATTAAAACTCCTCTCGCTTTCAGTAAGCGTTTTTGTCTGAAATCACACTGTTTCTAAGGGCAGCAAGCAAACTGCATTCATTAGCCGCTTCAGAACCTATTTAACTGGAGGAGCTCTGCTGAAGCATGCTGAACCCAAAACTTCACCTATCCGTGTTCTCCAGAGATGTTGTCTGACTTGCTGAGTTACTCCGGCACTTTGTGTCTTTTTTTGTAAACCAGCATCTGCAGTTCCTTGTGTCGTCGTACTGAATACGTTTGGTTCGGCTCCTGTCTGAAGCATGGATTTTGCATCAGGGAGGAAGAGGAAAATAATGGCTTGGTTGGACTTGGGTTAGGACCTCCACCTCTGCTTAGCTCAATTCTTGTAGAAGGAGAGTAAATCAAGGGCTAAGACAGAGACTCGGGAAGAGAAAGAATGCCTTTCCTGGTCAGCTTGTCACACTATTAGGAACTTTATCGCTATCTGTCTCTCTTTTTTTCTGTTTCTCCTAATCCTAATCCTCAACACTGGTGGCAGCAAGGATGCATTTTCAGCCTCCTTCTATATCCCGTGTGCACTCATGACACTGCAGCCAAATACCTATCCAACTCAATTTACAAGTTTGCAGACAACATCACCGCAGGTGGCCAGGTGTCAAACAATGACAGGTTGTGGGCCATCATGCAAACCAACCTCCCTTTCGTGGACTCCATCTACACTTCACACTGCCTCAGCAAGGCCACCAGCATTATCAAGGGCCAGTCTCACACCAGCCACTGCCTCTTCTCCCCTCTCCCATCAGGCAAGAGGTACAGAAGTTTGAACGGGGACAGTTTCTTCCCAGCAGTATCAGGCAACTGAAATGTCCTCTCATCAGTTAGCGTGCGATCCTAATCTCCCATCTAACTCATTGGAGTTCAAAGATTGAACAATCTTTAAATTGGATCTTATCAGACTTTAACTTGCACTAAATGTTATCCTGTATCTGTACCCTGTGGACGACTTGTGTATAGTCTTTTCTTTGACTGGATAGAACAATAAAAAGCTTTTCACTGTACCTCAGTACACATGACAATAATAAACTAAACTAAACTAAAATTAAACTATCTTGGTGCCAAACTGTAAAAGTCACTCTAGGATCCTCAACCAGTGAATAGTAGTTACCGAACCTTCAGTGGTTATTGAGCTGAAGTTAGCAATCATGCCAGAATAAAACAGTCGTATTTTTTAAAATCAAATTTATTTTCTATATAATATAAATCTCATTTATTTTACTTTTTACTTATGACATTACATGAATCCTACAAAACTTTGGAACCTGTCAGATCAAAGCATGTCAAGCCATTGTTGACATGACTGCATTCTTGGTTAGGTGAATTACCTACTTGGGTAGTTCTATATTTTTGACACTATTAAGCCAAAACCTGAGTTATTTTCAAGACTTCATCTTAAAACTTTCCTATGCCTTTAGTAAATACTCGATAGAAAGGTTTGACTTTCTGAAACAGATGGTATTGTGACAAACTACCTTCACAATGACCTGAGCTAAAATGGAACGAATATTGATTTTTCTATTGAAAATGAATAATAGAAGGTACCAAATGGAAATAAATTTTGGCTGTGAAATTACTCCATACATATGATGATTTTTTTTTCCTTTATCCTTCAGCTTGCTTTGTTTTTTTGCTGAAACTGGGGCCAGTAATGGAACGCAAAGGCAATGGGGATTTCATTACCGTCAGATCCATGTTCTAAACCAGATAAATGTTTGGACAAAGACAAAAATAGAGAGAATAATGCTGGAAGAATCAAGATTAGTTTTAGTTTTTAATTTTAGTTTTAGAGATAAAGTATGGAAACAGGCACCTGTATGTTTAAGAAAGAACTGCTGATGCTGGAAATATCGAAGGTAAACAATAATGCTGGAGAAACTCAGCGTGTGAGGCAGCATCTATGGAGCGAAGGAATAGGTGACGTTTTGGGTCGAGACTGTTCTTCCGACTATACACTATCACCCACCGTCCCACACACTAGGGACAATTTACATAAGCCAATTAACCTACAAACCTGCACTTCTTTTCAATGTGGGAGGTAACCGGAACACCCGGAGAAAACCCACACGGTCACATGGAGAACGTACAAACTCCGTAGTCAGGATCAAAACCGGGTATCTGGCGCTGTAAGGCAGCAACTCTACTGCAGCACCACTCTGCTGCCTAAGATGAATTAGAGCCAGGCTAGATATGGAAAAGGAAATAACCAGGACATAATAAAGACTGACTTGGAATAAAAAAAAGAGAGAAAAATAACCCTCAGGCACTATCCACAACTTGTAGGTTTGAGACTGCACAATTTCAATTGGTTTTGTTTTCCGCCTCCAAGAATGTGTTACATATCAGGACCATATGTCAAACCATTTAAAGGAATTAAAAGGCAAAACAAGTGAGATAAGGAGATAAGCATGTGGGCGGCACATTGTTGCAGCATGCAACCAGGCCCTTTAGCCCACCAAGTCCATTCCAACCTCCGATCACTCGTTCTCACTTGTTCTGCGTTATCCCACTTTCTCATCCAATCTGATTTACGGAGGCTAATTTACCTAAAACCCTCTTTTGGATGTGAGAGGAAACTGGAGCAGCTGGAGGAAATCCACATGGCCACACAGAGACCATGCAAACTCCACACTGACAGTGATCAGGATCAAACCCGGATTTCTGACACTGTGAGGCAGCTGCTCCATCAGCTGTGCCACTGAGCCGCCCTGTTCTAAGGATCTCAGTACATTGCGGTGAAGATAATCCTTTCCTTATTTTCAAGGAAAGGATCACTTCCCTCTGGAAGGCGACTCCGGACTGTCAAAGCTGCCACAGCCAGACATTAAAACAGTTTTTATCCACGAGCAGTTGCTCTACTCAACAGCCAAAAATCTGAAGCCTCCCTTTGATCTGGTATTTTGTTGGTTCACATGCTTGATCAATGGTGTTTTATCATTAATGTTTTATTATCATTAATGTTTAGTGTTTTCTGAGTCATTTGTAACTGTCATTGCTACTTGTTGTTGTTACTTGTGGGTGGAGCACCAAGGCAAATTCCTTGTATGTGAATACTTGGCCAATAAACTTACTTACTTACTTATAGGTTTGTAGGTTAATTGTCTTGGTATAAATAGTGTAAATTGTCCCTTTTGTGTGTAGAATGGTGTCGGTGTGCGGGGATCGCTGGTCAGTGCGGGTTTGATGGAACGAAGGGCCTGTTTCCATGCTGTACTAAACTAGTACAGCATGGGTCCAGTGCTTTATGCACTTTCTCATGAGGCAATGGGTGTATGGAGGTTCCACTGTGCAATTGTTACGTTTGTAGCTGAGCGCTGTAATCAGTGTTGTGAAGTCTGGACTGCTTGCTGCTCAGTTAAGAACAAGATGATGGTGTATTTTGTTCTCTTTGGTACAATATGGTTGTAGTGAACTCAGCACAAAGAATGGGTACAGTTTGTGAACTGTAATCGTTTCAAAGCTTTTTGCAACCTCTCACCAAACCTCTTAGAAGCTTTATCTCTTCGCACTAAAGATGGAAGGGGAGATTGACAGCAGACAGTTGACAGAAGATTCAAGGATGAAATATCTGTGTTAAAGGACAACAGGAGAAAACTGGCCTTATGGAAATTAAGATTGAGGGTGTTGAGATAGGAGACAGGTTGCTGAGATGATACAGACAGGATTTGCCCAAGAAAATATTAAATTGCCTTAAAGTTCAGAATCAATAAAAGCTTTGGCACTCCATTAGCACATTTCAATTTATTTTCATTTTAGCTACACTACATCAGCGTAATGAAAGGCGTCACTTCTTACAAAAGGTGTTCAGTAGTTTAGTTTAGCTTATTGTTGTCATGTGTACTGAGGTATGTGTACTGAGGTTGTCATGTGTACTGAGATATTTGCGTGCTATCTAATCAAAGAAACAGTTGTTTTGTGAATACAATATGTCCACAGTGCATATATAAAGGATAAATGTATAATATTTAGTGCAAGATAAAGTCCAATAAAATCCAATTAAACATAGTTCAAAAGTCTTTGATGAGGTAGATGAGTGGACAGGACATCACTCTAGCTGATGAGAAGACCATTCAGTTTAGTTTAGTTTAGAGATACAGTGAGGAAACAGGGTCTTTGGCCCACCGAGTCCACACCGATCAGCAATTCCCACACATTAACACTATCTTACCTACACACACCAAGCCAAGCCAATTTACACATACACCAAGCCAATTAACCTACAAACCTGTAGGTCTTTGGCGTGTGGGAAGAAACCAAAGATCTCAGAGAAATCCCATGCGGTCAAGGGGAGAATGTAGAAACTACATCCAGTCAGCACCGGTAGTTGGGATTGAACCCGGGTCTCCAGCACTGCAAGCATGTAAGGCAGCAACTCTACCGCTGTGCCACCGTCCCACCACCGATAACAGCTAGGATGAAACTGTCCTTGAATCCGGAGGGATGTGTTTTCAAGCTTCTGTACCTCTTGCCTGATGGGAATGGGAAGACGAGGGAGTGAGACTGGTCCTTGATTCTGCTGGAGGATTTGCCGAGGCAGCGAGAAGTGTAGATAGGGTTAATGGAAGGGAGGTTGGTTTGCCTGAGGGTCTGGGCTGCCTCCACAACTCTCTGCAGGGTACGGCACCAGCAAACTCACTGTGACAAAACAAATTCGAGAAAGAAAAGGCAGATAAACATAGAGGATTCAGGGGAATAGGCATAAAGCTGGAAAAGGGAACATTTCTGGTTATGGTTGTACATGAGTGAAATTAAGTGAGAGCATTCCTGATTAGCTGGACAATAGACAAGAGGCATTCAAAGATTACAGTACAGCCACCATGTCAGTGGTAATGAAGAACTACTGAAGGACAGGACTAAAGAGGAACCACAATCATGGTCATATTTATGACTTCGATAGGGTTGTTACTTTACGTTAGAAATTGGAGAGAATGATTTGCTCTCTTGTGGAAACATGGATATAAATTGGGAAGCCTTTCAACGTATTTGTTTTGAGACAAAGCGTAAACCAAGTAGTAATGAAGAGGAAGAGGATAGCATCAAAGGAAACTAAACCACTTGCATTGCCAGCTTGCATGGAAGTTGGACAATAGACAATAGGCAATAGGTGCAGGAGTAGGCCATTCTGCCCTTCGAGCCAGCACCGCCATTCAATGTGATCATGGCTGATCATCCCCAATCTCCCCATATCCCATGACTCCGCTATCTTTAAGAGCCCTATCTAGCTCTCTCTTGAATGTATCCAGAGAACCGGCTTCCACTGCCCTCTGAGGCAGAGAATTCCACAGACTCACAACTCTGTGAGAAAAAGTGTTTCCTCGTCTCCATCCTAAATGGCTTACCCCTTATTCTTAAACTGTGGCCCCTGGTTCTGGACTCCCCCAACATCGGGAACATGTTTCCTGCCTCTAGCATGTCCAAACCCTTAACAATCTTATATGTCTCAATAAGATTCCCTCTCATCCTTCTAAACTCCAGAGTGTACAAGCGCAGCTGCTCCATTCTCGCAGCATATGACAGTTCCGCCATCCCGGGGATTAACCTTGTAAACCTAGGCTACACTCTGTCAATAGCAAGAATGTCCTTCCTCAAATTAGGGGACCAAAACTGCACACAATACTCCAAGTGTGGTCTCACTAGGGCCCTGCAGAAGGACCTCTTTGCTCCTATATTCGACTCCTCTTGTTATAAAGGCCAACATGCCATTCGCTTCCTTCATTGCCTGCTGTACCTGCATGCTTACTTTCATAGACTGGTGTACAAGGACCCCCAGGTCCCGTTGTACTTCCTCTTTTCCCACCTTGACGCCATTTAGATAGTAATCTGCCTTCCTGTTCTTTGATACCAAAGTGGATAACCTCACATATACCCACATTAAACTTAATCTGCCATGCATCTGCCCACTCCCCCAACCAGTCCAAGTCACCCTGCATTCTCACATGGAAATAGTCAAAGTCATAGAACCATACCGTAGGGAAACAGGCCCTTTGTCCCAACTCATCCATGCTGGCCATGTTGCGTAAATAAGCTAGTTCTTCTTCCTCACTCGAGGCTCATATCAAAACATTTCCTTTCCATGTGCGTATTCAAATGTCATTATTGTATCCACCTTTATCACTTTCTCTGGCAGCTCAATCCATATATGTAGCATCCTCTGTGTGAAAATGCTGCCCTTCAGGTTCCTGCTAAATTTTTATCCTCGCTTTAAACCAATACCCTCCAGTTTTTAATTCCTCAATGCTGGGGAAAAAAAGTCCATGTGCAATCGCTCCATCTATGCACCTCATGATTTTATACACCTCTAGAAAATCACCCCTCAGCTCTCCAAAGAATAAAGACCTAACTCTGCGAAATTTGTCCCTTTTAAATATTTCCACTCTCACCTTAAATCAAAGAGAGGAATGTTGGTGTTAAGAGTTAAAATGACAAAGATACAGGAGGGAAATTAGAAAAAGTATATGGACTCAAGCACATGGAAGATAATCTCAGGTGGTTGGATTGTTGCCCAAGAGGGGTTGTGACAGCTTATCTGTATGTGAGGGCAAAAGAGCAGGAATCCTCCACCTCAAAATTGTCGATATTCAATCATTGATTATATTTGAGATGGAGACTGATAGGTTTAGACACCAAGTGAATTACGGGACTAGGTATGAAAGGGAATCATCCACGGTCCTATTGCTTTTTACCCAGATTAAGGGAATCAAGAACTAGAGGATAGACATAAAATGCTGGAGTAACTCAGTGGGTCAGGCATCATCTCTGGAGGAAAAGGATGGGTGGCCTTTCGGGTTGGGATACCTATCCTTTTATGTGAGAGATGCTGCCTGACCTGCTGAGATACTCTAGCACTTTGTGTCCATCTTTGGTATAAACCAGCATCCCTAGTTCTTTGTTTCTACAAGACCCAGAGGTTTAACGTGAGGGGGGAAAGATTTGATCGGAACCTGAGGGGCAACATGTTTTACACAGAGGGTGGTAGGTATATGGAAAGTGCTGCCGGTGGAGGTACAGTCGCTGAGGCAGGTCCTATCACAATGTTCAACAAACTCTTAAACATATACATGGATAGAATAGTTTAGAAGGATCAGGGCCAAAGGCAGGCACATGGAACTAATGTTGGTCGGCATTGGGCAAGTTGGGCCGCAGAGCATGTTCCATGCTGTATGACTCTATGACTCATGACTATGAATGGTAGAGTAGTCAATAGACAATCGACAATAGACAATAGGTGCAGGAGTAGGCCATTCAGCCCTTCGAGCCAGCACCACCATTCACTGTGATCATGGCTGATCATCCACATTCAGTACGCCGTTCCTGCCTTCTCACCATATCCCCTGACTCCGCTATCTTTAAGAGCTCTATCTGGAAAGCATCCAGAGAATTGGCCTCCACTGCCTTCTGAGGCAGAGAATTCCACATCTTGACAAACCTCTGGGTAAACTCTCAGTCTCTGGCACAGCTCTAAGGCTTCCTCATCTTCTTAATAATGCAGTTAGACTTCACCATATCTACCTGTAGAAAAATAGAACAATACAGCAAGCAGGCACTTTGGTTCACAGTGTCAATGCAGAACATAATGCTAAACAAAACTAATCCCCTCTGCCTGCATGTGCTGTTGTATGTACCTGAGAGACTTGCTATTGAGCAAGATATTTTAATGTGGATTAACTAAGTGCAACCACCTTTATAGTTGGAAGAAAAAGAGATTGAAATTAATTTTAGTTCCTGTTTCTATATTTGGGTAAGAAAGCCTTATTGGACACTGCATACATTACAGTGGAAAAAGCAACGACTCTGCCACTCAGCGTAACAACACATCTGTCATCCCGTGACTGCAGACAGGCATGTTATGTACATAACGACGGCAATACGTCCTGATGTCTGAATCAGCCTGTGGCTATAAGCAATTAACGTTGTCCGTGTGTTTTTTTTTTATAGCAGTTGGAGCCGATGAGGAACTTTCGAAAGCTGAAATTTGTGTTTGGCTTACTGTGATGCTGCTCCTCAGAGAATACAATCTTAGCTCTCGTTCTGTAGACGAGGGTTCTGGTTCTATATTAGGGGGTAGATGCTAAATATCACTCATTTTCCTGGCTTCCTTGTTACTTTTGTCTTCATCGCTGAACAGTATGTAAAATGATGAGAAACGTAGATAGGGTAGACAGTCGGAACCTTTCTCCCAGAATGAAAAATTCAAATACTAGAGGGCATAACTTTAAGGTGAGAGGGGCAACGTTTAAAGAAGAAGTGTGGGATAACTTTTTACACGTATGGGTGGTGTGTGCTGCCAGTGGTGGTGATGGAGACAGATGCGATAGTTCCGTTTAAGACATTTTTGGATAGGCTCATGGATATGCAGGGAATGGAATGATCTCGTTTGGTTTAGTTTAGTTTAGAGATACTGCGCGGTAACAGGCCCTTCGGCCCTCCGAGTCCGCGGCAACCAACGATCCCCGCACACTAACACTATCCTACACACACTAGGGACAATTTACAATTACACCAAGCCAATTAGCCTGCAAACCTGTACATCTTTTAAATGTAGGAGGAAACCGGAGATCCCGGAAAAAAAACCCACGCAGGGGAGAATTTAGAAACTCCGTAAAGACAGCACCCGTAGTCAGGATCGAACCGGGGTCTCTGGCGCTGTAAGGCATCAACTCCACTGCCGTGCCACCGTGACGCAGAATATGGATTATGCGGAGGCATCTAAGAGATGGTCTTGGCACCACGTTCTGCACAGATATTGTGGGCTGATGGGCCCATTCTCGTGTTGTGCTGTTCTACATTCTAAGCTGCAAATGCCAAGTTGCTACTGGAATATTTTGCAAATCCCTGGAACCATTTGATTTCGTGGAATGGTAGTTAGTCATGCAAAAACATTTATTTGGCACCTACATTGAAATGCCAACGTAGAAAAGCTGAGATGTAGACACAGAAAACTGCAGGTTGGTTTATAAAAAAAGAGTCAAAGTGCTGGAGTAACGCAGCGTGTCAGACAGCATCTGCGGAGAACATGGTTAGGTGACATTTTGGGGCCTGTCCCTTACAGCGCTCATCCTGTATAAAACACCAGCAGCGCCATCAAACCAGTGATCCCAGGGTTATAGAGTGTGAGAATATAATCCATTGTATGAGTTACATACCAAACCATAGGAATTCCTTCATTCATGCTTAAAGGACAAAATGCACCAAGACATCTTTGAGTGTTTTTCCACCGAAAGAAATGGAAAGCACTGGGCACTTATCTATGGCCAAAGTGGAAATAATAAACTCTCCGAAAGTAAGTTCTCTTCTCGGTAAAGTGTGCTGTAAATGTTGCAACTCATCTTCAGCAACACTGTGGAAGAATGTGCAATGGATGGATTACAGCAGCTCACGAAGGCTGCCTCACTACCACCACTTTATGGGTAATTAGGAATGTGGAGTAAATGCTCGCCTAATTCACATTAACGAGATCTGCAAAAGCAAATTGAAAAGAAACTGAACAAAATCCAATTATAGCATCAAAGAGTCGTAGATAATGCGCAGGTCGCCTCACCGATGTCTTATTAAACTGCAACGTGACCTCCCAACTTCTATACTCAATACTCTGACAGATGAAGGCAGAAACCTTTTTGAGCACCCTATCAACCGGCGCTGATGATGTTTTCCACTGTGCTTAAGTTAATGGACAAGAAGAATGAGGGGACATGATTTAGCATGGTGACATCACACATTCGTTAATGGGCAAGAGAAACGAGGCTGTTGCCATGGTTACCGTGGCAACAGCACGCAGGATTTAAACGGACAAAGATAATGAGGAGACATGGAGTCAGAGATGCCAATTCAGGATTGTCACAATTGCCGGAAGAACAGTCTGAACAAAACGTAATTAAGTGAAAGAAGATTACTCAGTGATGGGAGGAAGCAGAGCCTGTGTTTATGAATCATTAATCTGAGATCATTTGCTGATTGAAGTAAATCAAGTCAGAATTTTTCTCTGCACACTCACTCATTGTGAAGTAAAGTAGCTTAAGTATTGGTCTCAGCCTAACAAACGTTCCCTCAATCAGCAGGCTGATGAAGGACATGAAAACTGGATTCTGTCTACAACGGGCTTCTATTTTTATTTTCTCGGTCCCCTTATTGTTCTACAGATAAATGGCACTTCAACCAGCTCAGAACATTTCAGAAATAATCAAATATTATCAAAGCTGAAGAAATATATTGCATTTGGAAAGGGCAGAAACAAGGAACGGCAGATGCTGTTTATAAAAAATAGAGACAAAGTGCGGGTGTAACTCAACAGATCAGGTAGCATCTCAGGTGTTCCTGGTCAGGACCAGGGGAAGGGGTTTGGGGAATGATCCCCGGGAAATTCTAGAAATTCTGGACATTTTTGTTAAATCAAAATGCTATATTTTGGTCTAATCGTTCTGACATAGCTGACTGGCAGTTGATAGATCTTAAATGTTACTAATGTTCACCTACTGGCGAAATGAATCTACCACATCACGTTGACCTGAGATGCTATGTGTAGGAAGGTGAAGATAGACACAAAATGCTGGAGTAGCTCATCAGGGCTAGGCAGTATCTCTGGATAGAAGGAATTGGTGACATTTTGGGTCGAGACCCTGAGCTCAGTCTGAACCTGAAACGTCACTCATTTCTTCTATTTGGAGATGCTGCCTGTCCTGCTGAGTTTCTCCAAAATTTTGTGAAAATCTAACCTGAAATGCGAACTGTGTTTCTCCCTCTGCTAGATTACAGCATTTCATTTTACTTAAGGAACCTGAAGGGCAACTTTTTCACACACAGGATGGTGGGCATTATAAGTGCATATGTGATAGGAGCAGAATTAGGCCATTTGGCCCATCAAGTCTACTCTTCCATTCAATCATGGCTGATCTATCTTTCCCTCCTAAGCCCATTCTCCTGCCTTCTCCCCATAACCCCTGACCCCTGTACTAATCAAGAATTTATCAATCTCTGCCTTAAAAATATCCATTGAGTTGGCCGCCACAGCCTTCTGTAGCAAAGAATTCCACAGATTCACCACCCTTATATGGCAGAGGAGTATGTTGAGGCAGGTACGATAATAACATTTAAAATACATTTGTACAGGTACATGGATGGGAAAGGTTTAGAGGGATATGGGTCAAACGTCGGCAGGTGGGTCGAGTGTAGATGAGGTTTCTTGGTCGGCCTGCTTCAATGACTCGAAAAAATATATATTTGACATTTTTCAAAAAAAACAATCCTCTTGGTGTTTTTAATTGAAGACTCTTTCATTGCTTCACAATACCTACCTCAGTAGCCACTCCTCTGCACACAATAGCCAACCCTTTCACTGAGGTACCCCTGATCTCTCCTGACCTTCCAGTTCGTGCTTGCATCCTCCTTTCTCACCCTCCTTCGTCCAGCCAGCCACTCCTCCTTAAGAAATCTGAAGAAGTGTCTCGACCCGAAACGTCACCTGTCCTTTTTCCCCAGGGATGCTGCCTGACCCATTGAGTTACTCCAGCACTTAGTGTCTAACTCCTCCTTTAGACCGCACTCTACAATGTCATTCCATGTTCCAGCTGATTCACTTGCCCACTTCCACCTTAACTAAATCGGCGTGCTTTTTGCACCACACCCACCTACCAAGTGACCACATGCAACCTTCTCAAATAAGTCATTGAGACAGCCAGATATGCTGAACCTTTTCCAGCATATTCTGCTTATAATATCAGATATGGGTTTTATTTTGCATTGGAGAATTAATTATTATTTCCATTCGATTTAATTGAAAGGGGCGACAGGGTGGTGCAGAGGTAGCGTTACTGCCTTACAGCGCCAGAGACCGGGGTTTGTTCCTGACTACGGGTGCTTGTCTGTATGGAGTTTGTGTACATTCTCCCCGTGACCGCGTGGGGTTTCTCAAGGATCTTCGGTTTCCTCCCACACTCGAAAGACGTACAAGTTTGCATGTTAATTGACTTAGTATAAATGTAAATTGTCTCTAGTGTGTGTAGGAATTTGCTAGTGTGTGGTGATCGCTGGTCAGTGCGGACCTGGTGGACCGAAGGATCTGTTTCCACACTGTATCTCTAAACTAAACTATACTAAATTCTTCTCCATTCTTGTCAGTTTTATACATAGTCTCAGAGAGAAATACAATGTTGAAACAGGCCTTTCAACCCAACTTGGCCATGCCAACCAACATGCCTCATCTACACTAATCCCACTGGCCTGCATTTGGCCCATATCATTCTAAACCTATCCTATCCATGTGGCTGTCCCAATGTTCTAAACGCTGACAAATGACATTTATATATTTTTCTTATTTGAGCATAATTGAAGTAAATGAAATCCTTGCTTTCCAGAAATAAATAACCTGGATCCTGCTACATGAACATTTATTTTGTATTAAATTCAAGCTGGCTCTCATTTCCCTTCCAAAATCCTCAGTTATTATTACCACACTCATATAAGGTTATGACAGGTACACAAGAGACCACAGGTACTGGAATCTGAAACTATAAACCAAAAGCTTGAGTAACTCAGCGGGACAGGCAGCATTTCTTGAGAGAAGGAATGGGTGACGTTTCGGGTCGAGACCTTTCTTCAGACTTGTAGGAACTTGGTGGGTCAGACAGCATTTGTGGAGGCAAAGAAATGGTGATTATTTCAGGTTGAGACCCTGCATTGAAAGAGTCCCTGCATTTTACCTTGCATTTTACAGAGCGTTTTAACGATTGACTGATATTGATTGATGAACAATTGGAATAAGTAGGGAAAAGGAAGGAATAAATAGAGCAAATGCACAGAGTCATTTACCCAGTAATGGAATCAAGAACCAGAAAACATAGGATGAACGCGAGGGGAGAAAGATTAAATAGGAACCTGAGGGGTAACTTTTCTACAGAAAGGGTAGTAGGTATATGGAACGAGCTACAGAGGAGGTAGTTGAGGCAGGTACTATCATGACGGTTAAAAAACATTTGGATAGGTACATGGATAGGATAAGTTTAGCAGCATATGGGCCAAACTATTGGGACTAGTGTAGATGGGACATGTTGGTCGGTGTGGGCAAGTTGGGCCGAAGGGCCTGTTTCCACATTGCATGACTATATGATTCAATGACTCTATGATAGATCAAAAAGATTAGAAAGATATAAATAATTTGAACATGAAGAAAGATCAGAGAAATTATTATATAACCCTGAAATGAGATTTTATTTCCGATCTGAACATGTTGAAATGGTGACTTTTTCTCTTTCCAGTGGTGTGGTCACTGAGCTTGTCCAGCATTTTTTGTTTTTCATCCATACAAACATTTGCTCGCTGAGTATTATTTTACAATTCTTTCTCTCCTTGTTTGACACTCGTAACAGCCAGATGCATTAAAAAAAACTGTACTCAATCCCGACCTAATCACAAAGCCTGCATAAATTTGAATAATAAATCTTTCTATCAAAGCTTATTCCTCCTCGCAGCAATGTGGACTGTCAATGTTTGTTACCACGGAGCCCGAAGATGAAGATGTTTTCATCTTTTGTGTGAGACACTAAACTGAGGCCAATTCTGCACCGTCGGGTGGAAGATGATGCATCCCAGTCATGTCACACAACAAGCAGATCGGTCGAGCGGCAGGGTAGCGTAGCGGGTAGAGTTGCTGCCTTACAGCGCCAGAGACCCTGGTTCGATCCCGACTACGGGTGCTTGTCTGTACGGAGTTTGTACGTTCTCTCTGTGACCTGCGTTGGCTTTCTCCGAGATCTTCGGGTTCCTCCCACGCTCCAAAGACGTGCAGGTTTGTGCATTAATGTAAAAAGGTAAAATGTTACATATTCCCTAGTGTGTGTAGGGTAGTGTTAATGTGCGGGGATCACCGTTCGGTGTGGACTCAGTGGGTCGAAGGGCCTGTTTCCATGCTGCATCTCTAAACTAAAACTATACTATGCAGATCAATCTTTAAAAGCCAGGGTAGACACAAAATGCTGGAGTAACTCAGCGGGACAGGCAGCATCTATGGAGAGAAGGAATAGGTGACGTTTCAGGTCGAGGCCCTGCAGTTCTTTGCTACTGTTTGATTCACCACTACCCCATTGAGAAGATTGGACTTTGTCTAAGGAACCAATGTGTTACAACATGGTACAACACTGAGAACGATATCTTTCCCTTTGCTCCATCTATTGTACTAGAGTTTGAACTGATTTTATTTATACAGTATGTTTAAGAAATAACTGCAGAAGCTGGAAAAATCGAAGGTAGAAACTCAGCAGGTGAGGCAGCATCTATGGAGAGAAAGAATAGGCGACATTTCGTGTCAGACTGATGTGGGGGTGGGGTGGGAAAAAGAAAGGAAGAGGTGGAGACAGTATGCTTGTGGGAGAGCTGGGAAGGGGAGGGGAAGGAGGGAGACAGCAAGGACTACCTGAAATTGGAGAAGTCAATGTTCATACTGCTGGGGTGTAAACTACTGCAAGTTAGTAAGAAACTCATTGTTCCGTTTTGGTACAAGTTATAAGTAAACACTCTTGACTCCTATATTACTGAGCCAATTGGAAGAGATACCTCAGGGGATGGTGTTCCCATGCACCTCTGCCCCTGTCGTTCTTGGCAGTAGAAGTTGTGTGTTTGGAAGGGGCTGTCATAGTGACATAGACACCTTTTAGTTTAGTTTAGTTCAGCGTGGAAAGAGGCCATTCGACCCCCCGAGTCCGCACTGACCAGCGATGCCCGCACATTGACATTATCCTACACTGGAGACAATTATTTAACATCTATACCAAGCCAATTACCCTGCAAACCTGTATGTCTTTGGAGTGTGGGAAGAAACCGAAGTTCTTGGAGAAAACCCAGGCGGTCAAGGGGGGACCGTACAAACTCCACACAGACACGCACCTGCAACCAGGATTGAACCTGAGTCTCTGGCGCTGTAAACACTGTGAGGCAGCAACTCTACCGCTGCGCCACCGTGCCGCCCCAACTATCTGCTAAGTATTTTGTGGAAGGCACACGCGATGGTTATGGTGTGGTGGAGGTGGTGGAGGAAATACATGATTAGGACATTCCCTGCCACAGGGAGCAGTGGAGGCCAAGTCACTGGATGGATCTAAGAGAGAGTTAGATAGAGCTCTAGGCGCTAGTGGAAACAAGGGATATGGGGAGAAGGCAGGCACGGGTTAGTGATTGGGGACGATCAGCCATGATCACAATGAATGGCTGAATGGCCTCCTCCTGCACCTATTTTCGATGTTTCTATGTTTCTATGACATTGTGTGGTGTGGCAATTAAGCGGATTATTTTGTTAGAGTCACAGAGTCCTACAGCATGGAAACTGACCATTAGGCTCGGTAAATCCAGACTGATCATCAGGCATCTAATCCTGCTATAGTCACAGTTTAACTCTCACATCCCCATCAACTCCATCACTCCACTACACTCCCCACCATTCACCTGCACACTGCGGGCAAATTACAGCAGCCAATTAACCAACCCAGCCTCATATCTTTGGGATGTGGATTTGTACGGTTACAGAGTAAGTGATAACGGCTAGAGACGAAAGGGAGACCAAAGGTGTACTGATGTCAAACGACACGGTGGCGCAGCGGTAGAGTTGCTGCCTTACAGCGAATGCAGCGCCGGAGACCAGGGTTCGATCCCGACTAGGGGTGCTGTCTGTACAGAGTTTGTACGTTCTGCCCGTGACCTGCATGAGTTTTTTCCGAGATCTTCGGTTTCCTCCCACACTCCAAAGACGTACAGGTTTGTGGGTTAATTGACTTGGTAAATGTAAAAATTGTCCTTGGTGTGTGTAGGATAGTGTTAATGTGCGGGGATCGCTGGTCGGCGCGGGCCCGGTGGGCTGAAGGGTCTGTTTCTCCGCTGTATCTCTAAACTAAACTAAACTAAACTAAAGCCCTACCCCACCCCCACCTTCTCCCTTACTTGTATCCACTATCTCTTGCCAGGGTTGGTCTTGCCCCCACCTCTCTTTTCCAGCTTTCATCCCCCTACTGCAAACAATCTGAAGAAGGGTCCCAACTCGAAACGTCACCTCCATTTCCCTGCACAGATGCTGCCTGAGCCGTGCAGTTACTCCAGCACTTTGTCCTGAGTTTGTGCTGTTGTCAAACTTCAAAGTAAATAATTGCTCAAATGCCCTCAAAGCTATCGATATATTTTTTTAATTGCAAGGATTATTTCTTTCCAATTGCTAAGATATCAGCACAGTTTTCAATCGCTCTATCACGCCATTGCATGTAAGATACGACTTGCGGCGACACCTCTAACAAACAAATGACATCACAGTTGGTTGGATCTATGCTGCATTCTATCACGATGTTATTGGGCAGCACTGTGGCGCAGCGGTAGAGTTGCTGCCTTAAGGCGCCAGAGACCAGTGTTCGATCCTGCCTACAGTGCTGTCTGTACGGAGTTTGTACCTTCTCCCCGTGACCGCGTGGCTTTTCCCCGGTTGCTCTGGTTTCCTTCCACACTCCAAAGGCAAACAGGTTTGTAGGTTAATTAGCTCCAGTAAACATTGTACATTGCCTCTAGTGCGCAGGATAATGCTAGTGTACGAGAATCACAAGTCGGTGCAGACCTGGTGGGCTCAAGCGCCTGTTTCCACGCTGTACCTCTAAACTAAAACTAAACCGAGTCCTCATGATGTCCTGAATTGCCTTCAGACTAATTGCAAGGTTTAGAAGCAGTGCTAAATTCATTTGTTTTTAATTTTATTTTTAATCGTAGATCCGTTCACTGCAGCTTGATTTGAATAAAATAATCAAAAGGCAGCAACAGCTCATATTATCCTTTTGGGAAATCATTTGAGCTGCAACGTTTCTGTGCATCTGGCAACGAGTCAGAAATCTTCTCTGAAAGGACAGATCCTTCCTCGATCAGTAGAATCTGACATGAAATCTCAACTGGGCCGTGATCTGAACAATTCCTTCAGCAAATTTGGAGCAGCTCGATTTCTTTCCTTAGCACCCCGTGCCTGCTGATTCGCAGTGCTCCAAATAAGAGCAGAGGCGAATAATTCAGGGTTATTTCCCCTGGGTGGGTTATTTCTGGCTGTGACCTCCATCGGTACTTCTGTCCAGTCTTGAAGCCCACCTGGTGTGCGCAGGTCAGAGTCTGTGAGGCAGGGTTCGAGACCCTCTCTCTGCACAGCTCCTTTTACCCTGCCACCTACCTCTGCAGAAACCTACCGCAGAGACTCAGTGTGAATGGATTAGCTGGTGCCTGGTACCGCATTCTAATGATAATAATAATGATACAGATAATAATAATAATGAAGTCTGCACCATTATTAGTTTGGAGATACAGAGCGGAAACAAGCCCTTCGGTTCACCGAGCACACTGACCAGCGATCCCCACACGTTAACACAATCCACATACATTAAGGACAATTTACATTCAAACAAAATTAATTAACCTACAAACCTGTATGCCTTTGGAATGTTGGAGGAAACCGAAGATCTCGGAGAAAACCCACGAGGTCACAGGGAGAACGTACAAACTCCGTACAGGCAGCAGCCATAGTCGGGATCGAACCCGGGACTGGCACTGAATGTGCCGTAAGGCGGCAACTCTACCGTTGCGCCACCGTGCCGTCCAATAATTGAATCTTACGGGCAGTAAATTAATAACTTTGGCAATTGCTTGACAGAAAAGGAAATGCTGAGAATGGGAATTAGGTTCTGCCAAGACCAAATAAATCCATATGATTTAAAGCAAAACTGAAAATGCTAGAGTGACCCAGTGGGTCAGGCAGCATCTGTGGAGAGAATGGCTAGGCAATGTTTCACAATCAGTCTGAAGTACGATCCCAACCCAAAACGTCGTCTATCCATTCCCTCCACAGAATCTGCCTGACCCACTGAGTCCCTCCGGCACTTTGTGTTTTGCTCAAGATTCCAGCATCTGCAGTTCCTTGCATCTCTCATGATTTAAAACTTGTAGGATATGTCCTTGTCAACAATAATAATTTACACACTAATAACAATATCTGCCTTCTAGCTCAAGATGGCAGGATTAATCCAAGTACTGTTGCAACAAAGTTCACTGTTGCTCATCAGCTTTCAGAAATGCTAAATACATCAAAGCGGTATTGTTATAAATGTCACAGCAAACATGGCTTGAATTCCATCAAAGAAGTAATTCTATTATGTGAATTTGCTTAATCTGCCATCATAACAACTCACTGAATATGGAAATGGTTGAGAGCTTCAAGTTCCTGGGCTTAAATATCAACAACAATTTTCCCTGCCACAATCACATCGAAACTGCGGCCAAAGTCCACACCAACGCCTCTATTTCCTGAGGAGACGAAGAAATTTGGCATGTCTTCCATGACGCTTACTAACTTTTATACAAAGCACCACAGCTTGGTTTGGGAACAGCTCTACACAGTACTGCAGGGTGTTTCACAGAGTTGTGATGTAGCCCAGTCCTTCACATAGATCCAACTCTGCACCCATTGACATCTTCATGTTAACTCATGAAAGCAGCCAACTTCATCAAGGACCATTCTCACCCGCTCACTCTCTCTTCTCCCCTCTCCCATTAGATAGAAGAGACAAAAGCCAGAAAGCATGTACCGTTACGGAGGAACAGTTTCTTCCCCTCTGTTATCAGTTTACTAAACAGCCCACCCATACGCTAGAGTGTAGTTCTGATCTTCCAAGCTGCCTTCATTGAATTTGCCAGACTTTTATTCTGTAACTGTAATGCTGCAAGACTATAAACTATATTCTATACTCTGGTATTTTTCTCTTTGCATTACTTGTAGTTGTGTATGGCTTAATGCGCTGATGTAAAGTATGATTTGATATAATTACACTTTAAACTTTTAGACCTTAGTGACACAGCGTGGAGACAGGCCTTCGGCCTACAGAGTCCGTGCTGACCAGCAATCACCCTGTACACTAACACTATGCTACACACTAGCGACAATTCACGTTTTTATCAAAGCCAATTCAATTCAATCAATCAATCAATTTTAATTTGTACAGCACATTTAAAAACAACTCACGTTGACCAAAGTGCTGTACATCAGATACTAATGTACTACATGCAATGGTACACAGACCTAACAAGACATACATAAACTGTTTACAGTGCCCCCTCAGAGGGCCTCAAAAACACTATGGAGTAGAAATAGGTTTTGAGCCTTGATTTAAAGGAGTCGATGGAGGGGGCAGTTCTGATGAGGAGAGGGATGCTGTTCCACAGTCTAGGAGCTGCAACCGCAAAAGCGCGGTCACCCCTGAGCTCAAACCCAGACCGCGGGATAGTCCGTAGCCCCAGGTCGGCCGACCTGAGGGACCTGGAGGTAGAATCAACCTACAAAACTTGTACGCCTTTGGAGTGCGGTGGGAAATCCTGGAGAAATCCCACGTTGTCACGGGGAGAATGTACAAACTCCATACAGACAGCATCCATTGCTGGGATTGAACCCGGGTCTCTGGCGCTGCAAGGCAGCAACTCTACCGCTGTGCCACTGTGCCGCCGTTTAGAAAGCACGCACACAAAAGCTTTTCATCATATCTCGGTGCATGTGACATTGATAAACCAATACGAATACCAACATGACATTTCACGAGGGACCCTTGGTCTTGGATATACTCTGCCCAAATGTTCTTTCCTTTCATTTGTGTTTACAGACCCATTGGCAAATGCTTGAAGCCCAGAGCGAGTATGAGGATTTTAACAATAGAATCTGTTACTCAGTTAAGCCATCTTAAAAAGACGACCAAAATAAAATGGTGTTTATCCATTTACCTGCACAGATGCTGCCTGATGTATAGAGTTCCTCCAGCACTTTGTTTCTTACTCAAAATTCCAGCATCTGCAGTGTACTGTGCCTCGACTGAGTATTCTGTTTTATACAAGTACTTTCTTCACCCTCACAGGCTGAATAACTTACAAACTGGCTGCATTTCAAAGACCATGTGGTTTATTCATTATCATCTTTACAAACCAGCACATATATCCAGCAGTGTTGAGTAACAAGATGTTGAATCCATTCAGGCTCCTGGTACGAGAATGCTGCCAAGATTTGGGAGGTTTTAGGTACAGGGAGAGGTTGGATAGACTTGGCTGGTTTCCTCTGGAATGCAGGAGGTTGCGGGGAGGTCTGAGAGAAGCATATTACATTACGGGAGACAATCAGCACCTTTATCCCAGGATGGAAATTTCAAACACTAGAGGGCATCATTAAGGTGAAAGAGGCCAAATTTAAAGGCAGACAAAAGTGCTGGAGAAACTCAGCGGGTCTGGCAGCATCTATGGAGCGAAGGAAATAGGCAACGTTTCGGGCCGAAACCCTTCTGATGTGCAGGATATGTTTTTTACACAGAGGGTGGTGGGTGCCTGGAATGCGTTGATGGGATATGCCTGGTTGAAGCGGATACATTAGAAGCATTTAAAATACTTTTGGATAAGCACATGAATATGCAGGGAAGGGAGGGATTCAGGTTATGTGCAGATAGATAAATGATGATAGACACAAAATGCTGGAGTAAGGCAGCATCTCTGGAGAAAAGGAATAGGTGACGTTTTGGGTCGAGACCCTTCTTCAGACTGAGAGCCGGGGAGAGAGAAACCAGAGATATGAAGAGGTACAAAGAATAAATGAATGAAAGCTATGCAGCGAAGTTCAAGGAAAGGTGGAGCCCACAATGGTTCATTGTTGGCTGTGGAGAAGGTGATAATGAGTGATACTAATTAGTGAAGCAGTGAAACTAAGCAGGCTGACAGTGAAACTAGTCGGATGACTAGGGTGGGGACGGAGAGAGAGGGAATGCAAGGGTTACTTGAAGTTAGAGAAATCAATACACCTAACGCTGGCTTGTAAGCTGCTCAAGCGAAATTGATCATCTGGCCCTCATGTTGGGCACTAGCATCGTGGGCCAAAGGGCTGCTCCACATTCTACGTACTATGAGCTGCTGTGACAAATAAAAGTACATAGTGAGCCAGATAAGGAGAGGTCAGCGAGAAGTTCATTCAAGAAATACATTTAACAGACTCTCTCAGTGGCTTAATCACATGTCCTTTTAGACCTCAGTGTTACGGAAGCAAAGATGTGCAGAATGATAACAGAGGCAACTCAGCGAGCAGTGCTTTCTGAGTTTCATTAATCAAATAAGTCAACCAAGAAATTCATCGCACGGTTGCAGACTCGGTGACACGTACATACGTACATGAAAAGGACGCGCATAAGCAGTTATTTTACACCATTTTACTTCCCATTAACTTTAATTAAAATCAGAGTGTAATACAGCAGTCTGTCTGATGCTGTCAGTGTACCAGCAAACAGGTTAGATTAAAACGGTGCCCATCGGAAGGAATTTACTCGCAGTGTAATTACTCAAGTGCTACTGAATGGGTTAGCCTGGTCAAACTCTGCCCAATTTTCCTTTCCTTTCATTAGTGTTTAACACACGCTTTAAGCCTACACTGAGGTTAAGAATATTAGCAACAGAATTTATGAAGTGACGAAGGTAGACACAAAAGGCTGGAGTAACTCCGTAACTGGCAGCATCTCTGGAGAGAAGGCATGGGTGACGTTTTGGGTGGATGCCCTTCTTCAGACTGATCTTTCGGGTGGAGACCCTTCTTCGGGCTGATTCTATTATTAAGTGACGATCTCAGTCAAAGCTACTGAAAAGTAAAATGGAGCCAGTCGTCAGAGTATAAATGGCCAAGGGGATTGAAATGGCACTGTTTGAGATATGAAGCAGGCCGTGTGTACAATACATTCCATTTTTATTCTTGTAAGTTAAATATTTAATTTGGTAAATTATCACCAGAGAACTTCTCTCTGCAAGGAATTCTGCTGAATGATGGAAAAAAGAAGAACTGAGGTTTTTTTTGTTAGAATAAACATCACCACACTTGAAATTCAAATTGTACACTTGCTGCTACTTGCCATGTTGCCTGTGGCTTCGTCGAGAAGAGAAAAATAGATATTAGCTATTAACTGACACTGATAAAGTGGGCAAAAGAGAGAGCATTCGGTTCACTTCAAGCAGATGAATTCTGAATAATTCATCACATGTACTCATCCATAAATCAAGTCTGCACAGGTCAGTACACACAGCTCCCTCTACAAACATATTCATGTGGCATCTTTGACATGAAACGTAATCCACAGCTACTGTTTTCTTTGGACCTGCATAAATATAACATGAGATGTGTTATTCCATTAGTTCTGAGGCGTTACATTAAGCCCTAAGATTTATTATTACAGGGATTTAATTGTAATTCTTTCTCGGAACTGTTGAGACAATCAGAATATTCATGAGTATTCAGTGCGTACATGTCATTAACGAGACACACACGCAAACATACACATTGTGAATGCACATTTTTTTTTAAACTTCAGGTAAGATCTTTAGGTGAATGGAATTGCAAAGAGTAACACCTTTCGCTTTAAAGCTATTTTGCGATGCATATTTATGTTACAGAATCAGTCAGGAAGGTATTGCTATCCAATACGACTGCACAGCATCTGCCCGAGTAAGGTATGAATGTTTCCATGCTAAAGGCACAGATTTTGAACACTGAAAGCCTTGCAGTTGCACAGTGATACCTTCAAAGGAATTAAAAAGTGTAGGAAGGAACTGCAGATGCTGGTTTGAACCGAAGATAGACACAAACAGCTGGAGTAACTCAGCGGGACAGGCAGCATCTCTGGAGAGATGGAACGGATGACGTTTCATGTCGCAGGGTCTCGACCCACAACGTCACCCATTCCTTCACTCCAGAGACGCTGCCTGTCCTGCCGAGTTACTCCAGCATTTTGTGTCTATCCTTGCAATGAAAAATGTACGGAACATCAAACATAATTCTATCTGTTGTTATTGTGAGAAATCTGGCTAATCAGGAAATGTCCGTGGCTTCTTATAGTGTTTGTGGTGATTAAAATTGCGTTGAAAGTTGTGGAGAACGCGCTGATTTTGGTGGACATTTTCCAGTGGCATTCGCCACATCTTTACAACTAATCTTAAATGCCACAGAATGAGCGATTGGTCTTTTCATACCCACACTTTGGCCGGTAAGAGTTAAGTTAACTTACAGATCTGCCGTTGACTAATTTGGTTTATTAATCAATAAATTCAGCCTGAATTATGAAGCTGTCTGGCGTGAATCAATTTGAACATTCGAGCATTCTGCTTTGCGTTTACTAATCCATAATTTTCTGCCCATTAAACTAAATGGATAAAAAATCATCAGTTGTTGCCGATGCTTGAAAAGGCTTGACAGCCAAATCATAGGAAAGGATAAAACCACCATCTTCAATGGGTGGAAGGATGATGAAACATCTAATGGCCATCCAGTTACAAAGTCTACCTTTTACCTGGATTTATTGAAAATCAAGTAACTGGTCAATGGTTCTTTATTATCACATGTACGGACATAGAAGACGTTCCTTTTGGAAGGAGATGAGGAGGAATTTCTTTAGTCGTAGGGAATTCATTGCCACAGAAGACTGTGGAGGCCAAGTCAATGGATAATTTTAAAGCAGAGATAGCTAAGTTCTTGATTAGTACGAGTGTCAGGGGTTATGGGGAGAAGGCAGGAGAATGTGGTCCGGAGGGAGAGATAGATTAGCCATGATTGAATGGTGGAGTAGACTTGATGGACCAGACGGCCTAATTCTGCTCCGATCACTTATGAACTTATGAACATACTGTGTAGCCTGGAACACATTCCCACGGGTGGTGGTGGAGGCAGAAACGATGGTGGCGTTTAAGAGGCTTTCAGATAGGCACATGGAAATGCAGGGAATAGAGGGATATGAGTCATGGTCAGTGGTTCTATATTATTGCATTTACAGATGTACAGTGGCATTCTCTCTTTAGATACAGCAGTAAAGCTTTGCCATACTCAAGCATAATCCCCAATTAGTACAAAGTAGTCCACTGAGCCTGTATGCAAGTGTCGCCGAGTTTCGGCGACACTTTCAAAGTACAGGCTTTGTACTTGCGTGCGTGGTCTTCTGGAGTGGGGCCTGATCCAGGCGAGCTCCAGGCTGTTGCCGGGCCTCCAGCCATAGCCTCCTTCTGGAGCTGCTGTAAATCTGTAAAGAGCAGAAAATGCTGGAAATATTCAGCATTTGTGCAGAGAGAAACAGATAACCTGAACAATGAGATCATGCTGATGAGAAATCATTAACAAGAAACATTAATTTTGCTCCAATTTCTCACCACCGATGCTGCCTGATCTGCAGAGTATTTCTTGCATTTTCTGTGAATTTTTTAAATTCCTAGATTTATCAATACCGTTGAGATTTTCGATATGCTGGAGTATAATTCTGCACCCAAATGCAAAGAGAGTCATATTCATCAACGTGTGAGTGCCTGCGAGTTTTCCGTGCTGCTATGAAACTATTACAACTTCATAGTGAAGGCATAGTCATGAAAGCAAATACCAAAGGAGACAAAATTTGGCCTTATTTTTTTGAGATACAGCATGGAAACAGGACATTTGCTGTACACTTACACTTTCCTACACACACTAGGGAAAATTTACAATTTTTACCAAGCCAATTAACCTACAGGCCTGGAGATAGACACAGAATGCTGGAGTAACTCAGTAGGATAGACAGCATCTCAGGATAGAAGGAATGGGTGACGTTTCGGGTTGAGACCCTTCTTCAGACTGAGTCAGGGGAGAGGGAGACACAGAGATAAGGAGGTGTAGGATGTGAAAACATTTACACTTTCATTATCTCTGTGTCCACTTCTCCCCTGACTCTCAGTCTGAAGAAGGGGCTCGATCTGAAATGTCACCCATTCCTTCTATGCAAAGATGCTGCCTGTCCTGCTGAGTTACTCCAGCATATTGTGTCTATCTTCTGTGTAAACCAGCATCCGCAGTTCCTTCCTGCACAAATTCCAATCCTGTACGTCTTTGGAGTGTGGGAGGAAACCGGGGATCCCGGAGAAAACCCACGCAGGTCATGTAGCGAGCGTACAAACTCCGTACATAGTCAGGATTGAACCCGAGTCTCTGGTGCTGTGAGGCAGCAACTCATCCTCTACGCCACCGTGCCCCCCATGTTGGTGAGCATCAAGTCTGGTTGAGCTCTTTCTCAGTCACGCCTTTAAGACATAGAATAAAGTGTTCTCATTTTAGGTCACTGCGAATTTGTATCTTCTGATTGCTAGGAAGTAATCTCCCATGGTAACCCCTACTGAGGAAAATCCTTCAGCTCAGCGTTCGTACCAGGACTATTCCTGCTGTTATCCTGCCTGCTTCTATCTTCAGCTGTTAGCAGAAGAATCATTATTTAAAATTGCTGTGCATTTACCATGAATAGCAGCCACTTAACATCTTCTGGCTTGTTCTACAATTCCAGTTTGTGGGCGGAAAACATGATTATAAACGCGTTAGAAACTGTTGGCTATCAAAGTGAGCCATCCATGTGAACTCACATTCAGCAAGAGTCTCTGCCATCTGCAAAAACATGCAACAATTAACAGAGGACCAGCAGAATAAGAGACTGCATCCCATTACATTTTGCATTTCAAATATTTAGTTACAGTTTTGTAAACTGCCCCTGGAGTGGTAGAATCTGTGTGAAGTCGAGGGAAATGTGGGGAGAATAAGATGGGATTAATGTAGGATTAGTGCAAATGGTGATTGATGGTCAGTGTGGATTTAATGGGCTGAAGGGACTATTTCAATGTGTAGGGAGGAACTGCAGATGCTCGTTTGAACCGAAGACAGACACAAAAAGCTGGAGTAACTAGGGCAGCGCAGTAGCACAGCTGTTGAGTTGCTGCCATACAGTGCCTACTGTGTTCCAGAGACCCGGGTCCGATCTTGGCTACGGGTGCTTGTCTGTACAGAGTTTGTATGTTCTCCCCATGAGCTGCATGGGTTTTCTCCGAGAACTTCGGTTTGCTCCCACACTCCAAAGACATAGGTTACTTAGCTTGGTATAAATGTAAATAGTGCAAATGTGTGGGGATCGCTGGTCGATGCGGACTAGGTGGGTCAAAGGGCCTGTTTCTGCATTGCATCCCTAAACTAAACTAAACTCAGCAGGATGGGCAGCATCTCTGGTGAAAAAAAGGAATAGGTGACGTTTCGGGTTGACACCGTTCTTATGGTCACCCAATCTTTTTCTCCAGAGATGCTGCACGTCCTGCTGAGTTACTCCAGCATTTTATCTCTGTCTTGGGACAGTTGCTATATTGTACAGCTAGTTCCTGGAATTTTGAGCGATAAACAAAGTACTGGAGGAACTCGAGGTGTCACAACTTTGGGAACAATGGCACATTATTGTAGTGCAAAATATTTGAAGTAATATCGGAACAAAATATGTGATTATATATAGTAAAATTATATATGATCCGAAAAGAAAGAATCTAAAGATTAAGGAGCAAGATGAAGACTGGAAAGGTGTGTTGAATGACATTTTTGCATTAATTAATTTTCGTAAGTTCTTTATTTCTGTGAACCAACCCAGTATTGAAATAATATTAAAAATTTGGAAGCAATTGTGATGTTTGTTGGACTGTGTGGAGTGGGAGGACCCGTTGCTCCTCCTGTGCAGCAGGTGGCATTGCACAGGACAAAGGGAGATGTTTTTGTATATAGGGTACACTTTAGGCGGGAGAAACTCAGCGGGTGCAGCAGCGTCTAAGGAGCATCGGCGATGTTTCAGGTCGAGTCTTCAGACTGGTCAGGGATCAGGGAAACGAGAGATATGTGATGTGGAGAGATAAAGAACCCTTTAATGCTGAGCCACCGGGAGGTCGGGTTGGTTTTTTGGAGGCGTTCGGCGAAACTATCGCCAACCAGAACCTCTGTCGGATGTGGAGGGGGGAGGTGAAGGGACCGGTGTAGCATTTCTTGCGGTTGCAAGGGAAAGTGCCCTTGACAAGGGAGTTGCGGAGGAGCGGTCTTTGAAAAGCCTCATCAATAGTGGGGAGGGGAACCCCGTTCTCTGAAGAATGAGGCCATTTGTGATGACCTGGTGTGGAACACCTCATCCTGGGAGCAGATGCGGCGTAGACGGAGGAATTGGGAATAGGGGATGGAGTCCTTACAGGAAGCAGGGTGGGAGGAAGAGTAGTCCAGGTAGCTGTGGGAGTCAGTTGGTTTGTAATGGATGTCGGTCAGGAGTGTATCACCTGCAATAGAGATGGTGAGGTCAAGGAATGGTAGGGAAATGTGGGAAATGGTCCAAGTGTATTTGAGTGCCGGATGGAAGTTGGTGGTGAAATGAATGAAGTCAGTCAGTTGTGTGTGGGTGCTGACACCAAAGCAGTCATCGATGTAACGGAGGTAGAGGTCGGGGAGGGCCCTGGTACGCCGAGAACAAGGATTGTTCGACGTACCCAACAAAGAGGCAAGCGTAGCTGGGGCTCATGCGTGTGCCCATAGCTACGCCTTGTGTTTGGAGGAAATGGGAGGAATCAAAAGAGAAGTTATTGAGGGTAAGGACCAACTCCGCTAGGCGGAGGAGGGTGTCAGTGAACTACTGGTCGAGGAAGAACCGGAGGGCTTTGAGACCGTCCTGGTGGGGGATGGAGGTGTAGAGTGACTGGACGTCCATGGTAAAGATGAGAGGATGGGGGCCTGGAGAATGGAATGCACGGAGCCGACGGAGAGTGTCTGAGGTGTCTTGAACATAGGTGGGAGGGATTTAACAAAGGGGGATAGGATGGCGTCCTGGGAAACGATGAGGTCGGAGGCTCAGGAGGGTAGGGAGCCGGAGCTGATGAAGTCAGTTATGGTGCTCGAGATGGTGGCCTGGTGTTCATCAGTGGGGTCATGGTCCAGGGGTAAGTACGAGGAGGTGTCTGAGAGTTGGCGCGCGGCCTCTGCTTTGTAGAGATCGACGCGCCAGACTACCACGGCAGTTTGATAACCCAGTCTGGGTTGTTACGGAGTGAGTCGATGCAGTACGTTCGGGGAGAGATTGGAGCGAGACAGGGGAGTGGAGAAGTCGAGGCAGTTGATGTCCCGACGGCAGTTCTGGATAAATAGTTCTACAGCCAGAAGGCTACGAGGGAGGGTCCAAGTGGAGGGGGTACGTGGGAGACAGGAAAAGGGATCATCAGTGGGGGGCGAGGACTTCTTCCCGTGGAAGAACGCTGTGAGGCGGAGGCGACGGTAGAAGAGCTCCAAGTCGTGGTGGGCGCGGAACTCATTGAGGTGGGGACGGAGGGGGACAAAGGTAAGACCTCTGCTGAGCTCTATATATAGAGGTTTTTGTATATAGTTTATCCTGTCCGTAGTGTGTAAGTGTGTAGCCATTTTGGAGTAGTCTTGCTGCCAGCATTGAGTAAAGTATTCTGTTGTAAATTAAAGACCCTCAAGTTTTGTGCAGACCTAGAAAACAAACACTAAAGTGATGCTGGCAGTTCTATGCACCTTTTTGTAAATCCAGTGTGGCACAATGTCACAGCAGTAGAATTGCAGCCTTTCAGCATCAGAGATCCAGGTTCGATCCTGACTATGGGTGCTGTCTGTACAGAATTTGTACATTCTCCCCGTGACTGCATGGGCTTCCTCCGGGTGCTCCGGTTTCCACCCACACTCCAAAGATGTCCAGGTTTATAGATTAATTGGCTTCTATAAATTGTCCCGAGTATGCAAGATAGAATTTGTGTACGGGTGATCATGGCTGGCGTGAACTTGATTCCATGCTGTATCTCTAAACTAAACGTAACTTATTTTCCCAGGAGTAATTATTCCTTTCAGAACAATCTGCCACAATTAACAGCGAACAGTCTCTAAATCATGCACATTCCCAAGTTTGGAAGGAGAGGAGCTGAATAATCAGACTGTATTCTGGTTAATACGCACAGAATGCTGGAGTAACTCAGCAGGACTAGTGGGAGAGTCTAATGACTGGAGGGGAGAGAGTGAAGTCATAAGATGGCAAGAAGCTGAAGGCACAGAGAACCAGGCAAGCACTGAGCTAAGTGTTGGAAAAACACTTAATTGCTTGATCCAGCAGGTCTCACCAGCCTTTAGCTGCCAGGAATCCCAAGTGCTGGGAAGCAGGCATGATTTATTGTGTTGGAAGGAACTGCAGATGCTGGTTTACACCAAAGATTAAACACAATATGCTGGAGTAACTCAGGGGGACAGGCAGCATCTCTGGAGAGAAGGAATGGGTGACGTTTCGGGTCGAGACCCTTCTTCAGACTGAGAGTCAGGGGAGAGAAGGAAGTGTAAGGTGTGAAAACGAGACTTGAAAGGAGTTGGTATCAGGGAAAATGTAGGATAGACCATGTTAGCCAGGAGAAGGTGACAGCAAAGCAAACAGAGTGGGACAGTCAGATTGGTTGGAGAATTGGGAAGGGGGAGGGAAGGAGAGGGAGGGAAAGCAAGGGTTACTTGAAGTTAGAGAAGTCAATAGTCATACTACTGGGGTGTAAGCTGCCCAAGCAAAATATTTATTTATTGTCACGTGTGCTTGTTCTAAATGCCATCCAGTCATATCATACTATACACAAGTACAATAGATCCTCTTCTGGAACCTTCCGCAGAGTGTCACCACATTAAAATGCCATCTTGCAACTTCCAAGTCTCCGTAAGCATCTGATCTTGCCCTCAGGTTATATGCAATTTGTCACATTTCTCACTCTAAGGCCAGGTGTCATGGCAGCACTGAATCGATGAATCTGGATCTTCATCAGAAGAAGGGTCTCAACCCAAAACATCACCTATTCCTTATCTCCAGAGACGCTGCCTGACGCGCTGAGTTACTCCAGCATTTTGTGACTATCTTCAAGGCAATACAATTGTCTGTTGCTATGGGTGATTCTGATACTTCACTGTGGAACTGGGACCTAGGTGTACAACTGATGTTATGGAACGGCCTGAAATGTGTGGCACATTCAATCCCATTGTTCCTTTGATTGCTGGCTTCATTGCACAAGGATCAAAATGTATTGAGTGATTGGTACAAGTCCTCTTTGAGCTGAAAAAATGTTTCCTTTTAATAAGGATTGTTTGATATATGCAGGCAGCAAATTGAACACCCCTTATAAATAAAATATCAGCCTTAAAAAAAAAAATCACAATCATGGTCCTTTAGCAAGATTGGGATATTGGTTTAATAAATATCATCGAGCCATTTGTTCAGAGATCAATCAACTCACATCAACCCAATTAGAATGGATGGTGTGCATACTAAATTGCTCTTGTCTGCGTGGAAGTTAGAATTATACAATTGTTATTTATGATCATTAATATGTGTTTGTAAAGTAATTATTTAATCATTCGATATATTAATGAGGGTAGACGCTAGTTATGATATACACCATTCATTTGTGCAGAAGTAAAAGCTGCTGTATTTAAATTCAACTTAAACAAGGCCTCTTTTACAATGAGCTTAAGAATTCACAGAGCCCCTGTAGTGACATGAAATAAAAACAAAAGATACTAAAAATAGGTTGCCGTTTTAAAAATCGGTAATTTTTTTAGTCGAAGCCGGTTGCGATGCTAGTTGAAGGTGGTTGCCGGAGGTTGCCGGTAGTGGAAGGTAAGACCTCCCTGGTGGAATAAAACTGGGTGAAAAAAAGGTCTTACCTTCCACTACCTGCAACCTCCGGCAACCACCTTCAACTAGCATCGCACCGGCTTCGACAAAAAAATTACCGATTTTTAAAACGGCAACCTATTTTTAGCCGCGGCCGGTTTTGAATTTTTTTAAATAATCGCCGGAACATAGAAGAAGCAGAAACCATTTTCAACCATTAGGGAGACTGACAAAAACCTCCGGGAACCGCACGGAAACCTTGGGTGGGGCGCAAAGTCTCCACAGGTTTCCGTTGAGGTTTCCTAAGTGGGACAGGGGACATTACAGCGCCAGAGACCCGACTTCAGTCCTGGTGCTTGTCTGTATGGAGTTTGTACGTTCTCCCTGTGCCCTGCGTGGGTTGTCTCCGGTTTCCTCCCACACTTCAAAGACACACAGGTTTGTCGGCTAATTGGCTCGGTAAAATTATTAATTGTTCCTAGTGTGTGTAGGATCGTGTTAGTGTGCGGGGACCGCTGGCCGGTGCGGACTCGGCCGAAGGGCCTGTTGCCGCGCTGTATCTCTAAACTAACCTAAACTAAAAAAAAATGTATTGGACAAAGTGACTACAATTGTCACAGCCCCATGTCTTGAAAAATAGTGCAGTCTGATGTTCAGTGATCTTTCCAAGTCGTAAGTATGGGAAAAGCCACAATCATCTTCTGTTAAGTCAGCATACTAAACGCTCACGTTTACCTCCTTTCATGCTGCCTTAATGGCCCTCAAAAGTGCAAAATGCCCTTTACACTGGCATTTCGCCCAGAATTAGTCTGTATTTTTACAGGTGTTGAGTTTAAATGGATTTTCCTGTCTAATATAGCAAAACTGATGCAGTTGCACAGTATCTCATCTGCACAGCATTGAATTCTGACATCAGTGTTCTTGGTGGAGCTGTAGCAGCTGCAGTACCCATTCATTTCACAGTTCTTGCCGAGGAAGACAGCTCATTACAACTTTCTTGCTGGTGATGTATACCTTATAATTAGACCAACTACCTGTAAAAGGGAGAAATGGTCTCAGCCCGAGAATTAGGACTGAGATGAAGAAGTTGTGAATCTGTGGAATTCTCTGCCACAGAGGTCCGTGGAGGCCAATCCGCTGGTCGTTTTCAAGAGAGAGTTAGATGGAGCTCTTAGGGCTAACAGAATCAAGGGATATGGGGGAAAAAGCAGGAACGGGGTACTGATTTTGGATGATCAGCCGTGATCATATTGAATGGCGGTGCTGGCTCAAAGGGCCGAATGGCCTACTCCTGCACCTATTTTCTATGTTTCTATGTACAAGCTTTGTAGGTTATTTCTCTTTGATTAAAAACTCATTCATTCACCATTGATATATTTACCCTTTTGTTTAATTTAGCTGATCAACTAACCTAGCAAAAGAAAGGGTGAGACAGCATTGAGGGGCTAATGTGACAGTATTCTGAATATATTACCAATATTCACATTGTCTCTTTAAGAGATTTGTCCTGCAGATCTCCATAGAAGACAGACTTCATGGTTCCCCTGCTGTAGATGAGAACCCAGCAGTCTGAACTCCAGAGTCCTAGATAACTTGTGTTAAAAGCTCCAAGGACCTAAAGATATATCTTTACAAACAGTCCCTCCTTAGAAGCTATGCATGGAGGCAGCTTTCCATGATCACCTTATCTCCGTGCCTAACCATCTTCCTTCGTACAGGCTAGTGTATTTATCTAATGACGCTGCTCTTGTGCTATCCAAATCACTTGGCGAATGGATCAATATTCTTTAGCAGAGGTGGCACAGTCGTGCAGCAGTAGAGTTGCTGCCTCACAGCGTCAGACCCAGGTTCGGTCCGGATGTGCGGAGTTTGTACATTCTCCCTATGCTCGTGTGGGTTTTCCCCAGGTGCTCCAGTTTGTAAAATTGTCCCTAGTATGTAGGATAGTGTTAGTGTATGGGATGGCCACTGGTCGGTGTGGACTCGGTTGGTCTCTTTCCGTGCTGTATATCTAAGGTCTAAAGACTCAAAATCTAAAGTACAGTCAGAGTGAATACCAACACAGCACATTCTAAGGGTGCTGCAGATCTAAAGATCCTGTTTGAGTTTCTAATGCCTTATCTGTTAGAGTAATAGAACCTTAGAGTCATAGAGTGTGGAAACAGGCCCTTCGGCCCAACTTGCCCATAGCGGCCAACATGTCCCAGCTTCATTAGTCCCACCTGCCCGGATTTGGCCCATATCTCTCCAAACCTGTCCTATTCATGTACCTGACTAACTGTTTCTTAAACATGGGATGGTCCCAGCCTCAACTACCTCCTCTGACAGCTAGTTCCATACACCCACCACCCTTTGTGTGAAAAAGGTACCCCTCAGATTCCTATTAAACCTTTTCCCCTTCACCATAAACCTTTGTCCTCTGGTCCTTGATTCACCTACTCTGAGCGGTACCTACACTAGTCCCACCTGCCTGCATTTGGCTCATATCCCTCTAAACCTGTCCTATGCATACACCTGTCTAAATGTTTCTTAAACATCGCAATAGTACCTGCCTCAACTACATCCTCTAGCAACTCATTCCATACAACTACTTTCCTTTGTGTGAAGGAACCGGAGTGAACTACAAATTTTTGTCAAGGTGCCTTCTCCCGTGATCCAATGCAAACCTGCAGATGTGTGCACTGTCATGTCAACAGTTGCATGACGGATGTCGGTGGTGCAGCGGTGGTTGCCAGAGACGTGGATTTGATCCTGGCTATGGGTGCTGTCTGTATGGAGTTTGTACATTCCCTTAGTGACCTGCATGGATTTTCTCCGACATCTTTGCTTTCCTCCCACACTCCAAAGACATATAGGTTTGTCGGTGAGTTGGCTTGGTTTAAATGCAAAAATTGTCCTCAATGTGTATAGGATAATGTTAATGTGCAGGGATCATCAGTCGGTGCCGACTCAGTGGGCTGAAGGGCCTGTTTCTGCGCTGTATCTCTACACTAAACTAAACTAAGTGTGAAGAAAGGGGAGGTGAAGCTGGAAGCTTTCATTCACAATGTTCCACATGTAAAATTCGTCAGCTTTTTTCGCATCCTTTCGCAACATCTTCATAGTAGTCACCAGAGATTATTTTGTGGCAGTGCAGCCTACCAGCACCTGTTATAAGTTAAAAAGTAGATTTTCTTGATCTTAAATTTTGATTTAACTAAAAGGTTGATTTTATACTTTCTAGTTCTTAGTTTATTAAATTAGAAGTTGATTCAAAACAGTAGGAGTCAATTGATTGAAAAATATTGTTGATAACTAGCTTAATTTTTAATCGATTTGCATAGAGTAACTTTTTGACTACAAATTAAGCAATGGTGGTCAGTGACTACATCAGCATTTAATGGAAAAAGAGGGAAGTTTCTGAAAATGCATCTGACACTGGGGATTGGTATCAGCCGATATACAGAGTGGTGCTTAATGTCACACCGCCCTCTGTGTTCATCCTATTCATCACCCTATTTAAGGTGAACCTAAACTCATAAAATATTCATGTGATAGACAATAGACAAGAGACAATAGGTGCAGGAGTAGGCCATTCGGCCCTATGAGCCAGCACCGTCATTCAATGTTATCATGGCTGATCATCCCCAATCAGTACCCCGTTCCTGCCTTCTCCCCTTATCCCCTGACTCCGCTGTCTTTAAGAGCCCTATCTAGCTCTCTCCTGAAAATATCCAGAGAACCTGCCTCCTCCGCCCTCTGAGGCAGAGAATTCAACAGACTCACAACTCTCTGTGTGAAAAAGTGTTTCCTCGTCTCCGTTCTAAATGGCTTACCCCTTATTCTTAAACTGTGGCCCCTGGTTCAGGATTCCCCCAACATCGGGAACATGTTTCCTGCCTCTAGCGTGTCCAAACCCTTAATAATCTTGTGTTAAAGAAGGAACTGCAGATGCTGGAAAATCGAGGGTACACAAAATGCTGGAGAAACTCAGCGAGTGCAGCAGCATCTATGGAGCGAAGGAGACAAGCAACGTTTCAAGCCGAAACACTTCTTCAGTCTGAAGTAGGGTTTCGGCCTGAAACATTGCCTATCTCCTTCACTCCATAGATGCTGCTGCACCCGCTGAGTTTCTCCAGCATTTTGTGTACCCTTAATAATCTTATATGTTTCAATAAGATCCCCTCTCATCCTTCTGAACTCCAGAGTATACAAGCCCAGCCGCTCCATTCTCTCAGCATTTGACAGTCCTGCCATCCCGGATACAGCATGGAAACAGGCCCTTCGGCCCACCCAGTCCGCGAGCCCACCAACAATAGACAATAGAGTAGAATTAGGCCATTCGGCCCATCAAGTCTACTCTGCCATTCAATCAAGGCTGATCTAGCTGTCCCTCCTAACCCCATTCTCGCGCCTTCTCCCCGTACCCTCTGGCATATGTAGTTTGATAATTTATTTACAGAAGTGGGCGGCACAGTGGCACAGCTGTAGAGTTGCTGCTAGTATCACCCCAGAGATTCGGGTTCGATTCCGACCAAGGTGTTGGCTTCAGAGGTTGTGCGGTCTCCCCATGGCCGCGTGGGTTTTGTCCGAGATCTTCGATTTCCTCCCACACTCCAAAGTCGTACTGATTTGTAGGTTAATTGGCTTGGTATAAATGTAAATTGTCCCATGTGTGTGGGATAGTCCTAATATGCGGGGATCACTGGTCGGTGCGTACTGTGTGAGTGAAGAGTTTCTTTCTGTGCTGTATCTCTAAAACGAAAAAGCTAAAAAACTAGAACTAAAACTAGAACTAAAGAACTAGAACTAAGCGTTTATCAAGTCTCTCCAATGATAGGTGATATGTGGCTAGAGGTGAGAAGGGGGTTGAAAGGTAGATGGGTGGAGGATGTGACCAGCAGGAATCAGGAGACCAGCAGGAATCACAGATCTCCAGTTCCCTGGCATCTTTCTTCCTATTCTTTCCCCTGCTGCCTTCTTGTGCCTGATATACTTTTATGCGCAGGTAATTTTAATGAAAATCCTGATAATACAGTTAAAATATTGTAACCTGCTGTTTCCTAACAGAACAAATTGCTATTCTGTAGTCTGAATGAGTTTTCTATTCACTCATTGCAAGAAGGTTGTCACATATTCCTTTTAACAACAGAGAAATGATCTAGATAATTATATAAACGAAATAACTGTTTTTGGATGCGCAGTTTAATTAGCGCAAAATAAATTATGGGAAGTTGAAAGCTTTTTCTACTTGCATAATTATTTTTCTCCTCTATTTTGGAATTATTTAACAAAAGTGGAAATCAAAATTAAAAATTGCTAATGCTGAAAATTTAAAACCAAAACAGAAAGTGCCGGGAATATTCAATAGGTTAGGCTGTATCTGTGGGAAGACGAGGCAGAGTTAATGGTTCAGGTCAAAGAACCTTTGTCAGAAGTGGGAAGGTCAGAAAATAAGGGGGGTTACACAAAAAGCTGGAGAAACTCAGCGGTGCAGCAGTAAGGAGCGAAGGAGATAAGGTCAGAAAAGAAGTTTGTTAAGTTGTTGGGAGGGTGAGAGAGAATTCTCTTATACGGCTGAACATGAGTAACCATAGGCATAAGAGGTAAACATGGTTATCTGATCAATAAATGAATGGGAACAATTAGAGGGAGAAAATATAGGCTCAAGAGTGTAGGAGTTGTGAAATATAAAGTCATACCTAGCATGTCAGGCTGAACAGTTCAAATGTTCATAAGTTCACGTGATAGGAGCAGAATTAGGCCATTTGGCCCATCCAGACTCCTCCACCATTCAATCATGGCTGATCTACTGTATCTTTCCCTCTCAACCCCATTCTCCTGCCTTCTCTCCATAACCCTTGACACCCTTACTAATCAAGAATCTGTCAATCTCCACCTTAAAAATACCATCGACTTTGCCCCCACGGCCGTCTGTGTCAATGAATTCCACAGATTCACCACCCTCTAATTAAAAAAATTCCAACTAATCTTTCTAAAGATACATTCTTTTATTCTGAGGCTATGCCCCCTGGTGCTAGACTCTCCCATCAGTGCAAACATCACCTCTGCATCCACCCTACCCAGGCCTTTCACTATTCAGTTAATTTCAATGAGGTCCCTCCTCACCCTCCTAAACTCCAGCGAGTACAGGCCCAGTCATTTCCAACACTTCTAGAGATGGCTGATCCAATATCACAGGTGGACGACTGATATGGACAGATAAATCAAGTCGCCTGAAGCTGTAAAACTCATTACTGGGTCCAGGAGGTTACACAGGGTCCTGATGGAAGATGAGGTTCTCTTCCCCAAGCCTGTGCTGAGCTTCAGTGTGACTGCAGACCGACAGATGAGAGTTCATATGTTCTAGGAGCAGAATTAGGCCATACAGCCCATCAAGTCTACTCCGACATACAATCATGGCTGATGTACATTTCTCTCTCAATCCCTTTCTCCTGCTTTCACCCCACAACGCCAGATACCATATCAAGAAACTGTCAATCTCCGCATTAAAAGTATCCATTGACTAGGCCTCCACAGCCGTCTGTGGCAATGAATTCCACAGATTCACCACCCTCTGACTAAATAAAATCCTTCTCATCTCTTTCTAAAGGTGTTGTTTTATTCTGAGGCTATGTACTCTGGCCATGGACTCTCCCACCAGTGGAAACATTCTCTCCACATTCACTCTATCCAGGCCTTTCACTAATCGGTAAGTTAGATTGGGAGTGGAAGGGGGATGGAGAATGAAAGTGACAGGATGATCTGGGTTATCCCTGTGGATTGAACACAGGTGGTCTGCAAAGCAATCCTCAATCTGCATCGGGTTTCTCCAACGTGGAGAATGACCACTCCACACGGTGACCACTGAATACTGTGGAGCAGATTGGAAGGAATGCGGGTGAATCATTGCTTCAGTAAATTGAGCCCTATTCTTTCCCACCAATTTCCTCTCCCATCCTGACACCCACTGGCAGGGACGGAAATCCCGAGGGGGACAGGGGACACACGTTCCCCCTCTGTTTTGAGAGGTGGGGGACATCCCCCCCAAATGTTTGTAATGCGGATTTTAAAACCCGGTGAAATCTCCACTTTCCGCGAGACCGTGGGGGTGGGACTGCTGATCGAGGGCGCCAATTGGACGAGAGAGACGTCGGTTAGCAGGCAATGGGGGTGGGACTATGATTCAACGAGATCATTGAAGGAGGAAGGAGTGGTGGGGGTGGGACGGAGGATAGAGAGCGGTGATTGGAGGAGTGAGACGTGGCATAGATCTGCGCCTCATCTGCAGCCAGGATCGATCCCGGCCGTGTCTCCGGGTGCTTCACCCGAGTGCCCCCCCCCCCCCCCACGGGTGGCCAGAGACGTCGGGAGTCAGACGGGAGCGGTGCTAAATCCAGCTCGTCTCTGCCTGTCCCGCCAGGTTAACCTACAGCCCTGCCTGGACTTGCGGGAAATATGACCCAGGTTTACAGCCAGCGGGGAGAAGCAGCGCTGGTGTCTCATCAGTCCAGGTGCTGGATTGAGCCTCCGAAGCCTCGCGCACGCGCGTGTGTGTGAGTGTGCGCATGCGCGCACGGCCGCCAGAAAGTTGTGTCCCCCCTGTCCCTTGGTCCCCTCCATGTTTTGATAGTGATTTCCGTGCCTGCCCACTGACAACATCCAGTAACTGGTAGCAGCTCCAAAACCAACCAAACCAAAGATCGGACGGTTCGGTGAACTTTGTCAGCGCCAGAAATGTGGCGACTCTTGTGTACTGCCTCGATGAGGTCCGCTGTACGATTTAACCGGGTTGCATGCAAAACCAAGCATTTCACTGTACCTAGGAACATGTGACAATAAACTATCATTGAATCATCGACTCATTCCTGAACTTTTAGTTTAACCCCTTCTACCAACCTGCGACTGATCTATAGCCAATAAAACTCCAACAATCATGTTTCCTTACAATATAGGAGGGTATTCGGCCCATCGAGTATAGCTGGCCCTCAGAGAAATCTGTCCAATTCCCTCACTTATTTCTCTGTAAGAGTCATAGTCATAGAGTGATACAGTGTGGAAACAGGCCCTTCGGCCCAACTTGCCCACACCAGCCAACATGTCCCAGTTACACACTAGTCCCACCTGCCTGCGTTTGGTCCATATCCCTTCAAACTTGTCCGATCCATGTACCTGTCTAACTGTTTCTTAAATGTTGAGATAGTCCCAGCCTCAACTACCTCCTCTGGTAGCTTGTTCCATACACCCACCACCCTTTGTGTGAATAAGTTACCCCATAGATTCCTATTAAATCTTTTCCCCTTCTCCTTGAACCTATATCCTCTGGCCCTCGAATCCCCAACTCTGGGCAAGAGATTCTGTGTATCTACCCGATTTATTCCTCATGAATTTATACAACTTTTAAAGATTACTCCTCATCCTCCTGCACGCCAAGGAATAGAGACCCAGCCTACTCAACCTCTCCCTATAGTTCAGACCATCTGGCAACAGGGCTAGACTTATTCTTTCCCACAAGTACCCTTCCTATCTCCTTCCCAACCCCTCGCCACCGATTGCCATCCACCCCATACTCTCTCATCGCACGCTCTGTGATTCCATCCTAATTGTCTGCTTTACCAACTGTCAAACTGTCAAAACTTATAGATTTTTCTGTCACTGTCATTATGATATGTTTAAAAAATCTATTGGAAAGTAAATAACGAATATTTGAACAATAAAACTACCCAATAAAATAGTAATTACACACTGTTAAAGCAACACAAGTAAATAAAAAAGAATGGGTCTTCCCCGTAAAAGATAGACAAAGTCAACATGGTGTCGCAGCGGTAGAGTTGCTGCCTTACAGCGCCAGAGACCCGGGTTCGATCCTGACTACGGGTGCTGTCTGTATGGAGTTTGTACGGTGTCCCCATGACCAGCATGGGTTTTCTCCGGGATCTCCGGTTTCCTCCCACACTCCAAAGACGTACAGGTTTGTAGGTTAATTGGCTTGGAATAATCCCTAATGTGTGTAGGATAGTGTTAGTGTGTGGGGAATGTGGACCCATTGGGCCGAAGGGCTTGTTTCCGCGCTGTATCTCTAAACTAAACTAGACTAAAATGCGGGAGTAACTCAGCGGGTCACGCAGCACCTCTAGAGAAAAGGAATAGGTGACATTTTGGGTCAAACTTCTTCAGACTGATTCAGAAGAGAGGGTAACTAGAGATATGAATAGGTTCAGAACAAATCAGGGTCTTATCTAATCTTTTCTTTCCCACTGTATAATAGTCTTTGAAGTCAGTGGGTTTGTGGAGCAGATCTGAGCATCCTACAGTGATTCGCCTGGTAAACAGTGTGGGGTCTGAGCAGGATCTAGTCCGGCCACCGGACTCCACAGGTCCCATATTAAAAGGAATAACTTCAGCACTTCCGACAGGCAAATCCTGGATTACCAGGTGGTAAACTCGTTAGAAATCAATGCTTTACATTTGGAATTATCGCGCGAATGCTGGGCCAATGTCTAAACTCAGCTGTTCTGTATCAGACACGATCTTTCTCTAAACTGTAGTGTGATGTGATTCTGAATATAATTTGTTACAAATGGGAGTGATTAACACAAACACATTACCAGAGGCACTTTCTTAAATTGGAACTCAGCCTCTATATGTTTTTGCACTCAACGAGACCCAATGCTGGGACTTAGAAATCTTCGACCTTTCCATTCCTTCAATGCATCTCACTCTTTCTCTTTAACTCCCACCTTCAGAGATTGAATTAAACTCTTACGTTGTCAAGCTTTCAGTTGATATCCTAAAGAAAGTTCTGAAGGGAAATCCTTCCTTTAATCACTTTAATCAGCTTTCCCAATGACGGAAGGCTGGAATGTAGAAACAAAGAACTGCAGATGCTTGTTTATACCAAAGTGCTGGAGTAACCCAGCGGGTCTGGCAGCACCTCTGGAGAAAAATGATAGGTGACACAAAGTGCCGGAGAGGGTTCCAACACAAAACGTCACCTGTCCTTTCTCTCCAGTTACTGCCTGTCCCGCTGAGTTGCTTCAGCACTTTGTGAGTATCTTTTGTATAAACCAGCATCTGCAGTTCTTTGTTTCTTCAATAAGGGATGTTGTACAATAATTGCCATTACAAGTGTGTTTGCACTGGGTGCTTCAAACTCCATTGTAGAATTAATACAACAGCGATGGTTTTAACAATGGAGTTAAGACACAAATCATTACTGTTTCGCCAGTCTGAAGAAGGGTCCCGACCCGAATGTCACCCATTCCTTCTCTCCAGAGATGCTGTCTGTCCCGCTGAGTTACTCCAGCATTTTGTGTCTATCTACTGTTTCTCCAGTGTTTTGTGTCCATCTTTGATAGACGGCTGGAATCCTGGGTATCACAACTTTGGACCCTTTTTTCAGTAGGTTATGTTTTACTTCTCAAGCAACTTATTTTCCAATAGAAAACTGAAATAGCTTTCTGACGGTGTTGGACATGCTTGATGCTTTGTTCGTAGCCAACTTGGAGCATTTCCAGAATCATTATTCTTTGTTTCACTGCCGTCCACAGTCTACCAGCTTTTATATCGCTGTCAGCTGTTTTTTTAATACATCTCCCCCAAGTGAAACCTCACCTTTTTTCTGTTATTTCACCTCAACCTTCGGAATAATAATCATTAATGCAACTGTAGTAGCTCATTTCTTTGATGGTAGCTGTAACAGCATGTTGGCCTATTCCAAACCCATACACATGTATAAATTACTCAGTCTGCTTGTGGCCTCTGGTTCCTGCTGCAAAGTAACTCTACATCCGATTTATTCAATTCAATTCAATTCAATTGCCCTTTATTGTCATTCAAACAAGCAAGGTTTGAATGAAATTTCGTTCCTGTAGTCATAACAGCAAATAAAGACCAAAACACACAATTAACACAATTTCACGTAAACATCCATCACAGTGAATCTCCAAACACGTCCTCACTGTGATGGAAGGCAAAAGTCTTATTTCTTCCCTGGCCTTTGTTCTCCCGCGGTCAGGCAGCCAAACTGCAATGTCGAGGCAACTGGGGCTCCCGATGTTAAAGCCCCTGGCGGGCGATGGTAAGTCCCGCGACCGTTTAAGCTCCGGGCCGATCCAAACCCTCGATTCGGATGGGAGAAGTTGCCGTTGCGGGAGCTCCGAAAATTGGTCTCCCACCAGGGACCTGCGAGCTCCCGACTCCACCGTCCACAGGGCCCGCAGCTCCTAAGCTCCAAAGTCGGGTCGCAGTCGCAGCGCCGCCACAGCTCGGAAGTCAGCAGACTCTACGGCTGGAGCCCTCAGGTCGATCCCGGTTGGAGGCCGCCAGCTCTACGATGTTAGGCCCAACGACAACGGAGACACGACAAGGGAAAAGTTGCATGCCCCGTTCAGGGAAGATTTTTTTTTAAAATTCCCCCACCCCCCCTCCCCCCACATATAAATTCCCCCCCCCCCCCCCCACAGCTAAAATGAAACCAAAAACATACTCCTAACAAGACAAAAGAAAGAAAAAATGACAGACGGACTGCAGGTACCGCTGCCACGAGGCGCTGCCACGAGGCGCTGCCACTTTCCACTTTAATTATTGATGCCGATAAAAGGTGTTGGATAAATAAAGCATCCCGTTGTAAACGTTGTTTGGGGACCTCATTGAAACTTACCGAATAGTGAAAGGCTTGGATAGAGTGGATGTGGAGTGGATGTTTCCACTAGTGGGAGAGTCCAGGACGAGAGTTCATTGCCTCAGAATTAAAGGACGTTCCTTTAGGATGGAGATAAGGATTAATTTATTTCGTCTGAGGGTGGTGAAGCTGTGGAATTCTTTGCCACAGAAGGCTTTAGAGCCCATCAGTGCATATTGTTAAGGCAGTGATAGATACATTCTTGATTAGTACGGGTGTCAAGGGTTACGGGGAGAAGGCAGGATAATGGGGTTAGAAGGGAGAGATAGATCAGCCATGATTGAATGGCAGAGTTGACTTGATGGGTCGAATGGCCTAATTCTGCTCCAATCACGTATGACCTTATTACCTTATAAATCTCATTCGTAACTGAAAAGTTTCAAATGATAATTAATATGTTTTTGCTTATTCCCAGTTTTTAATTGTTCTGAAACACCTCTGATGCAGGGAGAGGTTGGACAGACGAGGATAGCTTTCCCTGGAATGGCAGAGGTTCATGGGAGACCTGATAGAAGATTATAAAATTATGAGAGGATAAGGTAGCCAGTCAGAACCTTTTTCTCAGGATGGAAATATCAGATACTAGAGGGCATTGCTTTGTAGTGAGGGGGGCAACATTCAAAGGAAGCAAGACACAAAATGCTGGAGTAACGCAGCGGGTCAAGCAGCATCTCTGGAGAAAAGGAATAGGTGACGTTTTTGGGTCAAGACCCTTCTTCAGACAGGGAGTCAGGGGAGAGGGAAACTACAGGTATGAAAAGGTACAGAGAACAAATGAATGAAAAGAACAAATAAAAGGCAGCAACGGTGATCAAGGAAAGGTGGAGCCCACAATGGTCCATTGTTGGCTCTGGAAAAGGTGATAATGAGTGGGTGCAAACAGTGAAACTAAGCAGGACAACAGTGAAACATGCAGGATGACTAGGGTGGGGGAGGGACGGGGAGAGAAGGAATGTAAGGGTTACTTGAAATTAGAGAAATCAATACACATACTACTGGGTAGTAGGCTACCCAAGAGAGAATGTTTACAGGAGATGTGCAGGGCACTTTTTACACAGAGGGTTCTCAGTGCCTGGAATGCGCTGCTGAGGATGGTGTGGTAGGCAGATACAAGAGCCGCATTGAAGGCACTTTTAGATAGGCACATGGATAATGAACAAAGGAATATCTACAGGTAGATAAAAGTTGGACTTGGCATCAGGTTGGGCACAGACATTGTAGGCTACAGGGCTTGTTCTTGTGCTCTATTGCTCTATGTTCTCTGGCTTATTGCCTCTATTAATTACTTTTTACCCAAACCTCCTGCATTACCAGCAGTAGCTGTCAGCCATTGAGTTGCACTCAAAGCAACCCGTACAACTCCACGGGTGTAAAATATAATCAGAATACAGCAATTTCTCTCCATAACCATTGATTCAGCTTGGATATTAAAGAAAGCTATAAAAAAGACTTCAAGCTCTGATAACGGAACGCGGTCTCCCTGTACCAATCTGAGCTCTGGCGTGAACATAAATTCAGAGATGCTGTTATGTCTTTAGTAGCTTTGGGAATGTGATAATCTCAGAGTGCTGAGATAAGCAATAGGCCAGGCTGACTAAACCACAGCTTAGAAATTGAACAGCTTCAGAAGGAACAGTTACCCTGGCTCATAAATCTCTGCAAAGCCTGGAACATTGTTCTCTGATAATTCATGTGCCGTGTATTTACAACAAGTGGAATTTAATTAGGAATTCAGCAACAGTGTGGGCATGTTACTCAAAGAGTAACTCAAAGCCCTGCGTGATTGAGGGACACAAGTTCAAATTCTACTGCAGCAGCTATGTCAGTTAATTACTGTAACTACATCCTAAACAAAAAGCTGACCTTGGCAATGGTGACCACAGAAATATACAATTGTTATAAAATCTCATTGGGTGAATTAATGCCCTTCAGGAAAGGGAATTTGTCGCTATAAGGGCAATATATGACGCCTGACCAACCATGATATCATTGTCCATTAATTGAAGTGGCTGAGAGAGGTACTTGATGCAATTGAAAGTGAGAAGTAAATGTTAGCCTTGTTACCCACTGGTAATAATAGTCATGGGCGGCACGTTGGTGCAGCGGTAGAGTTGCTGCCTTACAGCGCCTGAGGCTCGCGTTTGATTCTGACTGTGGCTGCCGTCTGGACGGAGTTTGTACGTTTGCCCCGTGACCTGCGTGGGTTTTCTCTTGGAGCTCCATTTTTATCCCCCATTAAAAAGACGTACAGGTTTGTAGGTTAATTGGCTTTGATAAAAATTGTTAGGAGTGTGCAGGATAGAGCTGGTGTGTGGGGATCACTGGTCGGCGTGGGCCTGCTGGGCTGAGGGGCCTGTCTCTCTAAACTAAACCAAACTAAACTCGGCTGGGATGAAGGAACATGCTTAGTTTAGTTTCGTTTTTTTTTTTGTTTAGTTTAGTTCATTGTCACATGTACCGAGTACAATCGAGCCGTGTAATCAAGTATTGCCTTTTCGCTGACTAGTTAGCACACAACAAGAGCTTTTCACTGTACCTCGGTTCATGTAACAATAAAATAAACTTCAATTCCACTCAAGAGGCCTACATTTTCTCCTCGATTGTAAGTAGTGTGGTATTTTTACACATAATCAGAGGCATGGTTCAGACATTCACCTCTCAGATATAAGTGAACTCATGATCTGTCCTTATTGACAACACTGGCCATGCAGTTTGTAGCCCTACCTCCACTAAGGACTGTTCATTGAGAAAGGAATGTGTTGTCCTACCTTGATTGACCGCTGACAAACTAACTTTCTCCAATTCTGCATTCCTCACAATGAAACTTTAGTGGTCATAGTCATAGTGTCATATAGCACGGAAAAAAGGCCATTCAGCCCAACTCATCCATGCTGAACAAGATGTCCCATCTAAGCCAACTCCATTTGCCCGTGTTTGGTCCATATCTCCCTAAACCTTTCCTATGCTTGTCTAAATGTCTTTTAAATGTTGTTATAGTACCTGCGTCAACTCTGGTAACCTACCTCCTCTGGTAACTCAGTCCATATACCCACCACCCTCTGTGTGAAAAAATTGACCCTCACGTTCCTATCCAATTTTGTCCCTCTCACCTTATACCTCTGGTCTGGTCCTCTGGTGGGCTCTTCCACATTTATTGCAAACATCTGGGGGATCTAATATAACTTCAAATCGGATAACCCACTAATTCCCAACATATTCCCTATATTTATTGTGTTCCATGACATCTAACAGTTTTTAAATGCTTCCCACTTCGTATAGGAGACAGTGTGAAACATGTACAACATAGAACACTACAGCACAAGAACAAACCTTGCCCCTCTCACCTTATAGCTACCACCTCCAGTATTTGATTTTTCCATCCTGGGAGAAAATACTCTGATTGTCTATCCTATCTAGGTACATTGGACTTTTGATTTTACTTCGGAGTCACGTGAGTGACTACGTGAAGAACCCCGCCTCACGCTGGCAAACGGCATTACGTCGACGCTGACGGCGGAAGGAGGAGCTGCAGTAAGGAGCAGCTCCTCGCAGCGGTCGGAACGGCCCCGCAGGTAAGTGCAGCAAAGTCGGGATGTTTTTTAGCGTACGCTGGGTGGGTCCAGCAGTAAAAATAAAGTAAAAAGTCAGAGTCACGTTAAAGTGCTGTTTAGCACAGATTAAATGAAAGAAATGGAGAAATCGGCAAAGAAAATTCGCGGGTAAAAAGAGCTTCCCGGGGTGAAAATAAAAATACGGGAAAAAAGCTAGTGCGGATCCGGTTCCGATACCGGTGGCCGCTGATATACCCATTAGTGAGTTCTAGATTCTCCAGAAGTTATAACCACGGAGAGAAATGCTCCTAAAAATGTAAAAGAAATCTGAGAGGCCCGTGGTTCTGATGACTCTGATACTGAAAGTCCTCCAGATAATTAAACTATATGGAACTAATAATGGAGCATATGGAGAAAGTTCTCCAAAAAATTATGAGACTAGGGTCACAGTACCCAGAAGGTTCCCAAAAAAGCTCTGAGGGGTTTAATTATTCTGATATGGCTGTGGGCCTAATTGGGAGTTGGAACTCCGGACCCAGGATTTGGGCCGAAGGAAGTCTCATGGGATGAAATCCCAATTGATTTAGGGCTGCAGAAGGCAGACCCTGCTGATGGTGATTTGCATTTGAAAACACACCACAAAATAAAAGAAAGGCCAAATGTGCCTGAGATAGCAAAAGAATTTGCTATATATAAAGGAAGTGGTGAGGCTATGGAAGAAAACCTAGCTGCCAACATTAATATATGGTATCTCACCAACTTCATGATTCTGTGATGATTGAAACATCAGAATTATAAACGCACAGGAAATTGTGCCTCATTGAAAGTGCCTACGGTTTATCCGTTGATATGGGCATCCATGACCCCAAATATGAGAGCTCAAGAAGTGAGGTTCAAAAATCCTCACAAATTATTCTGCTGCCATTATGGCTTTTGGGGAGATGGATAAGTTTTAAAAAAAGAGGGCCTATTGTGCAAATTCTTTCTATGAAATTATTGTATGAGGAAAATGGCTATTCGGCCCATATTTCACCCAAGGTTTGCAAGCTTGTGTGGTTCGAGCAAGTGGTGTTCAAGCTCCTGGTTATCTGTTTGGAGTAAATCTGCCTAAATTATTAAAAATTGGATGAAGAAGCTAAAAATTTTAACTGCATGAAACCTTCGTCTTAGGACAAAAAAGGTATTTTTTCGCCCAGAAGGGGATTTGATTTTGGAAATAAAGGCAGAAATATGTCAAGGAAATATTATTGTATTGCACAGCCCAATACTTACCCGTATTCGGGGAAAAGGAGACCACCACGCTCATATGGAGAGGTATTAAAGACTTGTTCTATCTTTAAAGAAACTGCGGATTAATCTCCAGTTGGAGGGAGATTACAAAAGTTTTATAAAGACTGGCTTACTATTATTTCTGTTCGGTTTATTTTTACAAGCAGTTTCAGGAGCCACTATTATATTTAAAGAAGGGGTTAATCCTCCAGTACAGATAAACCTGCCTATGCTTTCGTGTTTACTGCAATTGGAAAAGCAGAGATTAATGTGGAAATTGACAAATTATCTGAAAAGGGGTTATTGAAAAAACTTATAAACACGAGCATCAATTGTGTCTAAGATATTTCAAAAGACATAAAAAGATGGTGATTGCAGAATTATTCTGGACCTTACAGATCTAAATAAGTGGTAGAATACAAATTTTTAAATGGAAAACATTTAATACTGCAAGATATTTAATATCAGCAGGTTGTTATATGGCTACGATTAATTTGAAAAATGCCTATTATTCTGTACCAATACATCAGTTTCTGGAGGTACTTAAAATTTAATTGGCTGGGACAATTATGGCAGTTTAAAGCTTTGCCAAATGGATTGAGTTCAGCTTCCAGGCTCTTTATTAAACTGTTGAAACCAGTTTTAGCCCAATTAAGAGTACAAAAACACATCGTTATGGCTTATCTCGATGACTTTCTAATCATTATGGCATTCAAGAGTCAGCTGAGAATTAGTTTCAGTACAAAAGCTTTGTTAAAGCTAGGGTTTCTTGATTCATCCAATTAAATTCCAGCTGCAGCCAGCACAATCAATTAACTATTTGGAGTTTGTAATTAACTCAGAAACTATGTTAATACTTTACCAACAAAGATAAAGTTGATGATTTTTGGTGACTTGTAATAATCTCATTCACAAACTTATCCTTCCATCCGAAAAATAGCGAAAACTATTGGTAAACTAGTAGCAGCTTTTCCTGCAGTAGAATTTGGTCCATTACATTATCAAAGTCTTCAAAGGGACAAAATAAGAGCTCTCAAAGAGAGGGCAGGCCACTTTGATAGGCCTATGCAATTAACAAAAGAAGTTTTGTTGGAATTACCATGGTGGGTTAAAAATATCCCACAAGCTGCTAAAAACATTCTGATTAAACAGCCTGAAATTGTTTATAAATAGATGCTAATGCTCTCGGATGGGGGGGGTAACAGATTCATCCTCCAGTTGTGGAGGTAGATGGAAAGTCCAAGAAGAAACGTTTCTTCAAACTTATGGTATTAACTATTTAGAGTTATTGGTTGCTTTCTATAGTCTAAAAGCATATTGCTGTTCAAAAAAGGGTCTACATGTATTAATACAGTTAGACAATAAAATGGCTGTTGCATATATTAATCACATGGGGGAGTCAGATCAGTATCATGTGATTGTCTGGTCAATGAAATATGGCAATGGTGTATTGATCGCCAAATTTGGATTTCAGCAAACTACATTCCAGGTAAAGACAATGTGGTGGCAGATAAAAGATCAAGGATATTTAAAGATAACACAGAATGGATGCTTAATCCAGCAATATTTAAGAATATTGTAACTCAATTTGGTTTACCAGAAATTGATTTGTTTGCATCAAGGCTTAATCATCAATTGCCTAAATATGTGTCTTGGGAACACGATCCAGATGCAGTAGCAGTAGATGCTTTTTCATTGAACTGGGGGAATATGTTCGTTTATGCTTTTCCACCTTTTGCTTTGGTTCAGCAATGTCTGAAGGAAATAGAACAAGATTCTGCCACAGGATTGTTGGTAGTTCCAAATTGGCCAACACAACCTTGGTTCCCATTAATGCTGAATATGATTAAAGAACCATATATGTCAATTCCTAACTGTAGTGATATCTTGATTAATCCAGTAACCAAAGAAATTTATGCATTATATGCATATATGAATTTATTAATCTGCAGGTTTTGACCAGACCACTACAGGAGCTGGGATTGTCGGACAAAACTATGGAGGTTATAGTCGCATCATGGCGAGATAACACACAAAAACAATATATGACACATATTAAGAAATGGGAAGAATTTTGCACACAGTCAAATATTTCTTATGATACGGTGAATATTGCATGTTTGATATTGTTATACTGTGATATTGCATGGAAAATGTATTGGAGCTCCTTGCTAAATTGCATTTTGAGCAACATTTAAGTTACAGTGCCACTAACACTGCACGCAGTGCCTTATCATCTTATTTAGGACTTATGTCTGACCAGAAATCAATTGGATCACATCCACTAATATCTAGATTCATGAAAGGAATCTTTAATATTAATCCACCCAAACCTAGATACACAGAGATTTGGGATGTGAGCATTGTACTTACCTTACTTAGACAGTGGACTCCAATTGAAGGATTGTCATTGGAAAGATTAACATTCAAATTAATAATATTAATGTCATTGGTTTCAGCTCAAAGAGTGCAAACTTTACAAATGTTGCGTTTAGACTGTATGCATGTGACTACAGATAACATTGTGTTCTATGTTTACGATCTGATCAAACAAAGCAGACCAGGGAGATCTGGAGCAAAGGTAACCTTTCAAGCTTATCCTATTTGATCCTACTTTGTGTGTGGTTAAACATTTGGATCAATATGTTAAAGTTACTGAAACTCTTCGAGGAAATGAAAAAAATGTTAATGATTACACATAAAAAGCCACACACAAAAGATTCAGTTCAAACTATCTCAAAATGGTTGAAACAGGTGTTGCTTTTAGCAGAAGTAGACACTGATGTGTTCAAATCTCACTCCACCAGGGCTGCAGCTACGTCCGCGGCGAAGGTGCGGGACGTACCACTCGAGCATATTTTAAAAATCGCAGGGTGGAGTAAAGAAGAAACTTTTTCAAAGTTCTACAATAAACCTGTTCACACTATGACAAGCTTTGGCCACGCGGTGTTGGGATCAATATAATCACCTGCTTTGTATACTATTGATTACTATAACCAATTATGTAGTCACTTATATCTTTTACCACTTGTAATCATTCCCTCGGATATAAGGAGGGTTATTATATGTTCTTTAAACCATTAAAAAGTTAATTATGGAAAGAACTAATATTAGTCTGGTTTCTCATGTATGTATTTACTTAGCCGGACTGTCGTACTAATTAAATACTACGACATAAAAAACACAGAAAGCTTTAAAATCTTCACGTAGTCACTCACGTGACTCCGAAGTAAAATAGTAAGATTAAACGAGAATTTACCAGTTCGAAGTTTGATCGTTATTTTATGAGGAGTTACGATGAGGGATTACGTGCCCTCCACTCCCACCCTCATAAAATAAATGATCAATCTGGTAGTTCTAAGTCTTTTATGAGCCTTACTATGTTACTTCGGCTATTTGGTGTTCTGTGTTTTTCATGCCGCTGCTTTGAAGTATGCCGTTTGCCAGCGTGAGGCGGGGTTCTTCACGTAATCCCTCATCGTAACTCCTCATAAAATAACGATCAAACTTCGAACTGGTAAGTTCTCGTTTAATCTTACTATTTTATCAGTATGTTTGTTTACCCACAGACCCTCCAAGACAGTAAAAATATAGGAGGTCTGATTAAAAAGGGCCTGTTACTGTGCTGTACCCTTCAATGCCCTGTGGGTGGACATGAAATGTGTCTTGATATGCACACTAATTTGCTTAAGTATTAGGAAAATAAATTCTCTCTCCCCCACCCTAGTCGCACTAGCTTCTCATTTTCACACCATAATCCCACCTCTCCCTCAGCCCTCGGGCCCTGGCATTCCCTCTCTCTCTATCTCTCTTCCCCACCCTAGTCGCACTAGCTTCTCATTTTCACACCACAAACAGCTAACAATGGCTTGTTCCCTTTATCATCGATACTTTTTTGCATATCTTTCATTCATTGTTCTTTATCTCTCCACATCACCGTCTATATTTCTCGTTTCCCTGATCCCTGACCAGTCTGAAGAAGGGTCTCGACCCGAAACGTCGCCTATCTCCTTTGCTCCTTAGATGCTGCTGCACCCGCTGAGTTTCTCCAGCTTTTTGTGTACCCATTATAGTTCCCATATGATTTAATCATCTTGACCACCCTACCATGAGGGACCTTATCATACACATTACCAAAGTCCACATGGACAAAATCCTCTCCCTACTCTCATCAATCATCTTCATCACCTCAAAAAAAAGATCAAATTTGGGAGACAGGATCTGCCCCACATAAAGCTAAGATAGACACAAAATGCTGGAGTAACTCAACAGGGGCAGGCAGCATCTCTGGAGAGAAGGAATGGGTGACGTTTTGGGTTGAGACCCTTCTTCAGACCGCATAAAGCAATGCCGACTGCACTGCTACATTCACAACCTTCCAAACATAAAAACATCCTATCCATAAAAATCCTCTCCAGTGATTTCCCTAGCACTGTAAGGCTCACTGACATAGACTGTTCTGGATTATCTCCATTGGCCGTCTTAAACTAAGAAACAACATTGGCTATGCTCTAATCTTCTGGGGCATCATGATGGTTACGATGATCTCTGTCAAGGCCCCAACAATCGTCTCCTTTGCCTCCTTCAGTATCCTTAAGTATCCTTCAGAGGTTTTTTAGTTTAGTTTAGTTTAGTTTAGTTTAGAGATACAGCATGGAATCGGGCCCTTCAGCCCACCAAGTCCGCACCGACTGGCGATCCCCGCACATTAACGCTACCCTACACACACAAGGGACAATTTACACTTGTAACACGCCAATTAACCTACAAACCTGTACATCTTTGGAATATCCCAGAGAAAACCCACGTGGTAACGGGGAGAATGTACAAACCCCATACAGACAGCATCCGTAGTTGGGATTGAACCAGGTCTCTGGCACCGCAAGGCAGCCACTATACCACTGCGCCACCGTGCCGCCCATGGATTCCTGGGATTCACTGATATTAATCGGCTATATCTGGAATATCACCATGTCCTTCCCTGATCTCACCATCATTCATGTTCTTCTCCAAAGTGAATACAATGCAAAGTACCTATTTATGATTTAACCCCCTTCTTTTAGCTCCACGTGTAATTCTCTCTTTTATCATTGAAGGACTTGCCTCTTTCCCTAACTACCCACTTTCTCCTAATATTAAATGTCATGGTATTCTCCTTAATGCTACTTGCCGAAGATATTTCATCATACCTTTGATCCTTCCTAATTCCCTGATTATGTTCTTTCCTGCTTTTTTTTTATTTCTTAAGGGCTTTGTCTGGGAGTAGATTGATAGGACCTTGACAGAGTTCCAACATTTAGATTAAGAGAAAATGAATGAATAGCAATGAATTAAGGTGTTTCAATGTGTAACTTAACAGAGCGGCACTATGGCGTAGTGGTGGAGCTGCTGCCTCATAACGCCAGAGACCTGGGTTCAATCCTGACTACGGATGACTCGGCATGAAGTTTGTATGTTCTCCCTATGACCTGCGTGGGTTTTCTCTTGGTGCTCCGGTTCCTCCCACACTCCAAAGACGTACAGGTTTGTAGGCTAATTGGCTTTTGTAAAACTGTAAATTGTTCCTAGTGTGTGGGACGGTGTTAGTGAACAGGGTGATCGCTGGTCGGCACGGACTAAGTGGGCTGAAGGGCCTGTTTCCATGCTGTATCTCTAGAGTTGATGGTGGTGGTGGCCTCATGCACCTTCTATCCTTATCTATCTTCGTGGCAGGGGTTGCGTGTTTGAGAGCTGCTGTCAAAATCGCCTTGGTGAGCAACTACAATACGCTGTGAAGACAGATACACTGAAGCCATGGAGGGAAATGGATATGTGGGATGACAATGGGACACAAATCAAACATGCTGCTTTGTCCTGGGCGAGACTAATCTTCTTGAGAATCATGAGGACTCCACTCCTCCAGGCATTTGGAGAGTATTCGGTCACACACGTGACTTGCAGCTTTTAGAAGGTAGAGAGGCTTTATGTTGTCATTTGTGGCAGGAAATGTCAATGGGACTGGCGTACTGCAACGCTGAGACCTCTATTCTGCACTCTGTATTTTCCCCATTGATCTATTTATTGTACTTGAATTGGAATTGATTGCATTTATGTATGTTATATTTGATCTGTTTGGACAGCATGCAAAACAAAGCTTTTTGCTGAAACTGTAGAGAGTGCAGAATATAGTTCTCAGTATTGTAGGGCATTATAGTGCATCAGTTCCACAGAAATATCCTGCATATGGAAATATAGTATTTGCAGAATTAAATCTTGTCAGCAAGCAGAAATCTTCAATGAGGGACACAAAGAGTTTGTGGAAATTCAGTGGGTCAGGCAGCATCTCTGGAGACAAAGGACGGGTGACATTTCGGGTCGGGACTCTTCTTCATTCGGACCCGACTCGAAATGTCACTCATCACATGTCTTCCAGAGATACTGCCTGATACGCTGAGTTACTCCAGCATTTTTCGTGTCTATCTTTGGTGTAAACCAGCATCTACGGTTCTTTGTTTCTTCAACAAGGGAGCTAACTATACTTGTCGTTGTAGTTGTGTATGCATGGGTGCTTCAAATATCAATTTACAAACTCCCTTGCAAAATTAATACAACATTAAGCGCCTAAATGTGGAGGAAAGATGCAAATTATTTCCGAGGACATATAATTATTTGTGTTGAAGATTCTACATTAACTCACACTGCAATATCTGAACTGGGTGCGCTGAATATCCGATTAGTGTTATTAGAGTCCAGGATTTACCTATAAGATTATTCTAAATCCAAAATGCTCAAAGACATTTTTTTTCAGGATGTGTAATAGCATATGAGATAAAATATGTATGTTGTTTGCTGTTGATTTATATGGAAACATCATGCCCTAAAACGGAAGAACATCATTTGAATGCAAACAGTGCAATATTTATATACATAATATATCATGTAAACATAAACTCTTTAGTTGATGTTGAATAATTGAAGTGTTTGGAAAGTGCACATTGGGCATGGACACTAATTCCGTACTTACACAATGATATTTGGATCACAGGCTTCTGACCATTTCAAATATCCTTGAGGCCACTGTACTGGGAGTGTGATTACACATCACTCACATTTGACATGAGAGTGGCACGGTGGCGAAGTAGTAGAGTTGCTGCCTAGAGGGCCTGTCCCACTTTCCCGAGTCCTCTGGCGAGTTGAAAGGACCTTAAAAAAAAATCAAGACTTTTGTGATCTACGAAAGTTGCATTTTTTCTCCTCCCGACTATCTTTTTACTCGTGGACTTTTTCGTCATGCTGGAAAAAATGTCCCGACTTATCTGATACCCCGAGTACCTACGGCTGGCATAACGAGCCGCTACGATGTATCTATGGACTTCTACGGCCCCCCAAGGACTCGCTACGGACATTCTCCGAGTTTGAATCAAAGGGAAAACTCGAGAGAATCCGTGAGTAACTCGGGAAAGTGGGACAGGCCCCTTTACAGCGGCAAGAGACCCGAGTTTGATCCTGACTACAGGTGCTATTGGAACAGAGTTTGTACGTTCTCCCTGGGTTCTCCCCGGTTGCTCCGGTTTCCTCCCACATTCCACAGGCGTCCAGGTTCCTCGGTTAACTTGCTTCGGAAAGTGTGTAAAGTTGTGCTTAGTGTGTAGGACAGGGTGATCGCCGGTTGGCACGGACTCGGTGGGCCGAAGGGCCTGTTTCCGGTCAAACGTTGTCCAAAGTTGTTCTGGGCAGCTGGAATTTGCATCTCGCTTGGCATGGACGAGGGAAGCTGAAATCTGTTTCTGTGTTGTATGATTCTGTAATTCTATGACTCAATCCTTAAAAGAAACAAGCATATGATGTTTTAAAAGTTTTTATCTGACTTCATAGCCAGTCCCTCTATCGTCTCTAAGCCTATTTCCAGTTATTTTAGGACTCACGCTGGTCGTTTCATCTCTGGTCTTTGTCCAACAATCTCTCTACCAAAAAAAACCCTTGCCTGTACCACAATGCTGTCTTCGGCCTCTCTTCTTTTCCAGCTTTCTTTCCGCCACACGCACCCCCCCTCCCCCCACCCACCTCTCCGCAATCAGTCCAAAGAAGGGTCCTGAGCCAAAATGTCACCTATGTCATCCATAGATAGACATAAAAGTACCTCAGCGGGGACAGGCAGCGTCTCTGGAGAGAAGGAATCGGTGTCGAGACCCGACCTATCTTCTACCTATCGATGTTCCCCAGTCGAGACTGCCACCTATCCATGTTCTCCAGAGATGCTGCCTGACCCGTTGAGTTACTCCAGCACTTTGTTGGCTCCCTATCACCCACTCCCTTGAATCTGCCTTCCTACTAATTTCACCCTCTCCCTTCTTCCCCCCACTCTAATCCCCAAATCCTCTGCAGGACCTTTAACCGACTGTGTGGTCCTGGAGACACAGTGCAGTCTCTGGAGTGAGGTTCATGTGGTAATGGGCATTGCGTTAAACTCAATTGAATGATACATTAGTGTCACTTGTACCCAGGCACGGTGAAATTCCTTGTTTTGCATACAATACACAAAGCACGCAAAAGAGTCGCCACCTACCTGGCGCAGACAAAGTTACAGAGTACTCATTAGAGTCCAAATAGTTCCTCTTTGTTCTCAAGGTTGTTCTCAAGGTTGCGTTTTTGTTTAGGTCTGTTTATTGTCTCATGTACCAGTTAAGGTGCAGTGAAATTTGAGTTACCAGTTTGTGAGTTACTAAGTGAAAAGCAACAAGATAAGCAACACATAAAAGTTAACACAAACATCCCTCACAGTCCTCACTGTGATGGAAGGCAATAAAGTTCAATTTTCTTCCTCTTTGTTCTCCTGTGGTCAGGGCAGTCAAACCATCCGCAGTCGGAGCTGTCAAAGCCCCCACAGCCGACGATCGAAACTCCCGCAGCGGACGATCGAAACTCCCGTGTCGGGGCGGTTGAAATTCTCCGTGGCATGGAGCTCCCGAATCGGCCTCTTCTTACCAGAGACCGCGAGCTTCACGATGTTAAAGTCCACAGGCCCCGCGGTTGGAGATTCGATCCCCGGCAAAGGGACCGCAAGCTCCGCGATGTTAAAGTCCCGCAGACTCCTGCGGCTTGGAGCGCCCATCGGTCTCCAGGAAAGGCCGCCAACTGCACGACGGAGATACGATACGGAAACAAATTGTATCTCAGTCGAGGTAAGAGATTGAAAAAAAAGTTTCCCCCAACCACTCCCTCCCACACACCCCCACACACACACCCCACACGCACCCCCACACCCCCACACACACCCCTCATACACCCCCCACACACCCCCCACACACCCCCCACAAACACACCCACACACCCCCACACACACACCCCACACGCACCCCCACACACACCCACACACACACCCACCCACACACCCACACACCCCCACACCCTCCCCCACACACCCCTCATACACCCCCCACACACCCCCACACACACACCCACACACCCCCACACACACACCCCACACGCACCCCAAACCCCCACACACACCCACACACACACCCACACACCCCCACACCCTCCCCACACACCCCTCATACACCCCCCACACACCCCCCACACCCCCACACACCCACACACCCCCCACACACACCCCCACACCCCCACACACACACCCACACACCCCACACACACCCCCACACACACACCCCCACACCCTCCCCACACACCCCTCATACACCCCCCACACACCCCCCACACACACCCACACACACACCCACACACACACCCACACACTCCCACACCCTCCCCACACACCCCTCATACACCCCCCACACACCCCCACACACACACCCACACACACACCCCACACACCCCTCATACACCCCCCATACACCCCCTCAACCCCCCCCCCCCCACACACACCCACACACACACGCCACGCACCCCTACACACACCCCCCACACCCCCCACCCCCCACACCCCCTCCCCCACACACCCCCCACGCACCCCTCTACACACCCCCCACACCCCCCACTATGTGTGGGTTTCCTCTGGGTGCTCCGGTTTATCCCACATCCCAAAGATGTGCAGGTTTGTAAGGTAATTAGCTTCTGTAAATTGCCTCTAGGGGGGCAATTTACGGGGAGCAGATAAGAAAGTGGGATAACATCGAATTAGTGTAAACGGGCGATCGATGGTCAGCATGGACTCAGTGGGCTGAAGGGCCTGTTACCATGCTGTATCTTTTAACAAAACCTAAACAAACATAGTAAACGTAAAAGTAAAGTAAACTGGATGAAGAACTGTAAATTCCCCTGTAGGACACACATTACATTGACTTTTTCACAAACTGCTGATCCATCATTGCCTTAGAATGAAAATGCTCTATCCATTACCATCACTGAAACTAGAATGGTTTAAGACAAAATCCCAGTAATTCCATCTCCCAGCAGGAGGGATAAAATAAACGGCTTTACCTGTGTCATTCACCCATGCAGAAATTTAAAGTTCATTGCCAATGAAGGGTCCTTGACTCAAAATATCAATTCTGTTCTATCAACTCTGCTTTATACAGAGTTTGAGAAAACAACCCAAGTTTCTCAAACCTCGCTTTATACAGTAGCGAATGCCCTGTAATTCAGGCAACATCTCTGCACTCTCTCTAAACTTCCACATCCTTCCTGTAATGTCGTGACCAGAACTGCACGCAATACTCCAAATGTGCACTAACTTTTATAAATAAATTATCAAAGATAAACCCTTTCTGTGCATGCCTGCCCCAATCCGAAACACAACTATGATATTTTCTGAACTTAGATCTCTTAGTAATTTCTAAAGCCACTCCAGATGCCATTGAACTGCTAAGTATTCCAATGTTCTTCTCCTTCAGTAAAAACGATGCTGTTGTGGGCGTGCATGCAAATTAAGTAGTGAGATTCCACCCCCTGTGCACTAGTTCTATCCTACACTTTCGGGACAATTTACAATTTTACCATAGCCAATTAACCTACAAGCCTGCATGCCTGTGGAGTGTGGGAGGAAACTGGAGCACCCGGAGAAAACTCACGCTGTCACAGGGAGAACGTACAAACTCCATACAGACAGCACCTGTGGTCAGGTTCTAATCTAGGTCTCTGGTGCTATAAAGGGCCTGTCCCACTTACGTGTCCTTAGCATGCAAATTACATGACCTCATGGTTGCGTTGAGGCGTAAGGGCATCATATGGCTTAGAAGCGCGGAGGGGTATGTAGTTGTGCGTGACATCGTGCGGAGCTCCCAAATTTTTGTAGTGAACTAAATCTTCGCGCGCCAACGGCCTGTCGTGGAACTGACGGCCAAAGTGGGACAGGCCCAAGACCCTGGCGCGACGCAACGTCTCACCTTCAACAGCAGCAGAAGCAGGCAAACGATCGCCGAACTCGGCCTGGGGCTCACGGCCTTCGTGGTCGGGATCCGCCCCCACTTCTACTCCCAGTGCAGGGCCAAGAAAATTGAAGACAGGCACAAAATGCAGGAGTAACTCAGCGGGACCGGCAGCATCTCTGGAGAGAAGCAATGGATGACGTTTTGTGTCAGGACCCTTCTTTTCAGACTGAAGAAGAGTCTCGACACGAAGACGTCCATCTTCAAATGACGTCACGTGCTCCAGACGGCTGTGCGTACGCATGTAATCGAGCCCGACCTTCGCGGGACCATCGCGGCTCAATGCGACCACGAGGTCGCGTAATTTGCACGCCAAGGACATGTAAGTGGGACAGGCCCTTAAGGCAGCAACTCTGCCGCTGCATCACTGTGCCACCATCCACCTTTGGCGGCTCATTCCATATACCCACCACCTCCTGTGTGGAAAAGCACCCCCTCAAATTTCCCAAATTCCCCTGTCACTTTCAACCGATGTCGTCTGGTTCTTGATTCTGCTGCTCCGAGTAAAATTTTGTTTGACTTTTACCTTCAAATTACAGCTATCTCAGAATTGTCCTTAATGTCACCGATATTCCCCCGTGACTGTTATATTAGAATTCCCTTCATGCCATCGTTCTTGTCCAAATACTGTAACTCATTACCTATCTGCTCAGCAGGAACTGACAGGCAACGGTAGTGGGCGTTTATTACAAATTGCTGTTCTTATCATTGCTAACTTTATCCAAATTGCTTCTGCCAACTCTGCGCTCCTCCTGCAATTATTGCACTTTTCACAAGTTGTTACTTCATCCCCTAGCAGTGCCTCTTATTTTGCAAAGAACTCCCATTACTTCCCCCGACACCTATGACAGTTTGGTTTCTGATATTCATTTTCAATCCTTAATCTTTTCTTAACAACTCATTTAATTTCCTATCAGTTTAATTTTTCTCTTCCAATTTCACTCAGTCCCAACCATATCACATCATGGTGTTCCTCCGCCGAGCTCAATCATAGATTATCTTTTTTCACAGACGAATTGCAAGATATTAAATAGCATCATACAGTTGCCAGCACTACAGTTCTTTTCAGCCTCAAAATTACAGATTACTGTCACTTCACTGCCGAACATTAACACGGCTACAACTTTTTCCTAAACCCATCAGACCAGTGCTTGAATTCAGATTCCAAGGAAATTGGGGATAAAGGCAGCCTGAAGAAATGCTAGATGCATGGGAATTTAAATCAGTGGATGATTATCAAATCAAGTAATACTAGGCCACATTCAAGCTTCAGATGGGCCATATCTATTTAATTCAAGAAGGTTTATACATATATTGGGAAGATGAATTAGAAAAACAATTTTCTGACACAGCCATCACCTGCGCACAACTTTTAGAGATACAGCGCAGAAACAGGCCCTTTTTCCCCACCAAGTTCACGCCGACCAGCGATTACCCCGTACTCTAGCACTGTTCCACACACTAGGGATAATTTACATTTTTTTTTACCAATTAACCTACAAAACCTGCATGTCTTTGGAGTGTGGGAGGAAATGGGAGCACCTGGAGAAAACCCACGCGGTCACAGGGAGAACGTACAAACTCCGTACAGACAGCACCAGTAGACATGATCGAACTTGGGTCTCTGGCGAAGTAAGGTAGCAACTCTACCGCTGCATCACTGTGCTGCCCTTCAGTGGAATCATTTTAAAAGGTGCAAACAAAATGGTATTCAAGTACACAAAGAGCTGCAGAATCTTGAGTAAAACACAAAATGCTGGAGTACCAGGTCAGGCAACATCTCTGAAGGACATGGAGAGGTGACATTTCAGATTCTTCAGATTCTGAAGAAGGGTCCTGACTGAAAACGTCGCCTATCACCGTCCTCCAGAGATGCTGCTTGACCCGCTGAGTTACTCCAGCAGTTTGTGTTTTGCTCGTTTATGAAAGAACAAATCTTTCTAACATAAGGTCATAAGTGATAGGAGCAGAATTAGACCATTTGGCCCATCAAATCTACTCCGCCATTCAATCATGGCTGATCTACCTCTCCCCCCGAAACCCATTCTCCTGCCTTCTCCCCATAACCCAACACCTGTACTAATCAAAAACCTATCTATCTTGGCCTTAAAAATATCCACTGACTTGGCCTCTACAGCCTTCTGTGGCAAAGAATTCCACAGATTCATACAGAACGTGGTTTCAGCAACTCGTGTCAGAAATTAAGACAGAAGATGTTGGAAATGCACTGTATATTATTTAGCATTTTATAAAAGCTTAATGCTCCAGGTAGGGACTGTATATCAGATCCCAGAGCTCAGAGGCTTGGGTTGTGATCAGTTCTGCCTGACTAAATCTGACTCATGGAAAGGAAAGGGCAAATATTTTGATAAGCTAGACTGCTCCCCAGTTTGAGTCCATCTGATTTCCCCCACAATGTCGTGCTGACCCTGAACGGGACTTTCAAATATTCATAATTTGCTTTAAAAAACAAATCTAAATAATGTAATATTAGTCTGTGGTTTGTCATTATTTGTCAGTTTAGTTTAGTTTAGAGATATGGCACAGAAACATAGCCCTTCGGTCTATCAACTCCATACCGACCATCGATCGCCCGTTCACACTAGTTCTATGTTATCCCACATTCACATCCACTCCCCACACACTAGGGGCAATTTTTCGCAGAGGCCAATTAACCTACAAACTGGCACCTTTTTGGGATGTAGGGGGGAAATCAGAGCACCCGAAGGAAATCCACGCAGTCACAAGGATATCCTTGTAACATAGTAGCTAGTCAGTTCAGATTTGAGTAAAATGGGCAGTCAGGGCTGCTGTGAGTGATTATCTTATACCATCCTCTCTTCACTTATATGCCAAGAAGTTTTAGATATTGAAGGCAAAAGGGAAAGTTTTTTTTTTAATAATATTTTTATTAGAGGCAGGTACATATCATATTGAAAACATTTCATGTATATCATTCCTACATTACTAATATTATCGATTGATATTAACTCTGCTTCTAGTATTTTTTTTAATATAGATAGAAAATAAGAAAGGAAAAAAAAAAGAGGAAAAAGCAATTCGCTAAAAATACAACATTGGTTCATAAATGATAAAGTATAACTTTTCATCTAATCCTTGATTCGAGCTTCAGTCAGGTCCTCGTGCCGAACCAGTTTGCCCCTTCAAATAGTCAATAAATGGAGACCATATTCTGATTCAAAAGTTCTTGTTTGTCCATTAAGACAAATCTAGTTCTTTCCAAATGTAAGGACTCCGACATTTCCAAAATCCACATTTTAATTGTGGGGGTTATAGGACCTTCCCAAATTTTAATATTAATTTTTTCCCAGTTATTATACTGTAGTCGATAAAGTTTCTTTGGGTTGTTGTAAGTGTTAGGCTTTGTTCTGATATTCCTAGCATTATTAGTTTTGTATTGGGATCCAATTGAGTGTTGACCACTTCAGATATTATTCTAAATATATCCGTCCAGAAGTTTTTAATTTTTATACAATTTGCAAATGTATGAGTTAGGTTAGCCTCTAAATGTTGACATTTATCACAGATAGGGGAGACATGTGGGAAGATTCTATTTAGTTTTGTTTTAGAATAATGTAATCTATGTAAATTGTATTAAAGAATGTCTTGCATTTAGTGAACATTGATACATATGTTGTAAACTTTCGTCCCAAATATCTTTCGTTATTGGTTGGCTTAGTTCATTTTCCCATGTTTGCCTATATAAATCTGTCGATGGTATCTCACTATCTAATAGGATATTATAAATATGAGATATTAATTTATCTGTATTAGGATGTTTATTCAAACAATCATCAAGAATTTCTGGATCTCTAGCTCTATAGTTTTGCGTACTTGATTTAACATAATCTCGTTAAGTTGTAAATATCTGAAAAAATCATTTGAGTGGAGTCCGTAAGTCTGTTGTAGCTCCTGAAATTAAAGAAAGGTACCTTTCTTATAAAGTTGTCCCATCTTTTTAATTCCATAATTTTTCCATTGTACGAAACCTTTGTCCAACATAGAAGGTTTAAATGATGGGTTGTTCACGATGGGGAGAGTGATAAATTATCCAATTTTAAGGTATTTTTTTATTGTTTCCAAATTCGCATACCACTGTGTATTATAGGATTTTCCCTGTAAGTTTTTTAATTCAATTTTGAGGAAGCGAACAGAATCGAACCAATTTCAAAAGGTAAACAATCTTCCTTTTCCATCTTTAACCAATCTGGTTGCTGGTCCATTTCTTCCAACCAAAAATTCATATTTTTTCATATTAACTGCCCAAAAATAAAACAGAAAATTCAGTAAAGCTAAACCTCCATTTATCTTTGATTTACATAAATCATGGCTGATCTACCTCTCCCCCCTAAACCCATTCTCCTGCCTTCTCCCCATATTCTATGCTTCTTATAATCCCAGATAAAATCAGTGACGATTGAATCCACCTTTTTTAAAAAAAATGTTGGAAGATATATTGATTGAAAGAGGTACAATAATTGCGGTAGAAAAATCATTTTTATGGCATTAATTTTACCAAACATTGATATAGGGAGTGTTTTCCAATATTGAATATTCTTGTGTACTTTATTCAGTAAAGGGGGAAAATTTAATTTAAATAATGAAGTATATGTCTTAGTGACATAAATTCCTAAATATTTAAATTTTTCATTAACTATTTTAAATGGGGATTGTTGTATTATGTGTAGATTGAATTCCGTTATTGGCATGATTTCGCTTTTATTCCAATTAATTCTGTATCCGGAGAACAAACCAAATTGAGTTATTAGATTTAGTAAGTTTGGGATACTAATTTTCGGGTTTGTAATGTAAATTAATACATCATCTGCATATAAAGAAATGTTATTCACAGTGTCTTTAGTATTATACCCGTATACTTCTGGATGGGCCCTAACACTTTCAGCAAGTGGTTCAATAGCGAGTGCAAATAATAACGGAGATAGCGGGCATCCTTTCCTACGACCTCTAGATATATTAAATTTAGTTGATAACATTTGATTTGTTAATATTCTAGCTGTTGGGTTAGTGTATAAAAGTTTTACCCCGGAGACCTCCGGTGGAGCTATGGAGGCATAGAGACCAGCGCCAGCTAGCTCCACGTGTAAATCGCAGAAAACTGGGAAAAAGAACGGGACTTACCTGCTGCTATCGCACCGGCTGCCTTCAACGAGTGAGTGACGTCATCAGGCGTGCGACTCTAGCGGAATGTCCATGCAACATAACCCCCCCCTCCCACAGTCAAAAAAGACCAGTAAGTTCAGGCAACCGGGAGAAGAAGTAAACCTGATTGAAGCCTCAGGCTCAGTTTCAACGATGTCCCAGGAAGATGTATCAAAGAAAACAAAGCCAAAAAAAACAGAATTGGAAGAACTTCAACATTTTCTCTCTCTAGAAATTAAAAATATAAAGGAGCAACTGAAAAGTTTTAATGAAAAACTGAATTTTAAGGAAGAATTTAAAGAGGAATTCCAATCTTTTAAAGAAGAATTTAAAGAAGAAATTAGCTCCACTGTTCACGAAATATTGGAAGCCTGGAAGCTGACAATCGAAGAAAGTTTCAATAAACAGATTGAAGAGTTAAATGTTAATATTAATTTGATGGAAACCAGCTTTAATGCTAAGTTGGACCCCATCAATGAGACAATAGATCAACAAAATAAAGCAATAACTGAACTAGAGGAAATTGCTACAACAAGTGCTGAAACTACAACGCTCCTTCTCGAGAATCAGCGTTTATCAGAATTACTGAGTAAAATAACTGAAAAATGCACTGATTTGGAGGGACGTCAGAGACGCAGAACCTAAGAATTGTAGGTGTCAGAGAAGGAAGAGAGGGGGGCCAAGCCCCTGAGAATTTGCGGCAGACTTTTTACAAAAAGTCTTAAATCTGGATCAAAAGCCTTTACAAGGTCAAGCATATAGAGCACTGAGACACCGACCGCGGGAAGATTCCCCACCCCCCCCAAGACAACTGATAGTAAAGGTACAATACGATCATGAATGATGGATGAGCTCATTTTTGAAGGATGATTTTTAGAGACTATCCTGTGGATGTCTCAAGAAGAGAGCGCTGTTTACAGAGACAAGAATAATACTTAAGAACATACCAGATTTCAGATATGGCCTGATGTGCCCCGCAACACTGAGAGTCACCAACAAGAAGGAACATTTCTTTACAGACCATAAACGAGCACCTGAATTTGCCCAGAACATCGAGAATATGACCGAAGACTGAACAACATACATCACCTTCCTGATTGTATAAATTGTTATACTTAAGGACTAATGAAAATTTAAACGGATAGTGGAGCAAGTTGTTTCCTATTGATATTGATGAAATATATTTATGTTTTAGTATTATTGTTACTTGTTATTAATTACTGATTATTACTAATTACATAACTGATATATTACATTTATATCTTAGTATTGATAATTATTTAGCTTAATTACTAATTACAAACTAATTACAAACATTTGGCATTACTAATTACTATTACTAATTATTAATAATTACCTTTAATTGGTTTACTTAGAAATAGTTAAATATGATTATAAGTAAGGTTTAATTTAGGAAATTTATTAACAAGGGTTTGGGGTTTTCCTCTTTATTTTCGATTTAAATAATATATATATATATATATATATATATATATGAGATTAATATGGTAACGAGAATAATAACTTTTTTATTAACGGATTATAAATTCTTTGGTTTAAAAATGTTTTTTTACTCCCCTAGAAACTGTTTTATTGAATTTTCTTATGGGAAGCATGGAGCTAGTATTTTGTTTTGTCAAAGGCTACGGAAGTCTTTAGAATGCTAGCCACGCTAGTGAGGCAAACACTAACTACACCAATTATAGATGTAGTTTTTTTCTTTCTTTTGCACCTTACTAATCATCTATTCTGTTACTTTTCTTACTTTATGCTTTATTATAATTTTAAGTTTGAATGGAATTGTAAGTTTTATCCAAGGAGATATGTACGGAATAACGACCTATGAGATTTAAAATTCATCTATCTGATGTTCAGGTGTAATGTCAGGTTTAGTGTGTTGAGCCATCTGCTCTTTTACAGTGCACCCTAAACATAAGATGCAAGATGTTAATATGGCAATCAGGGGTGAAGGAATTACATTTTGTAGTTGAAATGTTAAGGGAATTAATGAACCAATAAAGAGAGGTAAAGTATTAGCACATTTAAAATTGCTTAACACAGACATAATAATCCTTCAGGAAACCCACTTTAAAAAGGAAGCACAACATAGACTGAAAGCAAAATGGATTGCTGAAACGCATCATTCCTCATTCCCATATAAATCCAGAGCAGTAGCAATATTAATCCATAAAGGGGTACCTTTTAAAGATACATTGACTATAGCAGACAATGATGGTAGATATCTTGTATTAGTAGGTGAGTTAAACGCAAAAAAAGTTATTTTTCTCAATGTTTATGGACCTAATTTTGATAGTCCCATGATTTTCAAGAAAACATTCAATACAATCCTGGAACTCACATAATACAAAATAATAATTGGAGGAGACTTAAATTGTACACTAGACCCTTACTTAGACAGATCATCAAGACAAAGAAAAGTAAAATCTCAGTCAAGTGAATTTCTAAACTCATATATTAATACCACTAATATCAAAGATGTCTGGCGAATTGAAAATCCAACCAGACGAGAATATTCGTTTTACTCACCTGTACCCAAAACCTACTCAAGAATAGACTATTTTTAAGTAGACACTATGCTCATCACATTTACCTATAACTCGAAATATCATAATATTATAATCTCGGACCATGCACCTTTAACATTTATGATTAAACTAAATGGAATGGCCGAGAAACAAACACAGTGGAGACTCAACCCCCAAATTTTAAATGAAAAAAACATGTCAGGAATACATTATTAAGCAGATTAATATGTTTTTTGAGACTAATGATCATCCTGGAACACCTGCCTCTCTTCTTTGGGAAACATTTAAAGCATTCGCTCGAGGAGCATTAATCTCCTCCCAAGCATTTTATAATAAAGAGAACCGGGTTAAGCAACAGGTACTGGAAAGGGAAATAAAGCAATTAGACATAGAAAATGCACTTGCACCATCTATGATAAAACACAATAAAATTGCTGTATTGAAATATAAATTAAATAACATATACTCAGATCAAGTAATAAAACTCTATCAACATACTAAACAATTACATTTCGAATTCGGTGATAAACTACAAAAACTCCTAGCACGTCAGCTTCGAAAATTGGACGGGGAAAAAACAATCCACAAAATTAGATCAGACACAAGAGAATTATTAACACTTCCCTAGGATATAAAAGAGATTTCTGCAATATTATCAAAATCTTTACTCAGCCAAAATTATTGAACATCCGGTAGGAATAGTAGCATTCTTACAGAAATGCAATCTAAAAGGTTTAGATTCAAAAGACAGAGAATTACTAGAAGCTGAAATAACGGTAAAAGATACTGAAGAGTCTATTAGATCTTTAAAAAACGGCAAGGCTGCCGGCCAAGATGGTATAAGTTCTGAATAAAAAATTATGATCTGATCTCTCCACGTTTACAAACACTGTATGAGTACACTTCTACTCAACATAAACTGCCAGAAACTTTAAATGAATCTATAATAACACTTATACCAAAAACAGATAAGGACCCTGAAGACCCAGGCTCATATAGAGCAATTGCTCTCTTAAATACTGATCAGAAAATATTAACTAAAATCCTAGCACAAAGATTAAGTACAGTGATTAATAAATTAATAACACCAAACAGGTTTTATCCTGAAACGTTACTCATCTTATAATTTGAGACGATTATTCAATATAATATACTCAAAGAGAATCACCAACGTAGACCTAGCAATAATCTCATTAGTTGCTGTGAAAGCATTTGATCAGGTGGTATGGCCCTATCTATTTTCGGTGATGGAAAATTTTCAATTGGGCGAGAAGTTCTGTACGTGGGTAAAACTTTTATACACTAACCCAACAGCTAGAATAATAACAAATCAAATGTTATCAACCAAAAGGGAAAGTTTTATAAAGTTATGCTTCAGTTACCCTGCTTATTTATTCAGCATGAAGGTTTATGAAGGCAGAATTCCTGCCTTCATTAGCCTTCATCCAGAATAAATAAGCAAGGTAATTGCAGTACAATGTTATAAAACCTTGGTGGCAGCAGGACTGGAGTACTGTGTAAAGACCTGGTCACCACATTATAGGAACAAGACGACAGCACAGCTGATGGTGCAAGGGATATTCACCAGGATGTTGCCTGGGATGGAACCTTTCAGTTGGGAGGATTTGGACACGTTTGTTTTCTTTGGAATGAAGGAGGCTGCGGAAGTGACCTGGTTCAGATGTACAAAACTATGAGGGCATAGGGTACACAGTAAGAAGCTTTTCCTTCAACTTTTCCATGGGCGGCACAGCGGCACAGCTGGTAGAGCTGCTGCCACACAGCGCCAGAGATCCGGGCTTGATCCTGACTTCGGGTACTGTCTGTGCGGAGTTTGCATGTCCTTCCTGTGACCACGCGGGTTTGCTCTAGTTTCCTCCTACATCCCAAAGACGTATAGGTTTGTAGGTTTGTAAACCTCTTTAAATTGCCCCGAGTGTGCAGGTGTATATGAGAAAGTGGGATAACATAGAACTAGTGTGTATGGGTGATCAATGGTCGGCATAGACTTGGTGGGCTGGAGGACCTGTTTACCTGCTGTAAACAAAACTAAATTAAGCTAAAGAAGCATCTAAAACTATTGGGTATAACCTGAAAGTAATGGGAGTTCAGACAAAGAATGTTTTTATCAAAAGGAGAGCTAGAATGTAGAATACACTGACTGAGGTTGAGACAGAGATTTTCATAACATTTAAGAACTATCTAGAAGAAAACTTGAATCACCAAGAAATAGAGACCTTAGGGCCAAATGCTGGTCTATGGGATTAGGATAGACAAGTACCTGATGGTCACAATTGACAGAGTGAGCAGAAGGGCCTGTTTCTTTGCTGTATCACGCAATGACTATAATATGAATAGCAATGTTTGTATATAGTTGTGACAAGTCAGAATTTTTATTTTACTTCCTGTTAGTTTAGTTTAGTTTAGTTTAGTTTAGGGATACATCATGAAAATGGACTCTTCAGCCCACCGAGTCAGTGCTAACCAGCGATCACCCGAGCACTGGTTCTATCCTACACTATAGGAATAATTTACAGAAGCCACTTAGCCTACAACCCTACACGTCTTTGCAATGTAGCAGGAAACTGGACCACCCGGAGGAAACCCACGAGGTCATAGGGAGAACGTACAATCTCTGCACAGATAGCATCCATTGTCAATATCGAACCTGGGTCTCTGGCGCTGTAAGGCAGCATCTCTACTTCTTCACTACTGTGCCACCCTTTAATTGTATTTTACTTACATTTTCCACATTCGTTAGAGTCATAGAGCATTGAAACAGTCCCTTTCACTCAACTTGTCAAGTCAACCAAAATGTCCTATCTCCACTAGTCCCACCTGGCTTATTTAGGCCAATATACCTCTACACCCTTCCTGTCCAAATGCCTTTTAAATGTTGCCCCTCAAGTTACTATTACATTTTCCCTCTCACCTTAAACCTATGTCCTCTAATTTTCGACTCCCTTACACTGGGTAAAATAATCTGTGCATTTCCCCAATCTATTCCCCTCATGATTTTATACACCAATTATTTTACTGCTTCATAAACAGGGACTCAAAATGTAAAATAAAAATGAAAAGGTCTCGACAGGTATCTACGGGTGCTGTCTGTACCGAGTTTGTACGTTTTCCCCGTGACCACATGGGTTTTCGCCGGGTGCTCCGATTTCCTCCCACATTCCAAAGGCGTACAGGTTTGTAGGTTAATTTGGCTTCAGTAAAAAATGTTAATTTGCCCTAGTGTGTGTAGGATAGTGCTTGTGTACCGGGAACGCTGGTCGGCACGGACTTGGGGGGGGGTTTAAGGGCCTGTTCCCGCACCGTATCTGTAAACTAAACTAAACTATACAAAGAAGGGTCACAACCTGAAAAGTCACCTATTCCTTTTCTACAGAGATGCTGTCTGACCCCTGAGTTAATCCAGCTTTTTGTGTCTATAAACTAAAGGTCAGGCTGCATCTGTTGAAAGAGAAAAATATTTTATTTTATAATCTGTCTCTGTAGACTGACTCATTGGCAATGAATTTAAACCAGTTTGCATTCAGCTCAAAGCAATATCGGTCACCATGGCTTCAATCCCCAAGACATTCTCTTGGCAGAATTGTATTTCCAAGTTAATTTAGTTTAGTTTAGAGATACAGCGCGGAAACAGGCGTTTCGGCCCATCGAGTCCGTGCCGACCAGCGATCCCGCGCACTAACACTACACACATTAGGGATAGTTAGGGATAATTTGACAATTATACCAAGCCAATTAACGTACAACCGGTTAATCTGGGGAATTATCTGCTACAGAAGGTAATGGAGGTCAATTCACTGGATTTATTCAAGAGAGTTGGATATAACTCTTCGGTCTAACGGAATCTAAGGGTACTGATTCTAGATCACCCACGATCATATTGAATGGCAGTGCTGGCTCGAAGGGCTGAATGGCCTACTCCTACACCTATTTTCTATGTTTGTCTGTATGTCTTTGGAGTGTGGGAGGAAACCGAAGATCGCGGAGAAAATCCACGCGGTCACGGGGAGAATGTACAAACTCCATACGGATAGCACCCGTAGTCGGGATTGAACCCGGGTCACCGGCGCTGCAAGTGCTGTAAGGCAGCAACTCTACCGCTGCGCCACCATGCCACCCTGTGGTTGCATTGTAATTGTACGGTGATTTAGTTGAAAGCTGCTTGTCAGCACACAGCTCAGAAATAAACAATGTCTTTCCTCTTTACTTGGCTTTAATTTCCACAACTTTTACAATGATTTGAGAAAGAAAATTATTCTGTGGCAAGATTATGAAGAAATGGAAATATTGTAAAATGTTCAGTTTTGGAGTGAACCGCTGCAGAATGACAAGAAAAGTTTTGTTTTTCTTATCTTTAAGGCTTATCAAAGATGATAACCATGAGAAAAAACAGATTGTTACATAAACTAATTTATGCATGTAATTGGGAAATCCTTATGCAGCTCGCGACTGCAATTTCTTTGCTGTACTTTCAGGGAATGATTCGGAGTGCAAACTACCATAATACTATTTCTGAAGTCTTTTTGGCTCATTTAGGGGGATTTGATTGGGTATTAGTGCCTCACAGAGCATATGTTCAGTGCACCATACGAGGGTAGAGTCAAATATTGAGGCTTCAATTTATTTGATCAGATCAGCAAGCAAACATTTCAAGATGATTACTGAAAACCTTGCCACTTATTTATTCCCTAGTCAAGTGATTCTGCAAGCTTGTCTAATTCTACTGTAAACCATGGATGGAATTTAAATTTGGAGCTAAAGATTGGTTGGGCTGAAACTAAATGAGATAAATTAATGAATTTGAGAACTCCAAGAAAGATAATTAGTGAATCTCACAATCTGTGTAGGAGCGTGACTGGCAGCTGGTGACTAATTTGAACGGGGATGATTTGCAATCGAAAGGATGAGCTGCAAATAAACAGATATGCAGCACCACTGATTCACAGGAGGCCTCAAGCAGATCCATATTATCGATAAAATCACATCTGCTGTGTGACTTATTTGTGTTGCTGCCTGGTCCATTGGAATTATGTGACAATCAGCTTTCTTTTTCTCGCAGTGAGAACGAACCCATGAGACCATACCAACGTCTCTACTTCCTGAGAAGATTACATACATTCGGTGGGTCAGGGAGAATTCTCTTGAACTTCTATAGGTGTACAGTAGAGAGCATAGTGACTGGTTTCAACGTGGCCTGGTTCGGCAACTTGAATGCCCAGGAGCGAAGAAGACTGCAAAAAGTTGTGAACACTGTCCAGTCCATCACGGGTTCTGACCTCCCCACCATATAAGGGATACTGGATGGTATACTGGTATATAAGGCATACTGGAGTCGCTGCCTCAAAAAGGCAGCCAGCTTCATCGGAGACCCACACCACCCTAGCTACACACCCATTTATCTCCTGCCATCGGGAAGAAGGTACAGGAGCCTGAAAACTATAATGGCCAGGTTCAGGAACAGCTTCTTCCCAACAGCCATTAAGCTATTAAACACTACAACCTCAAATAACCTCTGAACTACATAGACTATTATTTGAATTATTTCACTAATATTGCTTGCATATTCTTCATGTGTAGGTATGCGTGTATGTATGTGTGTATATATACTGTACACACACTGAACTTTATTTTTCTCATTTATTATATTGTTTACAGCGTACTATGTTTACATATTCTATTGTGCTGCTGCAAGTAAGAATGTCATTGTCCTCTCTGAGGCATATGACAATAAAACACTCTTGACTCTAGATCAATGATCAATTTGAATCATCTTTGTTTCTGTTTACCTTTGGTTACTGGAACTGGCTTGCTGTTCTGCACTCGTAGGGCCACTGGCAATTAGTTCCTCGCCTCACAACAAGTACACTGCAAGGCACAAAAGGCATTCCTTTTGTTATCCCTTCCTGTTTCAAACAAGGCAAGCCGACATTTTGTGCGGTGTTTCAGAGATTAGATCTTCCTGATGAAGCAAGATATCTTTGAGCTTGTTGGTCCCTGATAATCCCTGTGAGATCTTTATAATGTGTATGTAAATTGGCGGCACAGTGGGAGAGTTGCTGCTTTACCGCAGCAGAGACGCGGGTTCGATCCTTCCCGTATGTGCTGTACGTACGGAGTTTGTACGTTCTCCCCATGACTGCATAGGTTCTCCCTGGGTGCTCTGGGTTCCTCCCACACTCTAAAGACATACAGTTTTGTAGGTTCATTGGCTTTGGTACAGATCATAAAATGTCCCTAGTGTGTAGGATTGTGTGCGGGGATCGCTGGTCGGAGCGCTCGGTGGGCCAAAGGGCCTGTTTCCATGCTGTATCTCTAAACTAAACTAAACTAAACTAAACTAAACTAGGCCAAATCGTGATCACTGTTGTCCATTATCCAGACTTCTACTGGCCTGTCCCATATTCAACCAATGCCAGCATTAACCTGGTGCAGTCAAGTAGGTGCAACCACTCTGATCTGCAGTCAGGCAGTGAGGCATAGTGACATCCAAGTGATGTGGCAATCCCAGCTGGCTTGGGACTGAGACACTGTGGCACAGCTGGTGGAACTGCTACCTCAAGTCCCAGATTCGATCCTGACTTCGGCTGCTGTTTGCGTGGAGCTTGCATGTTCTCCCTGTGACTGCGTGGGTTTCCTCCAGGTGCTTCTCTTTCCTCCCACATCCGGAAGATGAGCAGGTTTGTAGGATAATTGGCCTCTGAAAAAATGGCCTTCATGTGTTGGGAGTGGATGAGGGAGCGGGATAATGTAGAACTGGTGTGAATGGGTGATCGATAGTCAGTGTGGACTCTATGGGCCAAAGAGACAGTTTCCATGCTGTATCTCTAAACTAAACTAGACTAAGCTAAACTAAAATCTGCCTCCTCCTACAATATGCTGAAGGCTTTGATAGCTTGATACAAAGTGGCAAAAAGTTTGATACAATACTCAAATATCCCTGAATGTAAAGCTCTTCAAAAAAGATTTAAATAATTAAAAGAAGCAAAAATTATTTTCAAAGGAAAGGATATATAATTTAACCAAAACATGCTGAAATATTGCATTAGCAAATGATTAAATATATTGAAATAATGTAAAATAGGTAAAGCACTTTCCTTTGCTCACTTTTTTCTAGTGAGTTGGTGAATCCTCTGGAATCTTATACCTAAGGCGAATGCAAGGAATCTTATACCTAAGGCGAATGCAATGTTAGTATTCATTTCAAAAGGACTAGAATATAAGAAGGACTAGAATATAAAAGCAAGGATGTAATGCTGAGGCTTTATAAGGTGCTGGTCAGACCACATTAGGAGTATTGTGTGCAGTTTTGGGTCCCCTATCTGAGGAGGAATGTGTTGGTGTTGGAGTGGGACCAGAAGAGGTTTATGAGAAGGATCACGCAGGTGATTGGGTTAACGTAGGAAGATCGTTTGAAGGCTCCGAGCCTGTCCTCGATGCAAAGGTTGAGGAATAAACATTATTGAGGAATAGAGAGCAGTGGAGGCCAGGCCGTTTGGTATTTTTAAAGCAGAGGTTGATAGGTTCTTGATTAATAAGGGTGTCAAAGGTTATGGGGAGAAGGCAGGAGAATGGGGTTGAGAGGGAAAGATACATCAGCCTTGATTGAATGGCTGAGCAGATTTGGTGGCCGAATGGCCTATTTCTGCCATTATAAACATTATGAACCTTGCCTTATACCTCAGTCTTATCTTACATCTTTTCTGGTATAAAGTTGAGGAGATATTTAGTTTGGTATAATTTAGAGATACAGCTCGGGAACAGGCCCTTCAGCCCACTGAGTCCACGTCGACCAGCAATTACCACGTACACGAGCACTATCCTACACTCTAGGGACAACTTACAGTTACACCAAGCCAATTAACCTCCAAACCTGTATGTCTTTGGAGTGTGGGAGGAAACCGGAGAAATCCCGAAGAAAACCCACGCAGTTCATGGGGAGAACGTACAAACTCGGTACAGACAGCACTCGCAGTTAGGATGGAACCCGGGTCTCTGGCGTTGTAAGGCAGCAACTCTACCGCTGCGCCACCGTGCCGCCACAACCAAATGGTTGTGAAGTTTATCAGAACCACTTTCCTTTAATATTTCAGTTGATCAGTCACTGGACTCAACATGGAGTCCAGTAGCAGCACAGTAGGTTAAATGTGTGAGCTTCCACACAGATACAGAAGAACAGAAGTCCAAGATATTGGCCAACCTATTGCTGCTACAGGAATACCTCCGGGAGGCAAGTTTGATTAAATCCAATGAGTATTGCATGCAATTCCGGTTGCACCAACGCTGGAGGAATGTGGAGGCTTTGGAGAGGGTGCAGAAGCGACTTACCAGAATGATGCCCAGGTGGATTGAAGGATTTGGTATAAGGAGTGGTTGGACAGACTTGTTTTTTTCCTCTAGAGGGGAGACCTGGTGGAGGTATATAAGATTTGTAGAGGTACAAATAGGGATAGACAGTCAGAACCTTTTTTCCAAGGTGGAAATATCAAAGGCTAGAGAGCATAGCTTTAAGGTGAGAGGGGCAAAGTTTAAAGGAGATGTGCATGTACACAGAGGCTTGTTGGTGCCTGCAACGCACCAGCATGAGTGGAGATAGAGGCGGATACCGTAATGTGGATCATGTGCAGACAGATGAGATTAGTTTATGTTATGTTCAACCCAGGCATTGTGGGCCAAAGGGCCAGTTCCTGTGCCACACTGGTCTGTTATATGTTGCACGTTGGAACTCGATAGAGCCTGTCGTCAATTTTTCAGAAGGAAATGTGAGCAAAGAAACTAATAGCAGGTTAACAAGTTTAAAGGACTCAAGCTGAGCACGAACACCTTGCAAAGGGCAGATGATGAGGAAAGGTGAAGCATATCAGCCCCAGAACCACTCTATGCCACCATCTGTGTTTGCCTTCAGGCCTGTTGAGAATGCCCCATTCTTAGGGCCTTGTGGTTTAAGGCAAATTGAAAACAACTGTCAAGCAAGTGAGTACCAAGATTACAATGTCAGTGATCACCACGCAAACTGAACCAATTTTCTTTTTTAAGCCTAACAATCTCTTCATTTGTGGCTGCAGAGTTGTAATTCTGTTTCCCCAGCTGATGCAAATCTCTCCACAAAGGGGGGTGCACATGGGAAATCTTGGTTGGCATGGACGAGTTGGGCCTGAGGACCCGTTTCCCTGGTGTATGACTCTACGACTCTAATTGTGACCAGCTTAGAAGGGGCACCCTGGTCAGCATTGATGAGTTGGGCTGAAGGGCCTGTTTCCATGCTGTGTGTCTCTATGACTATCTGTGAGGGTCCAAGACCACTCAATCTCTCTGCTGCTTCCAGACTCTAAGTTGCCACCACTAACAAAAGGCAATAACAAATAATTTGAAACCATTGGAGAGCATCCATGGTGGCTACTTACAGTTGCAATTTCACTTCGGAGTCACGTGAGTGACTATGTGAAGAAGCCCGCATGCGCGTCATTACGTCTACTGCATGGTGCCACGACTGGCTGACAGGCGCGTCGCTCCTGCCAGCGGTAAGTTAAAAGACCCGCAGGTAAGTTCTAGAGCTTATTCTGAGGTCGTGTATTTGTTTCAAGCTTGTTTGCAGGTTTGCTTCAAGTTGAACGATAAATATGGACCAAATGAAGACAAGACGGTCCACGGGCATAAGGAACCAGGAGGTAAAACTCCAGAAAATTCTGGGCCTGCTGGCTTCAGGTATCACGGCATTTGCCACATCAGTGAATGGACTTCCTTTGTCAGATGGCCAACAAGACGCGCTAGCTCTACTATGCACTTCGAGATTAACTGCTACCGGAAAAATGCCATTCGCCCCACCCTCAATCCAAAATTTGCAGCATTATGTAAATCTAGTAACGTACAGCCGCCTAACTACCTATTTGGGGAAAACCTACCAAAACAGGTCAAAGACCTGGATGACGAGGCAAAAGCCTTGGGGCTAATCCAGGCTTCATCAGCGAACAGAGCTCTGGCTTATCGGCAGCAACATCCCTATGCTACTACCAGCAGCAATCATTTCCCTGAAGCTGGTGGCAGCATGAAGGACAATTACGAACCAGTCTTTTTTAGGGCATGGCCAAGGCCGGCCCACCTCCAAAATATGCACCTGGAATACTCCAGCAGCTCAACCCCCCAGAGGTCGGGGACGGAAATTCTTTCCTCGAAGCCACCAACAACCATGAAGGTAGGTGGACATGGATTCACAAGGGTGTGTATCATTCACTGGTTGGGAAATTAGCTATTTTTAAACCTTAGCAATATATAAATAATTTGGCATTACAGAGGACACATGAGTCACTAGTTACTTTATGGTACAAGTACTAACCACCTCGAGTTAATGGGTGCACACTATGGGCCAAAGACTCATTGTGAATATGCATCACCTGCATGTTCAACTTTAATTAACAACATCACAGCAGTAACTTAATTAAGTACAAGGGTGAATCAAGGTCATAGCCTATGACAATAGGCTACCTCATTTACACTGATGAATTGCAAGGATTACAACCGGTATGGACAAAGGATATCGTATTGACTGCGTGCAGCCCAGATCACCAGTCACCGAGCATGTTGCACGCGTGCACAGCCCAAAGGCAGAGGCGGTGGAGGTACTCCCACAAACTCCGGGGAAGGATGTGCTTTATGCATTTCCCCCGTTCTGCCTTCATCAGTCAATGCTTACTCATGGTAAGGCAAGGCGTGCTTTAGGCCTCCTGGTATCCCAGGCTGGCCGACATAGACATGTTTCTCTATTTTGGGGTATGATCAGCCTTTATTGCCCTCCCCAAGGCAGCATCAGCAATCCACCCTGTAAACGGGGGGGGGGGGGATGCGAAACATCCTCTCCATGACCAAAATAAATTATTGGTTCACAGAGTCTGAGAAGACCTTTCCTGCGACTTGGATTGACTGAACGCACAGTGGATGTACTCACTGCAGCCTGGAGAGACAGTACGAAGAAACGATACATTTCCCATATTAGGAAATGGGAAGAGTACTGTACATGAGCCCATATATCATATGGCTCAGCACACGAAACCGATGTGTTTGAGTTTCTCTCCAAACTTTTCTTTGAAGAAAAGTTGAGATAGTGCTATCAATTGTGCCAGAAGTGCACTATCGGCGTATCTGGGGCCGAGATCAGGACAACAACCTGTTGGGTCACACCCAGGTTCATGAAGGGTATCTTCAACATGAAACCGCCTAGGCCCAGATATACTGAAATATGGGATGTAGGCACAGTATTAACTCTGCTCCCTCCACTGGTGGACGCCGGCAACATCCCTGTCCCTGGCCCAGCTTACATACAAAGTGGTAATGCTCATGGCGCTGGTGTCAGCGCAACGGGCCCAGTCTTTACACAAGCTCTGACTGGACAGAATGGTCAAAACTGCCGATAGCATCACGTTCTACATGTATGATCTACTCAAGCCAAGCAGACCAGGTACATCCGGTCTCAAGCTGGTTTTTGCGGCTTACCCTTTGGACATCCGGCTATGTGTGGTAACACACCTGCAACTTTATATTAAGGTCACTAAAAACTTAAGGAGCTCGGAACTAGCATTATTTGTTAGTTTTAAGAAGCCGCACAATAAGGTTTCAGTTCAGACCATTTCCAGGTGGCTGAAACATGTCCTGACAGATGCAGGAGTTGATACTGATTACTTTAACTCTCACTCCACCAGGGCAGCATCAACATCAGCAGCGAGGACAATTAACGTCCTGCTAGACCAAATACTAGCAGCCGCAGGATGGCCAGGAGAACGTACTTTTCAAAGGTTTTATAATACACCTGTCGCCAGAGCAAGGGCCTTTGTCGACAATGTTCTAAGTTCTGTTACGTAGTTTCCCTGGGTGAGAGAATCTATTATTATTATGATTTGTCCATTAAAGCATCAGAATGTTTTCAAAAATTGTCATGTCTGAATGCTCTTATCTCTCACCCTTGGTCAACCTAAACAGTGCAGGGCGTGGACTTGTGTCCACGGCATGAACTCACAGAGCTTCAAAGTCTTCACGTAGTCACTCACGTGACTCCGAAGTGAAATAGTAAGATTAAATGAGAACTTACCAGTTTGAAGTTTGATCTTTATTTTATGAGGAGTTACGATGAGCGATTACGTGCCCACCGCTCCCAACCCTCATAAAAGATCAGCTGGTATTTATTACAAGTCTCTCGTATCTTACTATATTCAGTTCAACAACTGTTATTCTGTGCTTTCACACCGCTGCTTTGAAGATTGACGCGCATGTGGGCTGACGGGCTTCTTCACGTAATCGCTCATCGTAACTCCTCATAAAATAAAGATCAAACTTCAAGCTGGTAAGTTCTCATTTAATCTTACTATTATCCTCTCTTCTGTTGTCTTACCCCCCTCCCTGTTTGCCTGAGTTTTCTCTTTCACCTGTCTTCAGTTTAAACCTAGCAGCTCAGTAGCTGCTCAGAACTCACAGACGACGTAGCCCCGAGATCTTTAAAAGCTTAGTTTAGTTTAGTTTAGAGATATAGAGCGGAAACAGGGCCTTTCAGCCCACCGAGTCGGCGCTGACCAGCGATCACCTGTAAACCAGTTCTATCGTGAACACCAGGGACAATTTACAGTAGCCAATTAACCTGTAAACCTGCACGTCTTCGGAATGTGGGAGGAAACCTGAGCACCCGGAGAAAACCCACGTGGTCACAGGCAGAACGTGCAAACTCTGGAAAGAGAGCGCACGTAGTCAGGAGTGAACCTGGGTCACTGGCGCTGTAAGGAAGCAACTCTACTGATGCGACACTGTGCTGTCCAATTATTTAATTGTTAAAACCGAGTAAACCTGATGTCGCTATGTCTCTTAACTGTAAACTTTGGCATCTACATCTATCACCCTCTGACTCTTTACATATGATCAGTCTTGTCTGTAGTTCCATTACTCGATGCTCTTGAACTTTAAATATTGCTCACTTTAACTGAATAATTTTGGGCACAACGTTATCCCCTGGCTATCACTCAGGATGTGCAACAGTTCTGTGTACAGCTTTCCATGAGGTGCGAAAGGTTTTTTTTTTGAGCCTTCCTTACATTATAACCCACAAAACACGACAATCTGTGACAATTTGATTGATGCAAACTTGCCCTTTGGATTGTGCCACCTCCATATTGTTTACGAGACCATGAATTATTAAGGATGAGAATGTTTGATGTCACCATCGGTTGATCACTCACAGTCAAGTATGACTGTTCTCCTGGTGGGTCCTTCCTGTGGGTCTCGAGATGGCTGAACAGGTTGTTCCTGGCTCCACAGACTTCAATGTCCCTCCCGGTGGACGCCTGTGCTTGACGTCTTTTAACGTGCACAGACAGCCTTTGTATGGTCCTTGTCAGAGACAGACCTGGGTCCAATGGCATGGACTACACCACGAGTAGCATATCCCTGCTACTACCTTCTTCCAGCTTCTCACCTATGGTGGTGCTCCATCTACGAGCTATCCACCATTCCTCTCCGCCTGTTTCACCATTGGTGCATAACTTTTAAATCAATACATGGTTGTTTATAATTATTTTTTTCCCCCTCAATCAAAAATTAATGTTTGATGGGGAAAAGGTTTGAGTTTATCAGCATTCTGAGAGATTGTCAATGGAAACAATGCCAACAGAAGGAGTCTGATGTTTACACTTTCAAGTACCAATTGAGGTCTGCAGTAAACACTCTCCTGCCTTGTATGTGTTGATTTATAATGCATGGTGACATTGCCACATTGCAACGATTCAGAGCGAGAACCTTGTTCTTGTATAAACGATTTCCTATCAGTCTGCAACGTTTAGCACCGACACACAGGGTTCCCCGCAGCATCTCAAAATTGCTTTTTCAGTCAATTTTGGTCATCTTTGATCAACCATGAATTAAGCATCCCCGTGTAAGGCGTCTGACACCAGGGTTCATAAATTAGTGACACCAATAAAGCGAGGTGTGCTGGGAGGTTTGATAGGTATTGTGTAGCGGCACCGAGTGGTGGAGCTGTGTATTCAGAACCCTCGTCATTGGGCGGGACTGTCACGTGGCCGGGGGTTCATTCGCGGGCTTTTCAGTATGTTCAGCAGCTCCTCACAACGACAGAAGCTTAGATCGTTTATTCCTGACCAAATGCACTAGTAGTTTGAGTGTTGTCTAACTAATAAAGAACATTTTGCTCCACCTGCCTGGTCTCACTACAATTGGAAACTTGCCCATGCTATTCAGAAGAGACCAAAGGGTCATTTTTGCCTGAGCTTGAAAATGGGTCCAAATTAATCCCGGGCTTTTGCCATAATGAACAGTGTTTTTTTGTTTTAACACATAGAAATTGACTGAAGTAACTGAATGCCGGGAATTCTCAGCAGATCAAGAAAGCATAACAAGTTTAGTTTAGTTTAGAGATACAGCATGGGAACAAGCCCTTCAGCCCTTCACCCAGACACTAGTTCTATCCTACCCACTAGGGACTGCTGCTAGTAAGAATTTAATTCTTCCGTTTCGAGACATATGACAATAGAACACTCTTGACTCTTCACTTGACGATACCCATCCCAATAAAGCCAACCATGCCAAATGCCTTCTCCACTCCCTGTCCACCTGAATCGCCACCTTCGGGGAAAATTGCACCTGTAAACCCTAGGGCAGCACGGTGGCGCAGCGGTAGAGTTGTCGCCTTACAACGTTTGCAGCGCCGGAGACCCGGGTTCGATCCGGACTACGGGTGCTCCCACACTCCAACGACGTACAGGTTTGCAGGTTAACTGGCTTGGAATAAATGTAAATTGCCCCTAGTGTGTGTAGGATAGTGTACGTAAATGTGAGGGGTTCACTGGTCGGTGCGGACTCGGTGGGCCGAAGGGCCTGTTTCCGCGCTGTATCTCTAAACTAAACTAAACCTAGATCAACGGCCTGGTTGAAGTCCCTGTAGACAATATCCAGTGCCCTGTCATCAACCCTATTGGTGGCCTCTTCAAAGAGTTTATCAGATTTTGTGAGGCGCAATTTCCCATGCACAATTCCATGTTGAATGCCCTGTCGAATCAATCCCTGCCTATCCAAATGTAGGTAGATCCTATTCCCTAAGAACTTTCCCACTGCTGACATCCAGCTTACCAGCCAGCAGTTCCTTGGCTTGTCCTTTCTGCCCTTCTTAAATAGCAGTACAACAGTAACAGCCTCCCATCTTCCAGAACCACAGCTGTGGCTAAAGATGACGCAAATATCTCTGCCAAGCCCTCTGCAATTTCGTCTCTAGCTTCTCACAAGGTCCATGTCCTTGGTCATATCCTGGGGATTCATCCATCCTATTGCACTTTAAAACCACCAATACCTCCTCCTTTAGGAACCCGTACATGGATTAAACATCACAACACCTGTGCCTCAATCCCTTAACCTCCATGATCTTCTCCTCAGTAAAAGCGAATGAGAAATATTCATTTAATATCTTCCCCATCTCCTGTAGTTCTCCACAAAGATGGCTTGCTGATATTTGAGGATCAATTTTCTCCCTTGCCACCCTTTCACTATTAATCTATCTATAGAATCTCTGAGGATTTTACTTTACCTTGCCTGCCAGATCCATTTCATCTCATCTCTTGCCCTTCTGCGTGACTTCTTAAATCCTCGCCCAAGAGATTTCCTCATTCACAATTCCCTAAATCTGGCGTATGTCTCCTTTTTCCTGACGAGAGCCTCAACACCCCTCTTCAACCAGGGTACCCTAAACCTTCCAAGGTTGCCCTTCACCCTAACAGGAAACTGCTGCATCTGTACTCTTCTTATCACAGCCTCCAATTTTCCAGCCATCTTCTTACCTGAAAACAGATTTGCCCAACCGACCTCCGCAAGTTCCGACCCAAAGTCTCGAAAATTGGTGTTGTCCCAATTTACAATCTTAACTTGTGGACCAGGACTATTCTTCTCCATAACTGCTTTGAAACCAATAGAATTATGGTCACTGATCACTAAGTGCCACCCAACTGACACTTCAATACCTGCCCTACCTTGTACCGTCAGAGCAGGTCCAAAGTTGCACCCTCCCTAATAGGGTCCTCTTTATTGATTACAGAAGCTTTTTGGACATGTTTAACAAATTTCATCCCATCCAGGCTCTGCACTCTCTGGGGAAACCCAGTCAATATTAGGGAAGTTGAAATCTCCCTTCCTGTTTCTAAGTTTCATTCATTAGTCCTCACTGGATAATCCCTCAGGACTATCCTCTCTACGTACTGAAGTAATATCCTATCTGATCAAAAAGGCACCTCCCCACCCACACCCCTCCTCTCTTACCTTCACCGCTGTCAAGTCTGTAGCAGCTCTACCCTGGAACGCTGATCTGTCAGTCCTGCCCTTGTTTCTCTTGCAGCTATTATATCCCAGCCCTCTGAATCATTCCACACCCTGTGATCATCCACCTCTAATACTGAAAGAAATAGAGTTTAAACCATCGGGCAATTCTTCTTTCTTTGCCATGCCAGTTTAGTTGAGTTTAGTGATAAAGCGCGGCCTTGCAACCCACCATGTCTGTACCGACCAGCAATTCCCCGTACATGAGCACTATCCTACACACTAGGGACAATTTACAGAAGCCAATTCGCCTACAAGCCTGGATGTCTTTGGAATGTGGGAGCAAATCGGAGCACCCGGAGAAAGCCCACGTGGTCACGGGGAGAACGAATAAACTCCGTACAGACAGCACCCGTCGTCAGGACTAAACCTGAACCTCTGGCATTGTAAGGCACCAACTCTACCGCTCCACCATTTCTGGAATTTTCTGGACATCCTTTATTTCAAGTTTCCAGGAAGTTAGACACTAGGAACTGCAGATGCTGGCTTACAAAAATAGACAAAAAAATAACGTGCTCTCCAGAGATGCTGCCTGTCCTTTTGAGTTACTTCAGCACTTTGTCCCTCTTTTTTTCCAGGAAGTTAGGTTTGACAAGGTAATGAACAAAGTGGATGAAGCTTTACCTATTTACCACAGGCTGGAATTCCCATGTGTATATGCACTTATCTGAAGATTAGATATATTGTTGCAATGGAGATGGATCTGTAGGCTTTTCACTTACAATTTCCTATGACATGGCTGAGCTAAGATTTGCAGCACTATTTTATTTCATGCCCTGGAGTGAAAAAATGGAATGAAGCACAGAACGAAAAATTAACAAGAATTATTTTGAAGCATTAGAAAATTTCGCAGGGAATATTAACCCTTTACCTGTTGGTGATTGACTGAATCCCATTTGATATTTTATTCAGGGAATAAGCAAAGGATACAACCATACTACAAAATATTTTTTATACTTGAAGTCCTGCTTGTTCTTTATTGAAAGTGTACACAGTAAGAGATGTACAAATAAGCAATGAGAATGAATCTGAATGCTTATGCCATTGGTATGGGGCGAATGGGAAACAGCTGCAAAGGATTGGCCATAACATTATAGTTCATGAGAAACAAGGAACTGCAGATGCTGGTTTACAAAAAAAGACACAAAGCTGGATTAACTCAGCAGGTCAGGCAGCATCTTTAGAGCACATGGATAGGTGACGTTTCGGGATGGGACCCTTCTTCAGACTGATTGTGGTGGGGAGGTGGGGGTGGGAAAAGAGCTGGAAGAGAGGAGGATCGAGGTAATGCCTAGCAGGCTTTAAGGCAGAGATTGATAGAGTCATGATTAAGGGGTTGGACAGGCTAGATGCAGGAAGATTGTTCCCGATGTTGGGGAAGTCCAGGACAAGGGGTCACAGCTTAAGGATAAGGGGGAAATCCTTTAAGACCGAGATGAGAAAGACTTTTTTCACACAGAGAGTGGTGAGTCTCTGGAACTCTCTGCCACAGAGGGTAGTTGAGGCCAGTTCATTGGCAATATGTAAGAGTGAGTTGGATGTGGCCCTTGTGGCTAAGGGGATCAGAGGGTATGGAGAGAAGGCAGGTACGGGATACTGAGTTGGATGATCAGCCATGATCATATTGAATGGCGGTGCAGGCTCGAAGGGCTGAATGGCCTACTCCTGCACCTAATTTCTATGTTTCTATGTTTCTATGATTAGTACGGGCATCATGGGTTATGGAGATAAGTCAGGAGAATGGAGTTCAGAGGGAAAGATAGATCAGCCATGAGTGAATGGCTTAGTAGACTGGATGGGCTGAATGGCCTAATTCTGCTCCTATAATTTATGAACTTATGAAAGCAATAGGTAACAGGTACGATGGTACCAGGGGTGGTATGGTGGTCCAGCAGTAGAGTTGCTGCCTTACAATGCCAGAGACCCAGGTTCGATCCTGACTATGGGTGTTGTCTGTATGGAGTTTGTACGTTCTCCCCGTGACTGCTTGGGTTTTCTCCGAGATCTTCGGTTTCCTCCCACACTCCAAAGGCGTACAGGTTTGTAGGTTAATCGGCTTGCTATGAATGTAAATTGTCCCGAGTGTGTGTAGGCTTGTGTTAATGTGCAGGGACCAGTGGTCGGTGCGGACTTGGTGGGCCGAAGGGCCTGTTTCTGCGCTGTATCTCTAAACTAAACTACAACTGAAACTAAAGGTAAATGCTGGTAAGACGGTGGGGGTGTAGTTTATGGTTTCAAGTGACACAGAGTGAGTCATGAACGAACAGGGGCGGCAGTGGATCGTGGTTAGTGAACACTTGCGTGAGCCGCCAGTGTGAGGTGCATGGTTCACACAACACAGTACACTTCACAGATGAATGATTCAGAAACTGGAGAATTCACACTGGGAATAAAGAAATGACAGAGCAATTAAACAATCACTTTGTTCTGCTCTTCACAGAAAGGGGGCCCAAAATAACTTCTCAGAAATGAGGAGAGATTGCTAATGCTTCAAAATAGTTTGCATGAGCAAAGTCAGGCCAGTCTTTTAATTTGTCTTTTCTTCCATCTCTCTAATACTTTATTAATCAGTTTTATTTCTCATATTTACCTCTCATTAGTTACAGTACATTTTCTCACCAGAACTTCTCTTGTTGTTGATGTTCTTTCTGCTCTTCTACCCTTCTATTGCCTGAAAATACTTTCAGGATTGGTGGCTCAAAAGATTGTACATAGTGGAGGTCTGAAGAAGGGTCTTGACCTGAAACGACACCCATTACTTCTCCCCAGAGATGCTGCCTGTCTCACCAGCATATTGTGTCTATCTTCGGTGTAAATCAGCATCTGCAGTTCCTTCATAAACATAGTGGAGGTTCAGAATTGTATCTGCTCCTGAAAATCAGCACAATTGATTTCAGCAACCCTAGCCATTTCGACATGTTACAAATCCTGGTTGAAAACTTGTTTTAGCTTGAGATGCAAAGTCAAAGGGAAAGAAATAACTGATAAGGTGTAAAATGGTCAAGAAATGTAGTTTCTACTTTGGCTTTCAGGTGTTGATTTTGTCATGATATTCAAAAAGTTACAGGCCAATAGCTGAAGGTATTTCTTTCTCGCTGGTTAAGTACACTTCACTTCTGTACGTTAAAGAGTTGGACTCTATTAGAGATACTTTTCATTGCATTTCCAGTATATTTCATTGATATTTGCAAGAGTTTGGCCAGTTACTAACAATAAGTGTAGTGTTTAAGAAAGAACTGCAGATGCTGGAAAAATCGAAGGTAGACAAAAAAGCTGGAGAAACTCAGCGGGTGAGGCAGCATCTATGGAGCGAAGGAAATAGGTGATATTTAGGGAAGGAGGGTCTCGACCCGAAACGCCACATATTCCTTCGCTCCATAGATGCTGCCTCATCCACTGAATTTCTCCAACAATAGGTGTAGAACATCTTGCTGGCAGCTTCTTTGATTGGAGTGTAGATGAATAATTACGGTGATATTAGATCTTTACTTGACGTGGCTGAGCTGCTGCCTCACAGCGCCGGAGACACGGGCTTGATCCTGATCTCGAGTGCTGTCTGTGTGGAATTTGCACGTTCTCCCTGTGACTGCATGGGTTTCTCCGGGTTCACTAACACTGGCTCATTTCAAGAAGTTAAAGATTGTTTCACCTTCAGATCAGATATATAGAATCAGATAATATGTTAGATATTCTTTCAAAGAATACTTTTCTGAAGAAACAGTGGACCAGGGATAATGTCAGGTAATTGATTAAGTGAACTAATGTTTATTATCAACATCAACAAAGCTTCCCGTGTTATACACATAAATCATCATGGAACTTTCATAAGGTTTTGCTATTTCTTGAGGAAGAATAGATTGGTGAATCTGTGGAATTAATTGCCACAGAAGGCTGTGGAGGCAGTCAATGGATATTTTTAAGGCGGGGATTGATAAATTCTTGATTAGTACAGGTGGCAGGGGTTATGGGGGAGAAGGCAGGAGAATGTGGTTAAGAGGGAAAGATAGATCAGACATGCATAAATGGTGGTGTGCACATGATGGACCAAATGGCCTAATTCTGCTCCTATAACTTATGAACTCATATACCAAGTAGCTTCAGATCTGTAGAAGGTGAAGTATGAATTTTGAATTAAAATAACAAAAGTATCAGTCAGGCTTCAGAAGTTCACTGAAGGAGCTCTAACATATTTAAGACCCTTGATCGATATTGGCACCAAGCCATACTCAAAATGTCAATAATACTTTGAGCATATTTATGCAAAGAGCCCATGTAAGTGCTGATTCTTGATGATAGGAGGAGTGATTGAATCTAACATAGTAGTTAATATTTTACAGTCATCTGAGCCCTTTCTGGAAACCACATTGAAAACAGTTACTTAACAGATGGGGTAATAAATAGAATACAAGGTTTTAAGTTAATTAGGAAAAGTATTAAGAGGAATTAAAGGGAAATATTCACTCAATAAATAGTGAGGACTTGGAACCTGCTGCCTTAAAACCAGATGGGAACAGAAACAAATAAACATAAAATTAGATAGACACAAAATGTTGGAGTAACTCAGCGGGACAAGCAGCATCTCTGGAGAGAAGGAATTGGTAATGTTTCGGGCTGAGACCCTTCTTCAGTCGTTACTCCAGCATTTTGAATCTATCTTCGATTTAAACCAGCATCTGCAGTTCTTTCCTAAACATAAAATTAGAAGCAGGAATAGGTCAAGCAATTAATCAAACCTGCTCCAGCATTTATAAGGTCATGGCTGATTGATTTTAATTATGTTTTTGTCTTCTATGTTTACAGCCTCTTAAATGGGTGAGTTTTATTTTTAAACCAGGGGTTCTCAACCAGGGGGGATTTCAGGTTTTCAGGGGGGGGAATTGGGACCACAGATTAGCAAACTCAAACTGTTAGAATGTTGATCTTTTTATTGCCTTTGAGCTCCCCAGGGCGGCACAGAATTCCGTGTGCATCGGTTACAATTTGAGGCGGACAATCTTGGAAAGGAGGGGGGGGGGAATGACATTCTGACACGTGGTGAAAAGGGTGCACGGGGCAAACAAGGTTGAGAACCACTGTTTTAAACAATGGCTAGATTCTTCCACAAGAGGACACATCCTCTCCGCATCCAAACAAGCATTAGGTGCTTTTGTTTTTTACAGTCTGGGCACTTTACACTTTTCTAAACTGCAATCGTTTCAAGCTTGTCCTCAGAAGATAACCTGCCCATTTCAGATATCAGTCCATTAAATCTCCTCCTAGTTGCATCCCATGGTTTTACATCAAGTCAAGTCGAGTCTATTGACATATGCGCAAGCATGGTGAGGTACAGGTACAATGAAATCTGGTTGCAGCAGCATCACAGACACATAGAGTTAGACAAAATTGTACAAAATTGTTAATTAGACATGACTTACATAGACATTCCATAAGACAATGAAAAGATATGGACTGCAAAAAAAAAATGGACATTTCCGCAAAAGCACACAATTGGAGAAATAAGTCTATGGTAGTGCAAGAGGTGGTCCATAATGTTCTATTGCTGAGACAGGATTAGGGTTCAGGGTGGATCTAGAAGTTGATAGTTTGTAGGAAACTGCTCTTGAACCTGGTGGTGTGGGATCTCATACCTCTGGACCTCCTGCCCGATGGTAGGAACAAGAAGAGAGCCTAACCTGGATGGTGGCGATCCTTGATGATAGGTGCCACCTTCTCGAGAAAGAGTCTCTTGTAGATGCTTTTGATGATGGGGAGCGCTGTGCTACGATGGATCGGACTGTATCCACTACTCTCTGCAGCCTCATCATTCCTTAAATAGATTGTATCGCCAATGCCCGAAATAGTATTGTACAAGTGAAACCTAACCTCTCTATAACTTACTATTTGCCCTTTCCTTGTTAATAGCTTTTAATTAACTAGCCTTTGGTAAATTATGCATTCGAACTCCAAATTCTCTCAGAATCTCAGATCCCTGCAATCTCTCGCAGTATGGATAACATGCTCCTTTTCATTTTTTCTGCCAAAAGTTATAATTTCACATTTTTTCACTTTTTTAATACTTAATTTTCCAGATTTTACCAACCCGTTTAATCTTCTAAATATCTCGTTGTAGTCTCTTTATGTCCCCTTCACACATTATACTTCTATCTAATTATGTGTCTTCAGCAAACTTAAGAATTAAACTATTTTGTGCATTTAATTAATTCATTCATATGAATTATGAAATAATATCTTGCCATTCAGAAAAATATTTATTTGTGTCCACACTCTGTTCTTGCCTATCACTAACACTAGTTTCCAACGTTCTTGCTGTAACAGTAATTGACCTACTGCTTTCTCTTTTCCCACCTCCATTTTCAATAAAGGAGTTACATTTACTTTTTCAGCAAATGTAAATTTGTTTAAAATTCCTTAAACTATCTCAGTTGCCACTTCTTCCAAGAACACCAGGTCCTGAAGACCTGTCCACATACAGCACCAATTATTTGTTCCAGCCTACTTCCTTGTTGATTGTGATTTTCCTGAGATTAAATTTAGAAAGGTTAATGCCTCCAGCGCCTTCAAGGTCGGCAGCAGGACTCGGGGTCTCCTAAAGCAGAATCTGTTCTTCTACAGCTCCGTGGTGTCTCACGGAGGCTTCCTTCCATTGCCATTGTGGCTCCTCCTGGCATTAGACCTAAGAAAGCATGATGTATTGGTATTAGTTTATTATCAACATATGTACCAAGATACGGTGAAAACTTTATTTTGTGTGTCATCCAGCCACATCATACCAAACATGAGTACAATCATACCATAGGTGAGTACTACAGGTAGTGCAAAAGGACAAAGGAAACGGAGTGTAGAATATAGAGTGAAGGGCCTGTCCCACTGTACGAGGTAATTCAAGAGTTCTCCCGAGTTTTCCCTGATTCGAACTCGGAGAATTATGGTAATAGCTGTTGGTAGGTACTCGGGGCTCTCGTGGACATTTTGCACACTGTTGAAAAAACTTCACGAGCTTACCGTGTTTCCCGAGTACATGCCGTTAGCATTACGAGCCGCTAAGAGACGTCCCGAGCTCTGACATACCCACTACATACATTCTACGTATTTACCACGAGTTTGATTTTTTTCTAACCTCAGGAGAGCTTTTGGGTAAACTCGTATAGTGGGCCAGGCCCTTTACAGCACCAGAGAAAGTGCAGACAAAAATAATGTTCAGGGCCCTTCAGCAGCCCACTCCGCTGACTTGCCCAGTCCGGGACACCCTCCACCACGGTCCATGAACACGTTGTCCCTCGTCTCTGACAGCCATCGCTCGGCGTCCATTTCCCAGGACACCATTTTGAATGTGATTGTGACTAGATAATGTCTTTAGCGATGTTGACAATGGGGTCAGCAAATTGCTGGAGGAACTCAGCGGGTCAGGCAACATCTGTGGAGGAAATAGACGGTCGACATTTCAGGTCAAGACCCTTCTTCAGTCTAAGCAATGACCTGTAGAATTGGAAGTAGACTGAATAGTAGAAATAGAAGTAGGCATCTGATACTACAGTGGCTTGCAAAAGTATTCATACCCCTTGAACCTTTCCACATTTTGTCACATTAATGTATTTTATTTGAATTTTATGTGATAGACCAACAAAAGTGGCGCATAATTGTGAAGTGGAAGGGAATTGATACATGGTTTTCCAATTTTTTTACAAATAAAAAACTGAAAAGTGTGGCGTGCAAAAGTATTCAGCCCCCTTTACTCTGATGCCCCTAAATAAAATCCAGTGCAACCAATTGCCTTCAGAAGTCACCTAATTAGCAAATAAAGTCCACTTGTGTGTAATCTAATCTCAGTATAAATACAGCTGTTCTGTGAAGGCCTCAGAGGTTTGTTAGAGAACATTAGTGAACAAACAGCATCATGAAACACACCAGACAGGTCAGGGATAAAGTTGTGGATAAGTTTAAAGCAGGGTTAGGTTATAAAAAAAATATCCCAAGCTTTGAACATCTCATGGAACACTGTTCAATCCATCATCTGAAAATGGAAAGAGTATGGCACAACTGCAAACCTACCAAGACATGGCCGTCCACCTAAACTGACAGGCCGGGCAAGGAGAGCATTGATCAGAGAAGTAGCCAAGAGGCCCATGGTAACTCTGGAGGAGCTGCAGAGATCCACAGCTCAGGTGGGAGAATCTGTCCACAAGACAACTATTAGTCGTGCACTCCACAAATTGGTCCTTTATGGAAGAGTGGCAAGAAGAAAGCCATTGTTGAAACAAAGCAATAAGAGGTCCCGTTTGCAGTTTGCCACAAGCCATGTGTGGGACACAGCAAACATGTGGAGGAAGGTGCTCTGGTCTGATGAAACCAACATTGAAGTTTTTGGCCTAAATGCAAAACACTATGTGTGGCGTAAAACTAACACTGCACATCACCCTGAACACACCATCCCCACTGTGAAACATGGTGGTGGCAGCATCATGCTGTGGGGATGCTTTTCTTCAGCAGGGACAGTGAAGCTGGTCAGAGTTTATGGGAAGATGGATGGAGCCAAATACAGAGCAATCTTGGAAGAAAACCTGTTAGAGTCTGCAAAAGACTTGAGACTGGGGCGGAGGCTCACCTTCCAGCAGGTCAACGACCCTAAACATACAGCCAGAGCTACAATGGAATGGTTTAGAGCAAAGCATATGCATGTGTTAGAATGGCCCAGTCAAAGTCTAGACCTAAATCCCATTGAGAATCTCTAGCAAGAGTTGAAAATTGCTGTTCACAGACGTTCTCCATCCAATCTGACTGAGCTTGAGCTATTTTGCAAAGAAGAATGGGCAAAAATTTCAGTCCCTAGATGTGCAAAGGTGGTAGAGACATACCCCAAAAGACTTGCAGCTGTAATTGCAGCGAAAGGTGGTTCTACAAAGTATTGACTCAGGGGGGCTGAATACTTTTGCACGCCACACTTTTCAGTTTTTTATTTGTAATAAAATTTTGAATCCATGTATCATTTTCCTTCCACTTCACAATTATGCACCACTTTGTGTTCGTCTATCACATAAAATCCCAATACAATACATTTACGTTTGTGGTTATAGCGTGACAAAACGTGGAAAAGTTCAAGGGGTATGAATACTTTTGCAAGCCACTGTATGCTAAGAAGAGTAAATGAGAGGCCCACAGGAGCCGTTGGAAGAGGAGGAGGGGAAGGAGCGACACCCGACCGGTAAGCTATAAAATCAAGCGCGGGGCTTGTTTTTTCAGAGGCCCACAGGAGCCGTTGGAAGAGGAGGAGGGGGAGGAGCGACACCCGACCTACAACTGGAAAATAGGTACTCGGGTTTGAGTACGATTGGAGGGGACAGCCTAGCTGGGGGCAACAACAGCGGCCGGGCCTCCGGCACAGAGACCGGCCCTGATGCTCAGAAGGGTAGCAAAAAGAGGAGGGCAATTGGAATAGGGGACTCTATAGTTAGGGGGTCGGATAGGCGATTCTGTGGACGCAGTCGGGAGACCCGGATGGTAGTTTGCCTCCCTGGTGCCAGGGTCTCGCATGTGTCAGAACGTGTACAAAAGATTCTGATAAGGGAGGGAGAGGAGCCTGATGTTGTGGTACACATAGGTACCAATGACATAGGCAGAAAAAGTGACGAGGTCCTGAAGGGAGAATTTAGGGAGTTGGGGGAAAGTTAAAGAGAAGGACCAAAAGGGTAACGATTTCAGGATTACTGCCTGTGCCGCGTGACAGTGAGAGTAGGAATGAAATGAGGTGGAGGCTAAATGCGTGGCTGAGGGACTGGTGCAGTGGGCAGGCGATTCAAGTTTCTTGATCACTGGGACCTCTTTTGGGGAAGGCATGATCTGTACGCAGAGGACGGGTTGCACTTGAACCCGAAGGGGACCAATATCCTGGCAGGGAGATTTGCAAAGGCTACTGGGGAGACTTTAAACTAGAAAGGCTGGGGGGAGGGACTCGGGTAGAGGGGGCTAGGGGACAGGGTGTGGGGCAAGAGGCAGAGAAGGGAAGCACTCGGACCCAAAATGTAGGCGAGAAAGATGAAAAAGATAATAGACAGAGAATAAAGGATGGTGGGTTTATAAAATGTGCATATTTTAATGCTAGGAGCATTGTAAGTAAGGTGGATGAACTTAGAGCCTGGATTGACACCTGGAAATATGATGTTGTGGCAATCAGTGAAACATGGTTGCAGGAGGGCTGTGATTGGAAACTAAATATTCCAGGATTTCGTTGCTTCCGGGGTGATAGAATTGGAGGGACCAGAGGTGGAGGTGTTGCATTGCTTGTCAGAGAGGATATTACAGCAGTGCTTTGGCAGGATAGATTAGAGGGTTCGTCTAGGGAGGCTATTTGGGTGGAACTGAGAAGTGGGAACGGTGTAACAACACTTTTAGGGGTGTACTATAGACCGCCAAATGGGGAGCGAGAATTGGAAGTGCAAATATGTAAGGAGATAGCAGATATTAGTAGTAAGCACAAGGTAGTGATTGTGGGAGATTTCAATTTCCCAAAAATAGACTGGGAAACACATTCTGTAAATGGGCTGGATGGTTTGGAGTTTGTAAAATGTGTGCAGGATAGTTTTTTGCAGCAGTACATAGAGGTACCGACTAGAGAAGGGGCAGTGCTGGACCTCCTGTTAGGAAATGAGGCAGGACAGGTGACGGAGGTATGCGTTGGTGAGCACTTCGGGACCAGTGATCACAATACCATTAGTTTCAATATAATTATGGAGCGAGACAGAACAGGACCTAGAGTGGAGATTTTTGATTGGAGAAAGGCTAACTTTGAGGGAATGCGTGAGGATTTTAAAGGAGTGAATTGGGACACTTTGTTTCATGGGAAGGATGTAGAAGAGAAATGGAGGACATTTAAAGGGGAAATTGTAAGAGTACAGAATCTTTATGTCCCTGTTAGGTTGAAAGGAAATAGTAAAAATTGGAAAGAGCCATGGTTTTCAAGGGAAATTAGTCACTTGTTTCGAAAAAAGAGAGATATCTACAATAATTATAGGAGGCATGGAGTAAATGAGGTGCTAGAGGAGTATAAAGAATGTAAAAAGAATCTTAAGAAAAGAAATTAGGAAGGCTAAAAGAAGATATGAGGTTGCTTTGGCAAGAAAGGTGAAAGTAAATCCAAAGGGTTTCTACAGCTATATTAATAGCAAAAGGATAACGAGGGATAAAATTGGACCATTAGAGAACCAGAACGGACAGCTATCTGCAGAGCCAAAAAGAGATGGGGGAGATATTGAACAATTTCTTTTCTTCGGTATTCACCAAGGAGAAGGATATTGAACTCTGTGAGGTAAGGGAAAAAAGTAGAGTAGCTATGGAAACTATGAGATTCAAAGAGGAGGAAGTACTGACAACGTTTGAAAAATATAAAGGTGGATAAGTCTCCAGGTCCTGACAGGATATTCCCTAGGACATTGAGGGAAGTTAGTGTAGAAATAGCAGGAGCTATGACAGAAATATTTCAAATGTCATTAGAAACGGGAATAGTGCCGGAGGATTGGCGTACTGCGCATGTTGTTCCATTGTTTATAAAGGGTTCAAAGAATAAACCTAGCAATTATAGACCTATTAGTTTGACGTCAGTGGTGGGCAAATTAATGGAAAGGATACTTAGAGATAATAATATAGCATCTGGATAAACATGGTCTGATCAGGAACAGTCAACATGGATTTGTGCCTGAAGGTCATGTTTGACAAACCTTCTTGAATTTTTTGAAGCGGTAACTAGGGAAATTGATGAGGGTAAAGCAGTGGATGTTGTCTATATGGATTTCAGTAAGGCCTTTGACAAGGTTCCCCATGGAAGGTTGGTTCAGAAGGTTCAATCTTTGGGTGTTAATGGCGGAGTAGCAAGATGGATTCAACAGTGGCTGAAATGGGAGATGTCAGAGAGTAATGGTGGATGGCTGTTTGTCAGGTTGGAAGCCGGTGACCAGTGGGGTGCCTCAGGGATCTGTGTTGGGTCCACTGTTTGTTTGTCATGTACATCAATGATCTGGATGATGGGGTGGAAAATTGGATAAGTAAGTATGCAGATGATACTAAGATAGGTGGTATTGTGGATAATGAAGTAGATTCTCAAAGTCTACAGAGAGATTTGGGCCATTTGGAAAAGTGGGCTGAAAGATGGCAGATGGAGTTTAATGCTGATAAGTGTGAAGTGCTACATCTTGGCAGGACAAATCAAAATAGGACGTACATGGTAAAGGGTAGGGAATTGAGGAATGCTGTGGAACAGAGGGATCTAGGAATAACTGTGCATAGTTCCCTGAAGGTGGAATCGCATGTAGATAGGGTGGTAAAGAAAGCCTTTGGTGTGCTGGCCTTTATAAATCAGAGCATTGAATATAGGAGTAGGGAAGCAAATGTTAAATTGTACAAGGCATTGGTAAGACCAATTCTGGAGTATGGTGTACAATTTTGGTCGTCTAGTTATAGGAAGGATGTCAACAAAATAGAGAAAGTACAGAGGAGATTTTTTTTTTTTTTTTTTTTTTTTTTTCTTTTTTTTTTTTTTTTTTGTGTTTTTTATCCTAGAATGTTGCCAGGGTTCCAGCAACTATGTTACAGAGAAAGTTGAACAAGTTAGGTCTTTATTCTTTGGAGCGCAGAAGGTTAAGGGGGACTTGATTGAGGTCTTTAAAATGATAAAAGGGATAGACAGAGTTGACGTGGATAAGCTTTTCCATTGAGGGTAGGGAAGATTCAAACAAGAGGGCATGACATGAGAATTAAGGGACAGAAGTTTAGGGGTAACGTTTGTGGGGGAACCTCTTTACTCAGAGGGTGGTGGCTGTGTGGAATGAGCTTCCAGCAGAGGTGGTGGAGGCAGGATCGATTTTAACATTTAAAAGTAAAGTGGATAGGTATATGGACGTGAAGGGAATGGAGGGGTATGGTCTGAGTGCAGGTAGATGGGACTAGGGGAAAACAAATGGTCGGCACGGACTGGAAGGGCCGAGAGGGCCTGTCTCCGTGCTGTAATTGTTATATGGTTATATGGTTATATGATGTTTATTGAGGGTTAAGGATTGAGCAGGACATTGAGAGAACCTCTATGCTCATCTTTGAAATAATGGCAAGGTTTTTTTAACTTCCCATGACAATGCAGGAATGATGGACACCTGCAGAAGACCTATAAATAGGAAATTCAGATGAACTTAATTCTGATTGCTAGGTCCCTCTTGGCACAGACAAGAACTGAGCCATCTTTATTAATTTATCTATTCCCTCATCTTTAATATATTTTACAATTCCTTAGGTCTCCACGCACCATGAAATGAACCTGTCCTGTCGCAATAGTTATGCAATATTTAAGGAGATTAATAACAACAGCCTGTGTCAAATACTTATGTGGGTCATGTCGAAGCAAAAACTCCCAGTATAGAGGGCTACATTTTAATTATACCTCCTGTAATCAAATTGTAATCAAATTAGTTCTTGAAAGGTCAAGCATTCATTACGCACCCTTTGCGACACATATCATACTTTCAACTATTCGCACTGCCTGCAGCGATTCTTTTAAGTGCATGCTTAAAAATTGAAGCATTTAGATTGATCAGTTGATCAAATCTGTAAATCCAAATTCACATTGCAATTAATAATTTTCTTTATCAAAAACGCCCTAACTAATCATGATCACCAAGATAGATCAAACCATACTGAAATGCAATTCAACGTTAAAGCTTACATTCACTTCCTTCACCTGGGTGCAAATGACTATTCTGCAAGCTTGCTTCAACTTCAAAAGAGAACACAAAGTGTTGTAATAACTCAATGGGTCAGGCTGGAGAACATGGATAGATGTCGGTTCGATCGGGACCCTTCTTCAGTCTGAAAAAGGGTCCTGACCCGAAACGTCACCTATCCATGTTCTCCTGAATTGCTGAGTTACTCCAGCACTTTGTGTAATGTTGTGTATTAACCGGAATCTGCAGCATCTCAAATGCCTGAGCTTGGATAACATAAGTGTATTCTCACTATTCTTTCCACTTGAAAGTCGACAGACTGTTTTCTTAAGGAACTCTAACGGGGCTGCAACCAAGCAGCAACATGCAGAATTGCTCTAAATCACTTATTACTTTAATAATGTAAAAAAAGGGCAGGTTGGTAGGTTAATTGGCCACTGTAAATTTCCCCTTAGTGTATAAGTAAGTGAAAGGATCTGGAGGGGGCGGGGGGGGGGGGGGGGAGTAGGAGGGGAAAGTTGATGGAAAGAATAGAATAATTAGGGTAGGGTTAATGGGTATTTAATGGTTGGCAAGGACTAACATTTGGACCATAAGATGATAAGACACGTGAAAAGAATTGGCCATTCACCCCATCAAGTCTGTCCCACCATTAACTTCATGTTATTCAACAAACTAAGAAAATTCAAAGCTATTTATTGGTTTTCATGAGAAGTAAGCATGAGAGGACTGTTGCAAACATTCGTTGATATTAAAATCTTATCATAACGGCATAAAAACTTGTGACAATTATGGTTTAATGATTAAGTGGGGAACTTATTACTAGCCTTGACAACATTTTGTTTTCATTTCATAACTTCTTTCAATCCGATTGTACGTAAAGCACAATGTTTTGGAATAACACCTTATCCAGTCAAATGACTTCAGTTTCATGAAGAAATAAATCAGATGTCTAAGCTGTGACTGACTGTCAACTGAACAAATAACTAAAGACAGCTACACGAACGAAATGTTCTCTTACAGCTCAGTTATCACTCGGCTTTTACAGATGGGCCTTTTGAGGAATTCACCACTAGGAGAACTGCTAAAAGAACAGCCTAAAGTTGTAGGACAACTTGTTCTATTTGATCTTCTGTTTGTGCACATCGTGTTGATTGCATTAGTCGAAACAGGACGGGCCACGTGAAGGTTGCAATCCTCCGCCCCAAAGATATCTCTCAACTTGGGACAAAGAAAAGTTATACCTGAATGCTTATGAGTGGAAAAGTCTTCTTTCGAGTGAATTTAATTTCACATCAGACCTAAATGACTTTTCTGACAGAAACCCAATTATCAGGAAGAATCTAACAGTTAATATTGAGAAGTAACTATTTCCTTGCCATACATTAACCTACACCCTATTTTAAGGCTTAATTTACTCCTTGCTATTTGAACAGTAATGGTTAAAGTTAACAATAGTTATCTTTCATGGACTGCTGACTAGTTATGGGGATATTCTCACAGGCATTCGGGAAGCAGAAAATAAGAAAATTCAAAGGTATTTCTTTGTTTTTGTAAGAACTAGCATATAAGGACAGTTTATTGTCTTTAATCCCTGCATTTATTCAATGTTAAGTGCTTTACTGCAACACCCATTAAAAGAAGGCAAAACCACATGGCGTAAACTGCTTTTCTCTCTCGTTTCTCCTCGATAACTCTCAGTAATATCACTCTTGTCGTCAATATTTGCCTTTGAGCAAGAACCTTGGAGATGCACCAACATTATATATACAGGTTGTGATAGATTGTGATAGGCTCACAGTGGGGAGACTGACTGGCCCTACCCTGTGATCAGTGCATCCCTTCCACTCCCAGGTTTTGTACAGGCTGGTGTTAGTAATCTCCTGCTTGGATTCTGGATCCATACTGTCACCTACTACATAACTGGGTTGTATCAAGCACTGGTGAGAATGCTCCAAACCAACGCTGGCAGAGCCTTATCCTCACTAGGAAGTTTATAATCTCATCTTGGTGTTTCTTTGTCACCTTGTTAAAGCAGAGATTGATAAGTTCTTGCTTAGTAAGGGTGTTGAAGGTTACAGGGAGAAGGCAGGAGAATGGTGTTGAGAGGGAAAGATAAACCAGCCATGATCTAATGGCAGAGCTGACTCCATTAGCCTAATTCTGCACCTATGTCATGTGATTTTTTTAAACCACTTTTAAGTCCATGCTGACCAGCGATCACCCTGTACACTAGCACTAAACCACACCCTCGGGACAATTTACAATTTTATCTAAGCTAATTAACCTACATTCCTGCATGCCTTTGGAGTCTGGGAGGAAACCAGAGCACCCGGAGAAAACCTACACAGTTACAGAGAGAACATACAAACTCCATACAGACAGCACCAGCAGTCAGGATTGTAGAGCAATTGGCACATACTCAACGTAAATATCCAACAGGTTTATTGCGTATAATAAAGTTACACAGCATGGTGGCATCACTGTGTCTGTATCACGACTGGCAACTTGTGTCAGGAGCCGTTAGTATGAATGGTGTGGGTATGATAAAAATCCAGACTGGATTATATATAATAGTGATGTGTAGCATTTGTGTGTTAGTATTGGTTAACACAAAGTAGAGCAGATCTACTGGATCAAACCCAGGTTTCTGGTGCTGTAAGAAAGCAGCTCTATCGCCGCACCACTTTACCACCCCATAAGATTTTATGATCTTCTGCTTTGCGGTGTCTACTAAATGCGCTATAGCAATGTGTCAAAGCATCAGCAATACCTCCCAAATCATGATCTCCATCACCAAGCAAATACAAGGGCCGAGGGAGAACAGAAATGCCATTAACAAGATCCTATCCAGGTCACACGTCGTCTTGAACATAAAAATAGATCACTGGTCGTTTATTATCCCAGCCCAATGAAACTGTAGGAGTATACGAGTACCTTCCCCACATGTATTGCAGTCAAACAAACAGTGGGATTGCCAGCATCTTCCCAAGGACAAACAAGTATGGACAATAAAGACACTCATATCCCATTAATTAATTAAGACAATAACATCAGTGCTTCTTTATTGATCAGCTAACCATGCATCCAATTACTCAGTTTTCTCTTTTTAAATAAATCATTTATCGCATTGGTCGTCAAGTGGAATGAAATGTTAACATAGCTATTCTTCAATGTTACCATCAAAAGTATGTCAGTTTCAATAAAACTGTCACTGGAGCTGAATTGGTGCCAATACATAATGTGCTCTGTGTGCCGTTATGATGCACTTACAGTGGACTGGTGCTGATGGACCGCTCAATAAAACAGCCCTCAGTGTGATCCCAGCCCCTGTAATTGTCCTAATAGTGCAGCAGGGCCCTGACCTGCTTGCCTGGACCTGATTTAATCCCTGGTCGGCAGCATTAAATGTAATGGTAGCAGTCTGAAGATGGGCCCCGACCTGAAAAGCCACCTATCCTTGTTCTCCAGAGATGCTGCCTGACCCGTTGAATTACTCCAGCACTTTGTACCTTTTTTCCTGGTAGCAATGGTACCCTGCTTCTGAAATTAATCCATTGAATTCATTGCTCAGACATAAATAATGTTTAAATGGGCACACATTCACAATCAGCAACAACATAGGAACAGCTGAAGTAGCCAGTCAGTGCTACAGTGCACACTGACCAGCATGGTTTCGTCAGCACTGTTATTAAAGAGCAAACAGGACAATAATTTGTGCCTGCTGACCAAACTCAGTTAACTTCTGAATTGGAATGGTGTTGCTGATTTGTCCTACTCTCCATTAAGCTCTACCTGCCTGTTGTCAGTCAATATTCTCACAGATGAGGATGATTCCCACAGATGCCATGGAGATGTGAGGGGCAGCACGGTGGTGCAGTGGTAGAGTTGCTGCCCCACAGCACCAGAGACCCTGGTTCGATCCTGTCTACGGGTGCTGTCTGTATGGAGTTTGTACGTTCTCCCCATCACCGCGCAGGTTTCCCCGTGTGCTCCGGTTTCATCCCACATTCCAAAGACGTGCAAGTTTGTAGGTTAATTGGTTTTGGTTGTAAATTGTCCTTAGTCTGTGTAGGATAGTGTTTGTGATCTGAAGGGCCTATTTCTGCGCTGTATGTCTAAACTCAACAAAACTAAATGTAACATTTTCTCCATTAAAAATTGCCCAAAATTGTTCAAGTTGTCCATTGAAAATGTGCTTTTACATGTTTTTATGACTTCAAGCGTTGATTCTTACCGGATTATCATTAAATTTAAAATAATGTTCTCGCTGTCTTTGATCTAATTTCCCCCCTCATTAGATTGATTTAAACAGTAAAGATTCTTCAAACTGTTTGATTGTTGCCTGCACTAACTTTGCAAGCCCTTTACCTGTGTAGGATGTACCAAGCTCACTATGAACACGTTGCTGCTCAAAGTCTCATAAAATCTGTGGGCAGCCGTAAGCCAGTTGAATGTTGATCACCGAGCCTTCTTTCCGAGCTGCAAAATCAGTGACTTTTTGCCCAGAAATTCATCCCTGGAAAAAGTGACAGATGATTGCAGCCTGCCTCTAAATTTTAGTTCCATTGAGTTAAATTATGGATGCAAAGTAAACTATGCTGTGTGCAATTTGGTTAGTGCTACATAGTGTTTTAATGCTGCTCATCATGATTGGATTTCAAGGCTATGCTTTTAGACTCTCAGACAACAGTCCTGATTGAAACACCATTGAAGATAAGTTGAATTTAAGAATTGACAGAAAACTGTGGAGACTTAACTAAAGTGTGCCAAGGTTAAGGGCCTGTCCCACTGTACTTCAAGATGAGGTAATTCAAGAGTTCTCCCGGGTTTCCCCTGATTCGAACTCGGAGAATTACGGTAATAGCCGCTCTTAGGTACTCGGGACTCTCGTGGACATTTTTCAACATGTTGAAAAAACATCACGAGCTTACCGCTTTCCCCAAGTACCCGCCGTTAGCGTTACGAGCCACTAAGAGACGCCCCGAGCTCCGACGTACCTGCTACGTACATTCTACGTACTTACCATGAGTTTGATTTTTTTTTTTAACTCGGGAGAGCTCTTATAGTTGGGTAAACTCGTATAGTGGGACAGGCTCTTTATGCATCTTCCACCAATATTAGTCACAGATTTATCGAGTCGAACAGTACAGAAATGGCCCTTTGGCCCACCATGTCTATGACAGCCCTTCTGTCCAACAACTAATCCCATTTGCCCGCATTAGGTTCATTTCCTTCTAAGCCTGTTGATGTATATCTAAATATAATGATTATATCGGATTCCATCAACTTTCTACAATATCAACTACTCTCTACATAAAAAATGGTGTCCCTCAGATCCCATTTAAAATGTCTTCTTCTTAGCTTGGATCCATGTGGTTTCTCTCTCACCTGTATTTGTGATGTCATTACTGATAGTGATTCTTTATTGCATGATACCATCACTTGTTTGCAGATAATCATCGTAAACTTGAGAAATTGTCCATGGATTTTAAGTCACCAAGATCTGGCTGTTATGCTGTTACATTATAATAGCTTGGATTGATTTAAAATTTGAATAGTTGGACTTTCACATGAAATAGGCTGTTCAGACGAGGGAACCATTTGGTGATAGTGACAAAAGCTCCCTTTCAGCTTTGCTTCATGGATTACAACACACAAGCCAGGAAGGATTATGAAACACATCTCAAATGGAAAATATTACATTGGCTCTTTATGCAACTGAATTGCAAAAGCTCTTTCCCAGCTTGATGAAGAACAAACGAGGGTTTTATTATAACACAACTGCATTTTATCTCCGCCTTCCCACAAAACAATCCGTGGATATTGGCTATGGTTTTATAATAGTCAATAGTCCCTGGCTCATTGTATGAACTCAAACAGTGGGAAAACCTCAACCAGAGAGCAGTGCTGAAATACTATCTACCACTTGGGTGACCCTCGGACTATCCTTGATCGGACTTTGCTGGCTTTACCTTGCACTAAACATTTTTCCCTTCTCATGTATCTATACACTGTAAACGGATCGATTATAACCATGTCTTGTCTTTCTGCTGACTGGTTACCACACAACAAAAGCTTTTCACTGTACCTCGGTACACGTGACAATAAACTAAACTGGATCCGTATCTGCATCAACCCCTTAGATATTAACACTGCCATTAAACGCCCACATTACCAATGCGAACCACAGAGGATGTCGCTGCACAGATTGGCAACGCAGCAGTATTCTCGGTCCTGGAAGCCAAAAGCTCCTTTTGGCAGATTCCACTAGACCCAGACTCGTACAACCTCATTACGTTCGGTACACCCTTTGGCCGCTTCAAATTTCTAAGAATGCCTTTCGGCATCAACTCCGCCAGTGAAGTCTTCCAGCGCACTATGGAACAATTGTTCGCAGAGTACCCGTGAGCGATCATTGTAGATGATATTCTCGTCTACGGTCGCGACTTGGCTGAACATGACGCCAATCTGAAGAGAGTACTTGACCGTGCCAAAGGCATTCAGCTTAAACTCAATCCACTAAAGTGCAGGTTTCGCGTTCCTGAGGTCACTTACGTCGGACATGTTTTTACCAGCGACGGTCTCAGACCAGACCCACTGAAAACCGCAGCTATCAACGAAATGGCGGTTCCTACTGATGTTGTGAGTTGACAACAATTCCTCGGTACGGTCAACTGCCTGGGAAAATCTATTCCCAACCTCAGCGACATATCGGCCTCGCTGCGAGAACTGACACATAAGGACGTGACATGGCCCTGGTACCCACAGCACCAAAGGGCCTCCGACGCTCTCAAACTGCAGTTGGCTAGCACACCTACACTCTCCTATTTCGATCTGGAGTTACCGGTAAGGCTCACCTGCGATGCTTCCCAGTACGGGCTAGGCGCAGCGTGCCTGTAGGCCACTACTGATGCGATTTCAAGCCCGTGTCATATGCATCCTGTACCCTAACTGACACTGATCAGCACTACGCCCAGATCGAAAAGGAACTGCCAGCACTGGTTTTCGCCTGCACTAAATTCAAGGACTTCATCTTTGGTAAAACCGTGACCATCGAGACTGACCACCAGCCGCTGGTCACCATTCTGAACAAGCAGATCCACGCTGCCCCAGCACGGCTACAGAGAATGATGATGCAACATAGTCTCCAAGAAAGGTAAAGACATGTACAGAGCAGACACGCTATCCAGAGCCCCGCGCAGAACCAACGAACAACAACTCTCCGAACAGGACAAATTGTCGGTCATGAAGGTCTCGTTTGTGCCAACTGATCGTTTGAGCAGCCTAGCTGAACACACGGCTGCTGATGAGACTTTACAATTGCTGTCTGCAGTCATCCGGCGCAGCTGGCCAGACAAACAACACAACACTCCGCTCGAAATACGCCCATACTTCCTGGTTTGTGACGATCTAGTGCTACAGGATGGAATCAGAGTCAAGGGCCACAAGGCAGTGGTCGCAGCCGCCCTCTGGGACGAATACTATAACGACATCCACCCCGGCATGAAGGCAACCCTCCAAAGGGCGCAAAGCATGTTTTACTGGCCCGGTGTGACCAAATACATATGCGAAAGAACCGAAACGTACGCTGTCTGCAAAAGTCTGACGCCACATCAGCAGAAGCAGCCCTTACTGCCGCACCCAGTCCCCCCTCTCCCGTGGTCCTCGTTAGTCACCAATATCTTTGAGTGGCACGGGAAACACTATCTGGTTCTTGTTGACTCTTACTCCGGCTGGTTCAAAATAGTCCTGCTGCAAACCATTTCTTCGGAGGCAGTGATTGAGAAGCTGCGACGGCACCTCTCCGTGCATGGCTCTCCTGCTCGTGTTCAGTCTGACAACGGCAGACAGTTCACCAGCCAAGCCTTTAAAAATGTAGCTAAACGACAGGACTTTCAACACGTTACCAGCAGTCCCGAGTTCCCACAGTCCAACAGACTCGCCGAGCACGCCGCTCGGAGTGCAAAACAACTCATGGAATGATCATACATTGCCAAATCCGGCGTATACCTGGGCTTACTCAATCTACAGAACATAGCACGGGATCCCATACGTGGTTCCCCTGCCCAACGACTGATGTCTCACCAAACACGTGCTCCCCTGCCTGTCTCCCAGCAGCTGTTGCAGCCACAAGTTCGTTCCCCGCCTGCGGTTCAGAAACAACTGCAAATTAAATGTAACACGCAGAAGCGGTTCTTCGACAAGTCCAGCAAACCTCTTGTGCGTGGACGTGGTTCGTCTACAAACCGACAAGGGCCATGCACGCCTGGGACATATTCATGGCCCTGCCAAAGAACCACGTTCATATCTAGTCAAAGTGGACGGTGTCATCTACAGACGCAACCGTCCACACATCCTTCCTGTGAAGGAACCGCGTTCTGCGACTCCCTATCCCGATGCCCCGCGTCTCGTGCTCACTCCCACAGTCGGTCCTATTTCCCCACCTCCAACCGTTGTTCCTACCGCGGTCGCCCCGCGTTGTTTGGCGCATGGCTCGCCTGTTTCGTCTCCTACTGTCGGGTCGCCGGTTGTTCTCCCACTCCCCTCCCCGGTCTTTTCTCCCATGTAAGAAGATGAGGCGGTCTCCTACCGCACGAGGGCCGGACAGGGTTGTAGGCCGCCCCCGCTAGATATGGCGATTTTGTATAACTTTGCTAGTATGGTCTTAATATTCCGCTTATATTGCTTAGCCGCCGGTGTTTCTTTATTTCTACCAGAAGAGATGTAGATTGGCTATTGCATGCTGGCCAATCATAGTGTTTGTTAGTAGTAGCTCTGCCTAGTACGTGCTTTATAATATCAGGAGCTCGCATACGCCAGTCAGTAGATGTAGCAGCTCAGAGCTGTAACGTACTGCAGATCCTAAGCTGCAAGTGATTTAATAAATATGTTGTATCTTAATGTGTGTTCGGGTCATATCATTACAGTTGTCCTAGTTTCTGAGTTAGCTGGGACCCCACCCAACCTCTTCCACATTTACCACATGCCTCAGCCGCACACAATCCACTCAGACACCTCTGTTAAAAGCTAATCATCTTCATATTCCTGCTCTTCCACTTCATCAAACCGTGGTCATGCGGATGCTGGTTTATACCGCAGATATAGACACAAAATGCTGGAGTAACTCAGCAGGGTCAGGCAGCAACTCTGGAGAAAAAGAATAGGTGACGTTTCAGGTCGGAACCCTTCTTCAGACTGAAAAATAGAAGAGGCCAGAACAATACAGGGCCGGCAACAGATGACCTCAGTGGAGCCCACAATGGCCCATTGTTGGCTGGGGAAGATGTGCAAATGGACAGGATACAAGGATGCAAACAGTGGAACCTTTTCTCCAGAGATGCTGCCTGAGCTGCTGTGTTACTCCAGCATTTTGTGTCTATGGTCATGCAGATCTACTGTATTCTGTTCTATATTCAGAGTATTATGAGATCATCATTCAGATTCTAATGATTCAGTCATTAATTCTTCATTGTTTCTTTACAGTTGTTATCTAACATGATAGATATTAATCATTGATTTTTCAAAAAGGGAAGAAATTACCTCAGATTTTAAGGTCATGTGATAGGAGTAGAATTAGGCCATTCGGCCCATCAAGTCTACTCCGCCATTCAATCATGGCTGATCTATCTCTCCCTCCTAACCCCATTCTCCTGCCTGCTCCCCATAACCTCTGACACCCGTACATATCAAAAATCAATCTAGCTCTGCCTTAAAAATATCCACTGACTTGGCCTCCACATAGCCTTCTGCAGCAAGGAATTCCACAGATTCACCACCCCCTGACTAAAGAAATTTCTCCTCATCTTCATAAAATGATTTCCTTTAATTCTGAGGCTATGACCTCTGGCCCAAGACTCTCCCGCTAGTGGAAACATTCTCTCCACATCCACTTTATCCAAGCCTTTCACGATTCTATATGTTTCAATGAGGTCCCCCCCCCCTCATTCTTCTCAACTCCAGCAAGTACAGGCCCAGTGCCGACAAATGCTCATCATAGGTTAACCTACTTATTCCTGGGATCATTCTAGTAAACCTCCTCTGGACCCTCTCTAATGCCAGCACATCATTTCTCAGATATGGTGCCTAAAATTGCTCACAATATTCCAAATGCGGCCTGACCAGCGCCTTATAGAGCCTTAGCATTACTACCCTGTTTTTGTATACAAGCCCTCTTGAAATAAATGCTAGCACTGAGTTTGCTCACTTTACTACCGATTCGACTTGCAGATTAACATTTGAGGAATCCTGCACCAAGTCCCTTTGCACCTCCGATTTCTGGATTCCCTCCCCATTGAGAAAATAGTCTACACCTTTATTCCTACTACCAAAATGCATGACTACATTTTTCTACACTATATTCCATCTGCCACTTCTCTGCCCATTCTCCCAACCTGTCCAAGTCCATCTGCAGAGTCCCTGCTTTCTCTATACTACCTGCCCTTCATTCTATTTTTGTATCATCCGCAAACCTGGCCACAAAGCCTTCAATCCCCTCGTCCAAATCATTAATATATGACGTGAAGAGTAGCGGTCCCAGCACCCAACCCCTGTGGAAAACCAGAACGAACCCCCTTTATTGCCACTCTTTGTCTTCTGCCGTCCAGCCAACCTGCTATTCACGCTAGTATCAGCCCTTTGATACCGTGGGCTCTCATCTTCCTTAGCAGCCTCACGCGTGGCACCTTATCAAAGGTTTTCTGAAAATCTAAGTAAACAACATCTACTAACTCTCCTTTGCCTCCTGCTATTTACTTCTTCAAAGAATTCCATCAAATTTGTCAAGCAAGACCCCCCTTTCACAAAGCCATGCTGACTTTGTCCTGTTTTCTGTTTTCTTGGACCAGATTATGAGCATTCTGCATTGCACAATAAATGCTGCAAGTAGCTTTCAATTTATCCCAATGATATTTTGCCATCTGAAAACAGCAGCAGAGATCTCAATTAGCTCAATGCAAAATACTCTAATGAATAACTTTTGAAGTTTTATCGCAGATAAGCTCAGCTGTCACGCTATAAATTCTCAGCTGGACGATGTCTTCTAAAACTAAGAAGTCTGATGTGCGCAATGGTGCACAATAACTTTAGACCAATGAAGTTGATCAAACTGTGGAGTATCCTGAGGGTCTGAGCTACAGGGAGAGGTTAGGCACGCAAGGACATTATTCCTGGGAGCGCGGAGGCTGAGGGGGGTGATCTCATAGATGTGTATAAAATCATGAGGGGAATAGATAGGGTGAATGCACAGAGTCTTTTACCCAGCGAAGGGGAATCAAAAACAAGAAAACATAATTTTTATGCGATTGGGACAAGATTTTTAAGAGCCTGAGTGGAAACGTTTTCACACAGAGGGTGGTGGCTATATGGAAAGAGCTGCCAGAGGAGGTAATTGAGGCAGGTAATATCGCATTTAAAATACACTTGGACAGGTGCATGGATAGGAAAGGTTTAGATGGATATGGGTCAAACACTAACTTAGATGGGGCATCTTGATAAGCATGGACGAGTTGGGCTGAAGGGCCTTTTCTCATGCTGTATGACTGTATCTACATCTATTATGGTAGAAATATGAACATACAAAATTAACAGTGAAATCTGAACTGTCTCTTACATTCATGGTGCAATTATTGTACACACCGATCTCTATGTGACCTCCTTACTTGGCAGTAGCCAACAATGGTCTCCTGGAAGAGACATGGGTCACCTTCATTTAAGTTCAGCCAGAGGTATTTTCTAGGTATCCTGCCAGATTTATGTGTAAAGACACAAATTACCCTTAGATAGACACAAAGTGCTGGAGTAACTCAGTGGGTCAGGCAGCATATCTGGAGAAAATGAATAGGTGAAGTTTTAGATCGAGATCCTTCATCAGACTGAGAGTTGTAATTAGAGAAATCAATATTCACGCCGGATTTCCAGTAACCCTTGCCTTCCCTCTCACTTCATCCCTCCCCCATCCTAATCATCCTGCCAGTTCCACTGTTCGCATCCCTCCGATATCACCTCTTCCACGGCCAAAAATGGACTATTGTGAGCTCCATCTTTCCTTAGTCATCGGAGCCGGTTTTGATTTGTTCCGTACATTTTCATACCTCTAGTTTCCCTCTCCATGTCTCTCAGTCTGAAGAAGGGCCTCGACTCGAAACGTCACCTATTCCTTTTCCCCAGGGATGCTGCCTGACCCGCTGAGTTACTCCAGCAGTTTGTGTCCATCTTCGGTGTAAACCAGCATCTGTAGTTCCTTCCTACAGGTTGGGAGAGCAACATAGCTTTTCTATCCTGTCCATTGGAAGCACCTATACCGATCCAATTGATGTCTGGTGTCTATTTAGAACAGATACACTGGAGAATGAGTTGCACCATAGCATTCAGTGGGGGAATGTCATGATAAAATCTACCTGGGAACCATTCAATGATAAAAAAACATTCCTGGGAACCGTTACCACTTCAGGTAAATGATTTTAATTCTTTTAACAAAGCAACAAAATCACAGATGCTTGAAATCAAAAAGAAGAACAGGAAATAATGGAAATACGCAGCAAGTCAGGCATCAGACATGGAAGGAGAAATTATATTAAAATATGAGCTTGATTTTTCCTCTGTCAACGTCATTCAACCGAAACAAAATATTTGTATGGTAATGAATGAATAGTCCAATGGACTTGGCTTTTAACATTAAAAATGGTTGATTTACAACAGTTGGTTCCATAGCCTACTATTACACAACATACTGGTTTAAATCCCAACCATTTCCATCATAAATATATAGTTGTACCTTCATTTTAAGAGTTGATGAATTATTGAAGGAGTGATGTAACGTCAAGTTGAAGAATACAAATACATGTCTTTATAGATTACATTAAATTCAAAATATTTTATTCATAATTCTATTTTTAATCCATCCATGAATCCCTGTGCGAGAATACTTCATACAACTCCAAAAGATCACTTTATGAGCGAGCATGAGAGAAAAAGAGGTAATCGCTTCAGACAACTTTTTGAAAGAGAAAACCATGGGGAGATAATCATCCAAGGTTTATTGGGCTTGGCTCAGATATCAGAACTAGCAAGCCTCTCCCCAAATTGTTCTCTTAACACCTTGAAATATTATAAATCAAGAGTTATTTGAGGATTTGAGTTTAGGAGCAAGGAGGTCCTACTGCGGTTGTACAGGGCCCCGATGAGACCACACCTGCAGTATTGTGTGCAATTTTGGTTTTCTAATTTGAGGAAGGACATTATTGCTATTGAGGTAGTGCAGCGTAGGTTCACCAGGTTAATATCTAGGATGGTGGCACTGACATATGATGAAAGAATTGGTCAACTGGGCTTGTACTCACTGGAATTTACAAGAATTTAGAAGAATGAGAGGGGATCTTATAAAAACATATACAATTCATGAAGGATTGGACAAGCTAGATGCAGGAAATATTTACCAATGTTGGGGGAGTCCAGAACCAAGGGTCACAGTTTAAGAATAAGGGGTAGGCCATTTAGGACTGAGATGAGGAAAAGCTTTTTCACCCAGAGAGTTGTGAATATGTAGAATTATCTGCCGCAGAGAGCAGTGGAGGCCAATTCACTGGATTTTTTAAAAGAGAGAGTTAGATTTAGCTTTTAGGAATAAAGGAATCAAGGGAGATGGGGGAAAAGCAGGAACGGGGTACTGATTTTAGATGATCAGCCGTGATCATATTGAATGCCGGTGCTGGCTCAAAGGGCTGAATGGCCTCCTCCTGCATCTATTTTTCTATGTTTTCTATCTGTACATTCAGTTTGTTGTACCATATTGTATGGTACCATATTCAATATTGGACCATCCCAATATTTATTCTGGTTTCAAACTTTATAAGCATTATAGGACTTTAAAGGACACAAAGTGCAGGAATAATTCAATGGACCAGGCAGGATCTCTGCAGAACATGGACAGGTAACTTTTTGGGTTGCAACCCTTCTTCAGCCCGCTAGGAGATTTTGCAGTGGGCAGTCAAACTGTAGAAACAGGGAACTGCACATGCTGATTTACACAAACCAGCAATTTCCTTGAAAGCGGCATCACAAGTAATTAGGGTCAAGAAGGCTTTTGGCACATTGGCCTTCATCGGTCAGGGTATTCAGAGTAGAAATAAGGAGGTCATGTTACAATTGCACCAGATATTGACGAGGCCACATTTAGAGTATCACATTTAGTTTTGGTCACACTGTTACAAGAAAGATCTTGCCAAGCTGGTAAATGTGCAGAAAATATTTAGGTGGACGTTACCAGGGCTCGAGGGCCTGACTATAGGGGGAGGTTGAGCAGGCTAAGACTCTATTTCTTGGAGTGCTGGAGCATGAGGGGTGATCTTATAGGGGTGATCTTATAAGTCTTACATCTTAAGAAGAATAGACAGGGTAAATGTGCAGAATCTTTTACCCAGTGTAGTGGAATCGAGAATCAGAGGACATAGGTTTAAGATGAGGGGGGGGGGGGGGGGGGGGGGGGGGGGGGGGGGGGGGGGGGGGGGGGGGGGGGGGGGGGGGGGGGGGGGGGGGAAGATTTAATAGGAACTTGAGGGGCAACTTGTTTTACAGAAAAAATGCTAAGTATATGGAAGGAGCAGCTAGAAGTAGTAGTTGATGCAAGAGCTATCAAGATGTTTAAGAAACAATTAGAAAGATATATGGATGGGATAGGTTTAGAGGGATTTGGGCCAGATAGGGCATGTGAAAGTTGGGCTGTATTGACTGTATGACTAAGTCTATTCCCTCAACTGGTTCCTTTACTATTTCCTTTGTAATAAAGGGATTAGGTTCCTGATGAAGAAAGATTATATTAAGATCTGGCACTGAGCATTTGATTGAGTTTAGATCTTGCAGAAGGTAAATAGTAACTAAGTGAATTCGAGAAGATTGTTACGGATTGTAAAGGAACAGTCAAACCAGTTTCCTCCAGGGGCTAGGATTTCCTTTCACATTCCAAACAGTACAAATTTGTAGGTTAAATGGCTGCTGTAATTTGCACCTAGTGTGTAGAGAGTGGATGAGAAAGTGAGATGATATAGATCTAGTGTGAATGTGTTGGCATGGACTCAGTGAATTGGAGAGTACTTAAGGGCCTGTCCCAATTGGGCGACCTAATCCCCGAGTTCTGGCGAGTTTGCCCTTGACTCATACTAGCAGCATGGTCGACACGAGGTCGTAGGAGGTCTTCATAACTCTCCTTCATGATCGAGAGTGGTCTCCGCGTACTCGAGGCCTCAACTAGGTTGCGGCATTTTTTTTCAACATGTAAAAAAATGCCAGCGAGTAAAAGAAAGGTCGCCAAGGAAAAAATCGATAATTTTTACTCATAAGGTTAGTCGTAGTAGGTCGTAGTAGGTCGGCACGTTAGTCACAGGCAATCGAGGGTAGTCGAAGGTTGTCGAAGGTGGTCGTAGATAGTCTTCATCATAGTCGAAGGGTGGTCGAAGGAGATCGAAGGAGATCGAAGGAGGTCGTCTTCACTCTCCACTATTCGGTGTCCAATCTTCCCAAAGTTAGTCGTAGCTAGTCAAAGCTGGTCTTCTACATGTCATTTTTTTAAACTCTTCTAACCTCGCCAATTAGGGCGTCCAAGTGGGACAGGCCACTTAGATTTTCATGCTGAATTGCAAAAATCAACTACCTGCATGCTCGTTTCATTGATGACTAAAACTGAAATACAGGCACCTCACGTTTTATGTGTGTTTGATTTAAGTGTTTTTCGAAAAACGCATTTGTTTAATTAATTTACAGGCTTGCATTTTTAAAATAATGCACTCAAATTTACGCCTGGCAGCGTGGTTACATATATATGTAATGTAGGTGTTTTGGAGTTCCAGGTATGTGCCGCTTTTTCAGAGAGTAGTCCCCACGTAAAGCGCAAGGTGCCTTTGTCGACCTACATTTCATTTTGTTATGTATAATAGTTTGTCTCATTCATATCACGGCAGAAAATCCTTTCCATCTCCATATTATCCACAGTACAATACATGATTGGCAAAAATAAAATAAAGTATTTCATGCTAATCTAATATACCATACGACACCTTAAAAATTAAAAAAATAATATTGCACGGTGAATTCCATTGGATGGAATGATATAATAAAATCATTTCTTCTTTAATTCCTTCAGAGAAGAAATAAAACTAAGTGTCATTCATGATAATAATTAAATGTGCTATCATTACAGAAACAGTCACCAATTATTCAGGGACAGTACTGTCGAGGGCTTTCAAAATGCCAAGTCTTTCTCAATTTATATTGATTTTAATAATACTGCCATAGGAAAATTTAATGTGAAACGCCCTGAAAATAGATAGCCATTAATGCGAGGAGATAATGTGTTTGAAAGCTGGTGGTTGTCATGGGACGCCGTTTAATTAAGTCTTCTTTTAAACAATCTCCAGCACAGTTGTCAAGGGTGACGGAATGGGAAGGAGTAGCTTTAACAATGCCCTTCACTTTCATTGATGCTGCACTTTAGGTAATTTTTTTCCCCACAAATAAAATGCAGAAGGGTTCTTTTGCCAGATAATTCACTAACTTTGTTGGAACAAAATAAAACCTCTTCAATTCCGATAAGATTCAACCACCACGACAGCCTAAAAAGATTCACCTATGGGAAATGCAAACCCTCCTCAACTCCATCCAAGGACCCCGACAATCTTTTCAGCGGAGGTAAAGGTTCCCTTGCACCTCCACCAACCTCATCTATTATATCCGCTGCTTCACGAGTCAACTTCTGTACATCGGCGAGACCAAGCGCAGGTTCGGCGACCGTTTCGCTGAACACCCCTGCTCAGTCCGCCTTAACTTACCTGACCTCCCGGTTGCTCAGCACTTTAACTTCTCCCCCCATTCCCAATCTGACCTTTCTGTCCTGGGCCTCCTCCATTGTCAGAGTGAGGCCCAGCGCAAATTAGAGGAACAGCACCTCATATTTTGCTCGAGTAGCTTACACCCCAGCGGTATGAACAATGACTTCTCTAACTTCAAAAAGCCCTTGCTTTCCCCCTCTCTCTATCCGCTCCCCCTTCCCAGTTCTCCCACCAGTCTTACTGTCTCCGACTACATTCCATCTCTGTCCCACCCACTACCCTGACATCAGTCCGAAGAAGAGTCTCGACCCAAAACGTCACTCATTCCTTCTCTCCTGAGTTACTCTAGCATTTTGTTTCTACCCAAGATTACACAGAAACTCGATTAACAGTAAAACTAGGTCTTGATTACAGAATGGAGGCTACAGAAAGACTTAATTAGGTAACACTAGGTCTCGATTACAGAATAAAATGATTCTCCACAAGTCTAACGTAGTTGATCCTATTTTCTGTTACAACGATGGGTGCCAGCTACAACATAATCAACGTGGTTCCTGAAACGTGGATGTTGTCACTGCTGCATTCCATGTCTCTACATTTAGGCTTTGTCTGCAGGTCCCTGTCACATTAACACAATCCACATAGCTTTTTACTAGTTATTAGCCCTCATTATCCTTTCCCCTACAACTCTGGGTCTCTGGCACTGTGAGGCAGCTTTACAGCTGCATTACTGTGCCATCCCTCAGCAAGAGAAAGATTGCTAGCTTACTTGCAACATGTAATTGATATGGGCTATACCAGAGACTATTTGTGGATCCACTCCATTAAGGAAACAATAGATAGAGAAGGCAAACTGAAGCCGAAAGGGCCTGTCCCACTTGGGCATCATTTGCGCATCATTTACGCAACATCATTTACACGTCACGACGCCCGATGCGCGCATCATGACACGCATGTGATGAGCGCATGGCGTGCATTATGCGCGCATGGTGCGTGGTGACGTACGCAGTGACGAGCGGTCATGCGCGGTGCCCCAGGATTTTGGGATTCACAAAATCTCCACGCAAATGACGCCCGTGGGACAGGCCCTTTCGGCTTCAGTTGAGGGCTCCTTGTTTCGGAAGAAAGTGCAGATGCTGGTTTACACCAAAGATAGACACAAAAAGCTGGAGTAACTCAGCGGGACAGGCAGCATCTCTGGAGAGAAGGAATGGGTGGTGTTTCCTTCAGACTGGTTAGGGATAAGGGAACCGAGAGATATAGATGGTGATGTGGAGAGGTAAAGAACAATGAATGGACAGTGCACGAGTTACTCCAGCTTTTTGTGTCTATCCTAAGAGCTCTTTATTGGATTTACACATTCTCAGTAAGCTCTTATCTTAGCAAAAAACAGGCCACATTTCAACAATTCGTGATTATTCATTCATTTACTATTCTATGTAATTTTTACATATCCAAATGTAGAAATGGGGTGTGCATTCTATAAACAGATTATGTAGAAATGATGTGAAATTAATCCCAGCTATTTGTAAATCTCGATGATAGCAATAATTATCCCTTCACGTTGCACTTCAAATGCATGTTGCCTAGTAACTGATTATCAGAACAACGTAAATTTCCAGTGATTTAATAATCTAACCTTAAAGAGTACGTGTCTCCAATCAATATAGCTTGTTAAGTTAGATTTTTGATCAGAGGTACCCCTGTTCATCATTGCCTCCTCTGACTCCCCCTGCAGCCACTGTGTGGGACATTGTGCACCTCTTTTCAAACTCACGATACCCCTTGCTCCACCCTTGTGATCAAAGTCTTAAAGCGGGAACATCTACCAGTTAGCAGGCTTATTCCAGCACAGTAGAAATGGAAATGAAGTTGGTTTTACACTTGGAAGAAAAACGTTCACCAAAATTGGTGACTTATTCCGTGGATTGTGAAGTTTTCGAACCAACCCCCACAACTCGAATCTTGCATGTTATTTTTTTCTAATTGTGTTTTGCACTAATCTCTTGCTTTTTTTAAACACAGTCTTCTTTCTTTTAAAAATTTTAGGTATAATTTATGTTTTGCTCTGTTTGTGTGAGTCTTACATGCCTGTGTTAAAGAAGAAACTGCAGATGCTGGAAAATCGAGGGTACACAAAATGCTGGAGAAACTCAGCGGGTGCAGTAGCATCTGTGGAGCGAAGGAAATAGGCGACGTTTCGGATCGAAGCCCTTCTTCAGACATGCCTGTGCAAGATTGTCATTGCACCTGTACTTCACTATTTTGTGCGTATGAAAAATATAATCAGCATTGTAACCATAACAACAAATGAGGAGTCTGGAGTCCGGAACCCAGAACAAGCCTTTTACTAGAACCCTGATAAACAAGAATTTAAAAACTCAGCTTGGGGGAGTGAATCAAAGACTAAGCAAAGACTTAGACATAATTGAACGCAGGACACCAGTTTATGCCCTCAGTGGTCAGCATGTAGATCAGTGTGGACTGTAACATGGCATGAGTCAGGTAGAAGGGTCTCGACCCGAAACGTCGCCTATCTCCTTCGCTCCTTAGATGCTGCTGCACCCGCTGAGCTTCTCCTACCCTCGATTCTCCAGCATCTGCAGTTCCTTCTTTAAAACAATGAGTCAGGTTCGGTTGTTTCAATAAGTTTTCCTTCCAAGTTTAAAACCAACTTTATTTCCATTTCTACTGTGCTGGAATAAGCATGCTAACTGGTAGATGTTCCCGTTTTAAGACTTTGATCACAAGGGTGGAGCAAGGGGTATCGTGGGTTTGAAAAGCGGTGCACAATGTCCCACACAGTGGCTGCAGTGGGAGTCAGAGGAGGCAATGATGAACAGGGATATATCTGATCAAAAATCTAACTTAACAAGCTATATTGATTGGAGACACGTATCATAGCAATTGGGTTGTGTAGCTGCCAAAAATGTGTCACTTCATTATCTTATTTCTAGGTATTAGAAATTTAACAAGCTGTGGCGACTTTTCTAACTTTTGTGAAGACTTATGAGTTGAGGATTAGAATCAGAGAGTACTGGTATAGGCCATTCGGCCCATTGTGCCTGTGTCTGATATGTAAAAGAGCTGTCCAATAAAGAGCCAATTTTTAACTGGATATTATCCTATTTTCAGGTCTAAGTATTCCACCTTTGACAGAAACCTGTGTATTAGACTGAATAAGTATGAAGGAAAATGACTTTTACCGGTTTTTAAGAGAAAAATTATATTGTCAGGAAATGTGGTAATAACCATTGATACATTTTCCAATCTATTCAACTACATATTGAAATATGGTGGCACAGTGATACAGCTGGCAAAGCTGGAGCCTTACTGCACCAGAGACCCGGGATCGATCCTAACAACGGGTTCGTACGGAGTTTGTACGTTCTTCCTGTGACAGTGTGGGTTTTCTCCGGGTGCTTTGGATTCCTCCCACACTCCAGAGATGTGCAGGATTGTAGGTTAATCGGCTTCTGTAAACTGTATATTGTCCCTGGTGTGTAGAATGGTGTTAGTGCATGGGATGATCGCTGGTCAGCACGGGCTCTGTGGGCCAAAGGGCCCGGTTCCGCCTGTATAACTAAAGCAAATAAACAACTTACACAATAGATGATCATGTTTGTGATTCGTTCTACAATTCTTTCAAGTAATTTGGTAAATAGTTCTCTCTCACTGAAATTATTCAATTTGCTAACGTAATCAATAAAAATCATTGAAATAATATTTGACACAATAATGAGCCATGTACTGATATAGACCAGCCGCACAGTTTGATGAAAGTTGGCCTTTATTGTATTTGTGCTGGTTTCAAACATTTAACCAAAATTGATTTTTTATATACTGTTATTGATACAGTCAGACTCCAAGAAGAGTTTAAGGATTAATTCAGAAGATACAGCCAGAGTGCTAGTTTCGTAAGTCGTTTCAGGATTACGTCCCAAAATCGTTGAAGGATCAGCTCTATATTCTCAATCAAAATGGTGCATGAATTGGAATTAACGTACAGCTCACAGTGCTGCTCTGACCCAGAAACTGGCGGTTCAAACATGCTTTTATTGTCACGTGCAAACACACCGTGAAATTATTTTCCTATGTGCAGTCCAGTACAGTATTCCATACCCAAGCACATCCTCGATTAGCAAGTGTACAGAAATAGTCTACTGCGCCTTCATGCAAGAGAAGTCCAGTCTGCTCCCTAGTTCTTAGGAGCGGTGTCCGATCCAGGCCTGCCCCAGGCTGCTGAAGGCCTCCAGCCTTCGCCTTCCTAGGACGCAATGCCCCCATCCTCGCCCGTCCACCTTTGTGACCCAGGGCTCCTCCTGTAGCCAACCTTGAGGGTGCAGTAGGCCAGACCCCGGTTCCCTCTCCAACTGGCCTTGCTCCTCGCCCATCGTGTCCATCATTTGTCATCAGCTCCATCCTCCCAGTCTCCTGGGACAAACAGGTGCTGGATCGATGGACTACCTCCTGTAGGCCGCAGTCCGCCGGGTCTTGCATGCGGCCACGGGGGACGGGCAGGGGCTGGCATGGCGGCTCCCCCTCTGCCAGCCGCAGCCCGTTGGGCCCACTGAAGATAGGCTCGTGTGGGAGACCTTTGCCCTTGGTCTGAGGTCCTGATGTGTTGGTGCTGTCTAGCCCTAGGACAGGCATTAGAGTTGAGATAAAGTATTGGAAGAGGTGGCATATGCGATATTGTTGCCAGCTAAACCTGACCTTACACTCTCGAAATGCATCCGCTAATTGATGGGAATGATTGCCTTTGATTGTAATATGGGATTTACACTGTCCTCAAATGGAAAGAAAATACAATAGTTTATTCAAAATTGTTGCTTCTCAGACCCTCCATGGAGATGTGACATTCACAAATTCCAGTCTATGCAAGATAAATACAACCTGAATTATACTGGACTCCAACAACCCCTTCCATAATATGATAAAGAATTAATGCAGTCAGTGGTTTGGTTTGGTTAATTATTATTGTCGCATATACTAAGTCATATCTGTAAAGCTTTTGTTTGCACGTTATCCAATCAAATCTGATAATACTATACATAAATACAATTAAGCCGAAAATGTGCAACAGTTCGAGAAAGATACTGGAGTGCAGAATATAGTTTTTCAGCATTGTAGCGTAACAATACTGACAAAAAAGTGCAATGACCTCAAAGAGGTAGGTTGGAAGATCAGTCATGGTGTTTATTGAGTGGTAAGTTAAGAACAACTACAAAAGGCAATCGGTAATTTGGCAATGTGTGTGCATTGGTCTTTATGTAGGAAGGAATATGGATGTGTTTGTGCATGTGTGTGAGTATGTGTAATGTGTGTGTGAGTGTTTGTGTAAGTGTTTGTGTCATTTCCAAACTGTTAAACTGTAAATCTCACCTGTACAGTTGTAAATCTCACCTGTATATTGTTGAAAGCCAAGGACCTCATTTTTCTCAGTCTTTTTTTTCATGTACAATATTCAGGATTTAAAAATTTCTCTTTTGATGTAGTATTTATTCCCTGTGTTTTTTTTAACCAACAGTAGCGGTGTTGCACCTGTGGAAACAACATGACCACAACATGATGCATGGATGCAGTTAGCACTGAGTGTAACATAAGAGTCGACCATCATAAAACTCATGAATAAGAATGATCTCGCTCCTTAGAGCGTTGTAATAAATTCAGAGCTTTGCCAGTGGGATTACCACTTGAAATCATTTTCAAAACCTCTAGTCTTATCCAAATGTCAATGTGAAAACACACTGCTTATAATAATATTCACTGCGGTTTAGGAATTGGTACATCGTCGAGGTCATATATATTTTCTCAAAGTCATGGGCTCAGCTTGAGAAGGGTTCACAAAGCAGCTGTGGGCCTCAGGCTGGTTGCAATGGAATTCCAAATGAATGCAGAGGCTCCATTGCTATATTGTTTGATCCAGACATTGAGGGCAAAATGAGAGCAAGTAAAGCTGTTAAACAGACTATATAAATATTAGCCCATGGCTAGCGTTACAGTTCTCTCTTCTACACGTCAAGCTCTTGTGAACCTTTGTCAAAGTTTCGCATTAATTGCGGCTTTAAATATGCCTCAGTATTCTTAGTCATAACTGTTCCAAATTGTAATCATAGTAGTCGTATTAGTCTTCCAAATGCACAACGTAGTGAAGTGTGTTCATTGACTACTGACTTCCGTTTTGTTTAGTTTAGAGATACAGCACGAAACAGGCCTCTTGGCCCACCGAGTCCGCACCGACCAGCGATCCTCCGCACTCTAACAACTATCCTCCACACACTAGGGACAATTTTACATTTATACCAAGGCAATTAACCTACAAACCTGAACGCCTTTGGAGTGTGGGAGAACACCGAAGATCCGGGAGATCGCCCACGCAGGTACCGGGAAGAACGTACAAACTCCTTAAAGACAGCACCTGTAGTCAGGATCAAACCCGGCTCTCTGGCACTGGAAGGCAGTGGCTCTACTGCTGCGCCACCGTGCCAAAAACTTGAATTTTAGAAGACAAAAAGCAAAAAAAACTGCAGATGCTCAAAATCAGAAAGATTGGCAGAAAAGACTGGAGATACTGAGCAAGCCATGCAGCCACTGTGGAAAGGGTAAAGGAGTTAAGATTTCGGGTCGAAAATCGTTCGTCAGAACTGAGAAAGGGAGAAAAACAAGTCTGTTTTATTTTACAGGGAGAGATGTGGGATGGATAGGACAAAGGAAATATCACCGATAGGATGAGGTCCGGTTTGCCGTGGTGATAAGACGTCCATGAAACCACCTGGTTAATAAGTTAACGAGGGACGTTAGATAGAAAGAAGATAATCAAGGAATACATTAAAACTGCGAAACGCAGCATTGGATGGAATACCCAACACAACTGACCTTGTTAATGGAGAAAGATAAGCCAAGTCAATGTAACAGATGAACAACCTAAAACAGATCCCGCATGATCTCATTTAGGATTAGGTTCAGGTTTATTATTGTCACATATATCGAGGTACACTGCAAAGCTTTGTTTTGCATCTATCCGCATAGATCAGATACACTGTACATTAATAAAATCCAGTCAAACTCGAGTACAGTAGGTTAGGTAGAGCAAAGGAAAGATACAAAGAGCAGAGTACAGTTCTTAGCATTATAACGCATCAGTTTCATAGACAAAGTCCAATGTCCCCATGGGGTTAAAGGTGAATTGGACAGTACCCTAGTCTATGGAATTGCTGTTTAGAAGCCTAATAACAGAGTGGGAAAAAAATCATTCGTGAGTCTGGTGGTGCGTGCATTCAAGCTTCTGTACCTTTTCCCAGATGGGAGCAGGGAGAAAAAGGAATGACTGGAGTGGGACAAGTCTTTGATTATAATGGCTGCTTTTCCAAGGCAGCGTGAAGCATAGATGGAGTCAAGGGTGGGGAGTCTGGTCTGTGCGATGGACTGGGCTACATCTACAACTCTGTAGTTCCTTGCAGTTTTGGCCAGAGCTGTTCCCAAACCAAGCTGTGATGCAATCCGACAGTAGGCATTCTACAGTGCATCTGCAGGATTTTGTAAGAGTCGTTAAAGACATGCTGAATTATCTCAACCCCCTCAGCAGTATGCCTTCTTGGCCACTTTACAAAGCCAACCAGTTCTGCTGAGGATCAGTTTCTCGCTCTCCGTTAACACGGTCAAATCTGCCGGCATTTCCTGTAATTCTATAATTCCCTATAATCCAGATTTTGCATGTTCCTTTGTTTATGTTCGCTCCATTTAACAGTCCTCGCGAATCGGTCAACCGCACAGCATCACCAAGGCAACCCTAGCCTCAGCCTAACAGAGATATTCCCTATGCCCTACCCATCTATCCCACATCCCCATCCATCAGTAATATTGACTTGCTTTTTCTGTCTTCATTAACATGGTCTGATCTGCTGGCCATTGGCTCAGATGCGCGGGGCAAATTCTTTTATGCATGGTGGGAGCCTGGAATGTGCTGCTAGGAGTAGTGGTGGAAGCAGTCGCGACAGTGGTGTTAAAGAGGCTTTCAGACAGGCACATGAACATGCAGGGAATGGTGGAGTATGGATAAGTGCAGGCAAAAAGAGATTAGTTTAGCTCAGCACAGATATGCTGGGCCAGATGACCTGCTCCTGTCAGCAATGTTCTGACTCGGAGTCGAGTGTGTGCAAATAACTGAACTATTGCTGATGCTGGATATTTGTAGACAGTATTCTACATTTGAAATGAGCTGCATATTGCTTTAGTAACCACTATTTTGACATTGTAAACAAATGCAGGAAGAATCAGAAGAAGGTTCTGAAGAAGGGTCCTGACCCGAAACGTCACCTATCCCTCTTCTCCAGGGATGCTTCCTGACCCACTGAGTTACTCCAGCACTTTGTGCCTATCTTTGGTATAATCCAGCATCTGCAGCTCTTTGTTTCTACAGTAAGATGTGCTGTGGTTAGCTTAATTGTGTATTGCAAACTGAATCTCCAGCCACTGAGGGGATATTTAATTGTTTATTGCAGAGGAAAACATAACCATTACCCTCAAAGGATCTACAAGAGATATCACTATGAGCTCTTTAGCTCTTGCTCACTGCATTACCCCTGGTGAGGCCCAGATCACCAGTGTACCTTCAGAGCAACAAGGAATAATTGAGATAAAGCAGTTGAAAGGAAGGTATGTTACTCACAAATGCACCCACAGGAAGATTTCACATCTATAAGTTTTAACTTAGTAAGACTTTGGTTAGACCACATTTAGAGTACAGAGTGCTGTTCATTCGCCCCATTACCGAAAGGATATGGAGACTTTGGATGGATTGTAGAAGAGGTTTACTAGATGCAGTGGAGAAGGTGGAGAAACTTGGATTATTGATCAGTAAGGGCGTTAGGGGTTATGGGGAGAAGGCAGGAGAATGTGATTGAGAGGGAAAGATAGATCAGCCATGATTGAATGGTGGAGTAGACTTGATGGGCTGAATGGCTTAATTCTGATCCTATAATTTATTATCTTATTTTCTCTACAACATGGCTGAGGGGGGATCTGACAGAAATATATAAAATTATGAGAGGCATGGATAGGATAGACTGTCAGAACCTTTTTCTCATGATGGAAATGTCGAAAGCTAGAGGGCACAGCTTTAAGGTGAGAGGAGACAATTTAAAAAAAGACTAGACCAAGTTCAGACCCGTTGGGTCTGTTCCACCAACAGGTGGAGAGACAGAGAGAGGGGGAGAGACAGATAGAGCGAAATGCAACCGTGAGTCATGCATTCAGAATGTTCTGGAAATGAAGCGTCTGTGTCTCATGCACGAAAGCTGTCGGCAGCTCTATGGAATTCAGGGGAGGACCCCCCACACACACACACACACACACACACACACACACACACACACACACACACACACACACACACACACACACACACACACACACACACACACACACACACACACACACAGCAGGTCCGATCTAAGCTGTCAATGATGAAAACATATTTATTTTTAAAAAACTGTCAGGGGCAGTTGGGCCAGGTGCAAAGGCATTGTGAGGTCAGCAGCTGGGCAACCTTAATGTTTTTAAATGTCAGGGAGGGGGTGATATCTCCCACCCGTGTCCCATTGTGATGTGATTGTACATCTGTGAGATGGCACTGTGATTCATGCAGCAGTTTTGTTTTAGTAGGACCATGTGAAGGTTGCAATCTCTCACACCTGTCCCATTGTGATGGCATGTGTAAATGAGATCCATTGTGATTGCACATCTGTGAGATGGCACTGTGAGTCAAGCAGCAGTTCGATTTCAGTGGGACCACGTGAAGGTTCCAATCTCCCACCCCTGTACCATTGTGATGTCATAGATGTAAATGAGATCCATTGTGATTGGATCTGTGAGGTGACACTGTGGACTCATGCAGCACTTTGATTTTACAATTTTTTGATGTTTTGTGAACAATTTTATTCAAAATCTGGGGAAATAATTGACCAAATCTAGAGAGGAGTGGATTTCTGAACTCATAAGTTAAATCCCTACCGATAGTAATAATCACCGTGTTTTTGCGTCTGGTTTTCAAGGAGATACGTTTCACATGCAAAATCACACACACACACACACACACACACACACACACACACACACACACACACACACACAACACACACACACACACACACACACACACGCACACACGCACACACACACACACACACACACACACACACACACGTGTAAATGAGATCCATTGTGATTGTACCTGAAAACCAAAATTAGTAATCCTACAAAAACAAACCAAGGTCCCCATTTGCAACCAAAGACAGTATTGAACATGGTTAAGGTTAGTGTTCATGAGCATGATGGTTGTTGGGAAGAAGCTGCTCTCCTGAAATTGAGTGGTCATGGTTTTCAGGCCCCTGCATCTTTTTCCCGATAGTAGGGGTGAGATGAGAGTGTACCCAGGGTGACGTGGATCCTTGATGATCTCCACTGCATTTTGAGGCAACGCCTTCTCGAGTTTTCTTCGATCGTGGGGAGGTCAGTACCCGTCACAAATGTGGGGGGGGGGGCCTCCTTCACATTGTAGTAAAATTAGAAACATAGAAATTAGGTGCAAGAGCAGGTCATTCGGCCCTTTGCGCCTGCACCGCCATTCAATATGATCATGGCTGATCATCCAACTCAGTATCCCGTACCTGCCTTTTCTCCATACCCTCTGATCCCCTTAGCCACAAGGGCCACATCTAACTCCCTCTTAAATATAGCCAATGAACTGGCCTCAACTACCCTCTGTGGCAGAGAGTTCCAGAGACTCACCACTCTCTGTGTGAAAAAAGTCTTTCTCATCTCGGTCTTAAAGGATTTCCCCCTTATCCTTAAGCTGTGACCCCTTGTCCTGGACTTCCCCAACATCGGGAACAATCTTCCTGCATCTAGCCTGTCCAACCCCTTATGAGCTAGGAGAACCTGCCATCCCTTAGTGTTCTCACAAAATACCAGTTGAAGGTCAGTGAAGGGAGAAAATTGGATGGGAGGTTTACTGAGAAAATGTCAGACGGATGTTACAGAGGACAAAGTTCCACTCGTCCCATAAATGATCCGTTGCTTAAAGGAAAAAGGAGCTGGCTGGACTGAGTTTCTGACCTGGTTTTCCCCAAACTCCTGTGGAGTTTCAGCTCAGTTAACCTCCATTTCTGGCATTGCTCTGCCCTTCCATGCTCAGATTAGCTCCCACCCAGCTAATGCCAGGGTGACTTTACTAATCCCAGCTAACAAGTTGACCTTTTTGAGTCTGAAGAAGGGTCTCGACCCGAAACGCCACCCATTCCTTCTCTCCAGAGATGCTGCCTGTCCCACTGAGTTTCTCCAGCGTTTTGTGTCTATCTTTGACATTTATGAAATATGTACCGAGTTGGAAATGTCCACGGAGCAACACTTCTGCAAGTTTTATTCTGCAATGGAGGTTTCTGAAGTAATTAAATGAAAGAGCCAGGGCTGAGATGATGTAAATGGACTTAGGCATTATAAAGGCATGATCGAATTTGTTAACTCAGTATCCCAGACCTATGTTCTTGCTGCAGTACAGACAGAACAGTTTTCCATTTAGTTTCGCCAAACTATTTGGCTTAATCTTTTTTTCTGCTGACTGTTTAGGAAACAATTCTAAGAATATTATTCCTCTTCAATGAACGTCCTTTTACTTGTGTTTAGTACAGGAGCTGTACTAGTATTTAATTCCATGGCCCACACATCCACTCCACTCAATAATATTAAATAAAATGCTTACTATGTTTGAGGTCTACTTTCCCAAATGCAGAGCCTGAGGGACAATTACACAGATGTGATCTATGTGGTCAGAGTATTTCATTGACTGCGTAGAAAAGATTTGCTGATTTCATTGCATTAAGCAACGAAAAAAAACATGCCTAAAAATACTTTATTTAATACTGAATAATGCACTGTCAAATCAACCTCCCCTGCACAGGTTCAGTCCAATATCTTGTCCTATGCTTGTAAAAGTATTTATCACAAACATCAATATTGATGGTTTGTACAGTACGTTCTCCCTGTGACCTGCGAGTGTTTTCTCCGGTTGCTCTGGTTTCCTCCCACACTCCAAAGACTTTTAGGTTTGTATTTTAATTGGCTTTGGTAAAATTATAAATTGTTCCCAGTGTATGTAGGATAGGTTAGTGTGCTGGTCAGCACGGACTCGGTGGGCTGAAGGGCTTGTTTCAACGCTGCATCTCTGAACTAAACTAAACTAAACTAAGCTGGCAGGCTAGGTTAGAAGTTTACTCATTCCAAGTTTTAATAAACAGTTTGTTCATGCTGCAGCTTCCAATAGTGTGGGAATTTGTTTGGAAAACTTTTATCTTTCCAAGGCAGCTCTTGAGTGGAGGGTGAAAGTCGAGGGTCAGCTAACTGACTGCAGGCATGTCCATCGGAGGAAGGATGGAGATAGGTTAGTATCACCTTGCGCTAGGCTCAGTGACGGTCATCCAAATCCGGCTGTGGTCGTAGAGAAGGTCAGCAGGACAGTCGACGAGGAGGTCAAGTCGGAGGCTGATGAGGGCACCAGCGGTCGTTGAGGGTGCCGGTGGTCGAGGTTGGGCCACGTTGGTGTCGGAGGACAGACACGCACCAAGAACAAAGGAGGACCTGGCGTGGGATTAATTGTAGATTTGTCTGTGCCTTCATGTGGCGACTCAAATCCAGGCACACTGACAATTGGTTTGACTGGAAGTGCGTGTGTTCAGAGTGGTACTTGCTGTCATGTACATGGAATGCACAATAGTTTATCATTCACCCTGCTCCGCTTTCACCCACAACGGCTGGAAATGGTTGAGAGAATAAATCACTACAAACATTCTCTCTGAAACATTTCCAACCAAACTGAGGGAAAACTTGGCAGAGTTATTGATAAACCACTGTGTCTCCAAAGACACTTGTAAACCTATACAGATACATCATAAAAAGCATACTGTTGGGTTGCATCACAGCTTGGTTTGCAAACAGCTCTACTCAAGACTGCAAGGAATTGCAGAGAGTTGTAGCTGCAGCCCAGTCCATCACACCGACCAGATCTCCCACCTTTGACTCCAGCTACTTTTCACGCTGCCTCAAAAAAGCAGCCAACATAATCAAAGACGTGTCCCACTCGATTCATTCCATCTTCTCCCTGCTCCTGTCCGGCAGAAGGTAGAGAAGCTTGAAAGCACGCACAACCAGACTCAGGGACTGAGGTTCTGTAGAAGTGTCTCGACCCGAAACATCACCAATTCCTTCTCTCCAGAGTTGCTGCCTGTCCTGCTGAATTACTCCAGCTTTTTGTGTCTATCTTCAGACTCAGGGACTGTGTCATCCCTCCGTTATCAGGCTTCTGAACAATCCTTCTATAAGCTAGGGTCCTGTCCTATAAACCTCTACCCCATTGAGGACATTGGACTTTAAGGAACTGATGCGCTACAATGTGCTACAATGCTGAGAAATATATTCTGCACTCAGTATCTTCCCATTTGCTCTATATTTGATCTGATTGTATCTATGTATGTTATATCGGATCTATTTGCATAGCATGCAAAACAAAGTTTATCACTGTAGCTTGATACATGTGATCGGAATATACTGTACCTAAACCTAAACAATTAGGTTGTAGTCCAGTTCAATGGATTTTTTTAGTTGATTTCACAAAACACGCAAGGCATTCTGCTGGAACCTAAGAATCACAACAGAGCCACAAATATACCTTTTGATGACAATGCTGCCTCTGGACTCCCTACTCCTGCCAAGCAAAGTACTTGTACCAATGGGTGGTATTGACGTTGATGGTGGCAGCCTTGTAACTGGTACAGGTTCTAGGTTCCTCCACTGAGTGAGGTGGGCACGGGTCATACCCTCATAACAGCTCGGAGATGTTGACAGATAGCCAATGGAAATAATTTTACACACAGGCATCCGAATCCTTAGCATCAGCAGGTGGAAGGGGCCTCAATCTTGCACCCTGGTTAGTGGATCCTGTGTCCTGCAGTTCCGATAAAGAACTCAAACTTAGGTTACCTCTCGTGACGCTGTGGTATCCTCCACAGACACAGAATGAGGAAACAAGGAATTCAAATAAATAATAAGAACAAATGTTAGAATAGTTTGAAGAAGGGACCAGTCTGAGGAAGAGTCCCGACCCAAACGTCACATGTCCATTCCCTCCACAGATGCTGCCTCACCTGCTAAATTAATCCAGCCCTGTTTTACTCAAAACTCCAACATCAGCAGTTCCTTGTGAGTCTGCATCTTTTGGAATAACTCCTTCACCAAATCCAACCCAGAAGAACAAATACTGGTTTTACATTTGTGATGGTGAGGTGAATAATGCACAATATATCATTTCAATTGACTCAAAATCTGTGCTCCAAAAATATGAATAAACCCTAGACAATGCTCCTTTATTGCATAAAGAATCAATATTTCACATCTTGATGGTAAGGATTGCTATATTAAAGAGGGAGTTAGATGTGGCCCTTGTGGCTAAACGGATCAGGGGGTATGAAGAGAAGGCAGGTACAGGATACTGAGTTGGATGATCAGCCATGATCATATTGAATGGCAGTGCAGGCTTGAAGGGCCGAATGGCCTACTCTTGCACCTATTTTCTATGTTGCTATGTTTCTATAAGTATCTGGCTGATTTTGCAATAAATGACAATTTGTTGGATATCTCTCAGAATAAAATAGACGTCATATCTCAGCGGACATAATAACGGAAGTTAGGAACATTTTAAATTTATAATGTTCATTCATGTTAAACAGTTGAAAATCAGAGGATTGTGCCCAACAAAGTGTATAACTGGAAACTAATTTTGCTTTATGTATCTGTTCATTTATGAAATCTTATGAAACATTGAACATCGTCCCAATATTTCTGACCTTCTACGCTACCTATGGATCCATGGGCATGCCTGATGACATATCATGAGCCCCTCTGATCCTGGCTCAAGGCCAAAATACTGAATCATCTCAGATATCTTCAGTACGGTACAGGAACAGGCCCTTTGGCCCACACTTTGTGCGCACCAAACATGAGCCATGTTAAACTAATCCTGCATGTGATTCATTCTATTCCACTCTATCGTCTGCATATCCATGTGCCCATCTAAAAAGCCTCTTAATTATTTTTGATTTTCAAAAAAAAATAACTATAAAAAATAAAATAAAATAAATATATTGGAAACTAAAACACAACTCCTCGCAGTTGGACTTCCCTGTTGCGGCTTCGGGAACCCTGCACGCTGGAAGCCTGTGAAGAGCTGCATGGCATTATTTGTGAGGACCAAATATCCTAGAGCTAAAGATAGGACCTTTGGTTAATCAAGCCTTTCTCCTGACCTCTCTGTTGACCTCATGCTAACACAAGCCTTTAACACAAACTGCCTGAATGTTGCTGATGACAAGAGAGATTTTGGGGGAAAAAATTTCTCCTCAGAACCCTTTCCCCTAATATTAGAGGACACAGCTTTAAGATGAGAGGGGCAAAGAGATGTGCAGGACAACAACTTTATTTTACACAGAAAGTAGTGGGTGCCTAGAATGCACTGCCAGAAATGGCTGCCAGAGGCAGATACCTTAGTGGTGTTTAAGAGGCTTTTCCAGAGGCACAGGGATATTTAGAGAATGGAGGGATATGGACTGTGTGCAGGCAGGTGTCATTTTATGTTAGTTTAACATAGCCAGTAATGGTGCCATTAAAGCTGGCCATGTATCACTCTAATCATATTTAGAGACATAGAAAATAGGAGCAAGAACAGGCTGTTCATCACTTGAGTGTGATCCACCATTCAAGATACATAGATACATAGATAATAGGTGCAGGAGTAGGCCATTCGGCCCTTCGAGCCAGCACCGCCATTCAATGTGATCATGGCTGATCATCCAGTGAATTGGCCTCCACTGCCTTCTGAGGCAGAGGATACAACAAATTCACAAAGTGTGAAAAGGTTTTTCCTCATCTCAGTTCTAAATGGTTTACCCCTTATTCCTAAACTGTGGCCCCAGGTTCTGGACTCCCCCAACATTGGGAACATGCTTCCTGCATCCAGCATGCCCAATCCCTTAATAATTTTATATGTTTCTATAAGATATCCTCTCATCCTTCTAAATTCCAGTGAATACAAGCCCAGTTGTTCCAGTCTTTCATTCCAGGAATTAACCCGGTGAACCTATGCTGTACTCCCTCAATAGCAAGAATGTCCTTCCTTAAATTAGGAGACCAATACTGCACACAATACTCCTGGTGTGGTCTCACCCGGGCCCTGTACAACTGCAGAAGGATCTCTTTGCTCCTATACTCAACTCCTCTCGTTATGAAAGCCAACATGCCATTAGCTTTCTCCACTGCCTGTTGTACTGGTATGCTTACTTTCAGTGACTGATGTACTAGGATAACCAGGTCTCTTTGTACTTCCCCTTTTCCTAAGCTGACACCATTCAGATAATAATCGTCGTTCCCGTTCTTGCCTCCAAAGTGGATAACTGCACGTTTATCCACATTATACGGCATCTGCCCACTCATCCAACTTGTCCAAGTCACTCTGCATCCTCATAGCATCCTCTTCATAGTTCACACTGCCACCCAGCTTTGTGTCATCTGCAAATTTGCTAATGTTACTTTTAATTCCTTCATCTAATTCATTAATGTATATTGTATATAGCTGCAGTACCAGCACCAAGCCTTGCGGTACCCCACTAGTCTCTGCCTGTCATTCTGAAAGGGACCCGTTAATCCCTATTCTTTGTTTGCCAACCAATTTTCTATCCGTGTCAATACTCTACCTCCAATACCGTGTGCTCTAATTTTGCCCACTAATCTCCTGCGCGGGACCGTATCAAAGGCTTTCTGAAAGTCCGGGTACACTATATCCACTGGCTCTCCCTTGTCCATTTTACTTGTTCCATCCTAAAAAAATTCCAGAAGATTAGTCAAGCATGATTTCCCCTTCGTAAATCCACGTTAACTTGGACCGATCCTGTTACTGCTATCCAAATGCTCCACTATTACATCATTGATAATCGATACCAGCATCTTCCTCACCACTAACTGTCTCTGTTAGGCACTAAATGTCAGGCTAACTGCTCTATAATCCTCTGCCTTCTCTCTCCCTCCTTTCTTGAAAAGTGGGATAACATTAGCTACCCTCCAATCCACAGGAACTGATCCAGAATCTATAGAACATTGGAAAACGATCACCAATGCATCCACGATTTCTGGATCCACCTCCTTGAGTGCCCTGGGATGCAGGCCATCAGTCTACCCAACACCATTTCCTGACTAATGTGAATTTCCTTCAGTTCATCCGTCACCCTAGGTCCTCTGCCCCCAGTACATCTGGGAGATTGTTTGGTCTTCCTTAGAGAAGACAGAACCAAAGTACCCGTTCAACCCGTCTGCCATTTCCTTGTTCCCCATAATAGATTCACCTGTTTCTGTCTTCAAGGGACCCACATTTGTCTTAACTAATTTTTCCTCCACACATACCTAAAGAAACTTTTACTATCCTCCTTCAAATTCTTGGCTAGCTTACCTTCATACTTCATCTTTTCTCCCGTATTGTCTTTTTAGTTACCTTCTGTTGATCTCTAAAGGTTTCCCAATCCTCTGGCTTTCCGTTCATCTTTGCTGCCTTCTCTTTTAGTTTTATACTGTCCTTAACTTCCCTTGTCAGCTACAGTCGCCTCTTGCTCCCCTTAGAATCTTTCTTCCTCTTTGGAATGAAATGATCCTGCATCTTCTGGATTATTCCCAGAAACACCTGCCATTGCTGGTCCACCGCCATCCCTACTGGGGTTCCTTTCCAGTCAACCTTGGCCAGCTCCTCCCTCATGCCTCCATAGTCCCCTTTGTTCAACTGCAATACTGACACTTCTGATTTTACCTTCTCCCTCTCAAAATGCAGATTAAAACTTATCATATTATGGTCACTACCTCCTAATGGTTCCTTTATCTTGAGTTCCTTTATCAAATCCGGTTCATTACACATCACTAAATCCAGAATTGCCTTCTCCCTGGTAGGCCCCAGTACAAGCTGCTCTAAGAATCCATCACGGAGGCACTCTGTAAACTCCCTTTCTTGGGGTCCAGTACCAACTTAATTTTCCCAGTCTACCTGCATGTTGAAATCTCCCATAACCACCGTAGCATTATCTTTGTTACATGCTAATTTTAACTCCTGATGCAACTTGCACCCTATCTCCAGGCTACTGTTTGGGGGCCTGTAGATAACTCCCATTAGGGTCCTTTTTACCCTTACAATTTCTCAGTTCTATCCACAATGACGCTACATCTTCTGATTTAATGTCACCCCTCGCAAGGGACTGAATTTCATTCCTTACCAACAGAGCCACTCCACCCCCTCTGCCCATCTGCCTGTTTTATCGATAGGACATATACCCCTGAATATTAAGTTCCCAGCTCCGATCGTCTTGCAGCCATGTCTCTGTAATTCCCACAACCTCATACTTACCAATTTCTAATTGAGCCTCAAGCTCATCCACTTTATTTCTTATACTTCGCGCATTCATGTAGAACACTTTTAATTCGGTATTCACCTCCCCTCTCACACCGGTTCCTATTTCACCTGGCCTTACTCTCTTATCCCTTCTTGAACTTTCCGTCCCATTAATTTGGGTGTCTTTCGTAACTTTTCCGGTACTCTCCTCCCCTTTAACTCCATCCTTACACTCCCAAGATGACCATAGATGATCCACCATCTCCATGCCATATAATCATTTGCTATTTTATCAATGCCATGTCTCACTTTAGAGACATGGAAAATAGGAGCAAGATGAGGCCATACCTCTCTCGAGCTTGCTCCACAACTCAACGTGATCATGGCTGATCCTCCAACAAAATGTAATTTACCTGCTCTTTTCCCAAACCCTCTGATGTCTTTTGCGTCTGGAACTTTATGCAGTGCCTTTAATTTAATCAATGATTCTGCTGGTGATAAATTCTAATGTTCGCCATACTCTGAAAAAATAAATTCCTCCTTATCTCCATCCTAACTTTATAATCTCGTTACCTGACACGGTGCTCCTTCATTCTAAACCTCCCACTCTGCTAGAGAATCAATCTCCCCACATCCAATACCTCTAGCACCGTCAGAATAATGTATTTTCAATTAAATCCCCCTCATTGTTCTAAACTCTATATAATACATGCCGGACAATCCATTCTCTCCCCATCTGGCAGTCCTGTGTGAAATTTCCTTGCACTCCATCTATATCCTTCCTTAGGTGAGGAATCAAAACTGCACGCAAAGCTCCAAGCACGGTTTCATCAAGGCTTTGGTTAATTGTAACAAGACATCATTGGTCGCTCCCGCAACTCCTCTTGATATAGAGGACAGCACACCATTTTCCTTTTTAACTGCCTGCTACAGCTACGTGTTATGCCCCTGTCCCACTTAGGAAACCTGAACGGACCCAAGGTTTCCAAGAGATCGCCGGAGGTTTTGGTCACTCGCCTAGAAAGCCTCGACCTGGATCGACCGAAGCGTGAGCTGCATCTACCGACCAAAGATCCTATAGGATCCTTGCTACCGACCACACACACACATCGCGAACGTGGGGGCCATGGAGAGCGGAGGAGAGCTGTCTGCGCAATGAAGAGGAAGGTAAACGGCTGAAAGAGAGCACGCTAAGTCCTTTAGAGAGCGCGGGAGGGGTGGGGAGAGAAGGGGGGAGAAGGGGCGAGAAGGAGAGAGAAGGGGAGAGAAGAGGAGAGAGGGGAGAAAGAAGGGGAGAGAGAAGGGGAGAGAAGGGGGAGAGAAGTGGGGAGAAGGGGAGGAGAAGGGGAGACCTTGTCATGGGCAAGGTCACCAGAGGTTTCCGCTCAGGTTTCCTATGTGGGACAGGGGCATTAGGGGTGGCACAGCGGTGGAGTTGCTGCCTTACAACCCCAGAGATCCTGGTTCGATCTTGAATACAGGTACTGTTTGTACATAGTTTGTACATTCACCCTGTGACCACGTGGGTTTTCTCCAGGAGCTCCGGTTTCTTCCCACATTCCAAAGACATGCAGATTTAATTAACGGTAGTCTGGAGGGTTTCGGCCCGAAACGTTGCCTATTTCCTTCGCTCCATAGCTGTTGCCTCACCCGCTGAGTTTCTCCAGCACTTTTGTCTACCTTCGATTTTCCAACATCTGCAGTTCCTTCTTAAACAGATTTAATTAAGGGTGGAGGGGGGTGGGGGCAGTGGGGAAGAGAGCTCGGAGAAAAGACGGGGAAAAGCCATGGGGAGGGTGCGGTATCACGGGGGAGGGGGGCAGGAGGCAGCGAGGGGGACTAGAGGGGAAGGGGTTGGGGTGCGATGGGGACTCACAGCAGGTGCTGGTCGCTGTCGCTTCGCTGGTCGCTTCGCTTGTCGCTGGTCACTGGTTCTTCTCCTCCGCCTGGATCGGAGTCTCCACTTTCCGTTTGGCGACATCGGCGCCATCTCCGACTCCGCGCTGGCTGGGCTGGGCTGCTTTCGGTTGGACCAGGTCGGGTAATTTCCGGTCCCTCCATCCGAAACTTGTGTCTGCTTGGAGATCGCCGCCGGCCATCTATAGCCTCCCGCAGCTGCAGTAAAGATGCAATGGCACAGGAAGGGGCGGACCGTCCCACAGAGTGACAGTAGAAGGGACCAATCCGCGCTGCGCTGAATGGCAGGAGAGGCAATCGATCTGTGCATGCGTGGTTTTTAAGATTTTTAAACCTCAATAACTCTTACCAGCTTCCACTGAACGGAATGAAACTTGGTGCAACCGCAGCAGAGGAGAACGGTGAATAAGCTGGAGAAAAATCGTAGTGCTATCGCTTAGCGTTTCTGCGCAAATAGCATGACCGCTAAACAGGAAGATAACAAGATCAGTTTTTGACAGACAGACAGACAGACAGACAGACAGACAGACAGACAGACAGACAGACAGACAGACAGAAGATAGATAGATAGATGGGTAGATAGATAGATAGATAGACAGACAGATATTGAATGACGGTGCTGGTTCGAATGGCATACTCCTGCACCTATTTTTCAATGTTCTATGTTTTCTATACTTTAACAAACACATTTGTTCCCATTCTACCAATTCACAGACAACCAATTTTAAATCTATGCCGATTTATTCCACTGAATAGCATGGGCTTAAATTTTAACCTTTTGATTTTATCAAAGGCTTTCAGAAAATCCAAGTTTACCCTACTGACTGTTTTCCCTGCTTTATTAACAGCAAAGAAAATATCACATGTTCTGATCTGTACTGCAGCTATAAAGGGTGTATCACCAGACTCAAGAACAGCATCTTCTCCGCTGTGATCAGACTTATAGAGCCACCAGACTACTTGGGACCTGTTGGGTCCCATTCTCACTCGGGAGGCTGGTCCCCCTACGCAATATTCCACCTCTCCACCAATTCCAATATTCTTCACTCGCGCACAGCCCCCAACTGCGCAGGCGCGGCTGACGGGTTCCCATTATGATCCCCCTGATCCCCCCTCCTCTCCTACACCCCCCCCCCCCCCCCGCCACGCTCTGCCCCTTGCCCTAACCCCCCCCCCTCCCCCCACCATGCACTCACTCCATCCCCCCCTCAAAACCCCCCCATCCACTCTTAGCTGCTTTCCGGAGGAGCAGCCATTCCCGCCCATTGGATTCCCATTGTGACGTAGAACACGCAGGTATTACTGCGCAAGTGCAGCTGATGGGCACGGCAAGTGGAAAAGGGATTTATTAAAGCTTAAAACGTGAATAATCCTTACAATATGCCAACAATTTAAACGTTAAAGAGGAGATTTATTCAGTCCATTCTCACTTGTTGCATCTCTTGTTGCATTCTGTAGCCGGGGAGGGGGCACAGCTTCAGGCAGGGGTTGACGGGGGCCGGTGGGGGGGAGCGTCCTGCAGCCTGGGGAGGGGCACAGCTTCAGGCGGGGCTGTGGGGGGTCAGTGGGGGAGGGGGGGAACATCCTGCAGCCGGGGGAGGTGGACGGCCAGGCGGTGGCCATGGGGGGGGGGGGCTTTCTGGAGGGCTAGTATGGGTGTAGTGGGCTGAAGGGACTGGTTTCCAGAGAGCTAATTATGGACATTGTGGGCCGAATGGATTCTTGGGCTAGTCCTGCAGTTGGGGACAGGGAGGCATCAGGTGGGAGCCGGAGGGAGCAATCTGTAGCCGAGGGAGGGGACGGCTTCAGGCAGGGACGGGTGCGGCCTGCCACTGGGGGGGGTGGTGTGCGAAGGGAGGGGAAGGGAGGGGAAGGGGGGATGCGGCCTCCGGGGCTTTATTCTCCTTGATCCCAGGAGGGGCGTTATCCTCATGGTGACTGACAGGCAAGAAGACCAATCTGCTCATCTCACGATTTTTTAAACCTTCATAGCTTTTGTAATATTCCACCGATCGGAACAAAATGTGGCACTTGGAGCAGATGAGAACGGTGAGTAAGGTGGCGAAAAAATCCTAGCAATATAGGGTACCGTATTTGCGCATATTTAAAAACAACACAGACCGGAAGTGGTCAAGCTGAGAGTTTTAGTAATAGTATAGAAGATAGATAGATTCATAGAGTCATACAGTGTAGAAATATGCCCTTCTGTCCAACTGGCCCACACTGACAAACATGTCCCATCTACACTAATCCCACCTGCCTGTGTTTGGCTTATATCCCTCTAGTCCTGGCCTATTCATGTGCCTGTCTAAATGTTTCTTAAACATTGCGATAGTACCTTCAGAATGGGCCTTCCACAAGCTAGGGTACATGCCAATTCTCCAACCTACCTCACTGCAGGCGTTCGACTTTTTCTCTGGAACTATTACAACGCTGAGACCTATATTCTGCACACTTCTCTGTATCTTTCTCTTCCCTCTATCTCTTGTATTTGAATTTGGTCTGATTGTAGGTTGTATGGTGGTGCAGTGGTAGAGGTGTCGCCTCACAGCGCCAGAGACCCGGGTTCGATCCTGACCACAAGTGCTGTCTAGTACGGAGTTTATGCGTTCTCCCCGTGACCCGCGTGGGTTTTCTTCGAGAGCTCCGGTTTCCTCCCACACTCCAAAGACGTACAGGTTTGCAGGCTAATCGGCTTTGCTAAAATTGTAAAACATTCCTAGTGCGTAGGATAGCGCTAGTGTGCAGGGGATCGCTGGTCGGCACGGAATCAGTGGTCATACAGTGTTTCCACACGGTACCTCTCAACTAAACTAGTCATAGATAGTATTATCTGACTTGATTGGATAGCATGCAAAGTTTTTTACTGTACCTTGGTACGTATGACAATAATAAGCCTAAACCTAAATCTTTGGATGCTCTTTATTACTCCAAAGTTGCTATGATCATGACATGAGGTTTGCAAGCTTGTCATGGGGAACCATGCCAGGTGATATAACCCATCTCCTCTGAACATTAAAGAAATCAACTAAATTAGAGGGAAGCACAATAAGATATTAAAGATGACAAATGGTTTCCTTAATACGATGAAACTGCTGCCTTAAGTGGAATGAATGCTTACAACAAGGATTCCTCTAGAAATATTACCGGGCTAGACCTCAAACTCGAACAGCAGAATCTTGTTTAAAAAAATATTATATGCCAGATTGAAGTCCTAAATATTAATCTGTCCATCTGGAAGAAATTTAATTAGAAACCTCGCTGTCATCAATAGAACCTTCCATATTTGGCTCCAAAATAATGAAAATAAATCTGGTGCTCGCCCTAGGGGAGATTGTTTTATGAGCTCATTCCTCCTCATTTAAACAGCATATTAAAAGATAACAGCAAAGAGAATCTCACAGTGTTCCCATCCACACGTCCTTTGTTTTTCAGTGACTCAATGGCTTAGTGCTCCAGACCTGCAATGTAATCTGCGAGTTCCTCCTGTTCCAGTTGATCAGCAGCAGGCAAAAGGCAAATGTGCCATTGCCCCCTGCCTTGCCTTACTTGATAATGTTCCAAACTTAATTAGACTTGGCTGAAATAGCCCCAGTTACCATAAATGGAGAGGAACACATACAGACTAATGTCTTGTCGGCACGGTGACGCAGCGGTAGAGCTACTGCCTTCCAGCGCCAGAGACACAGGTTTGATCCTGACTGTGGGTGCTTGTCTGTACGGAGTTTGTACGTTCTCCCTGTGACCTACATAGATTTTCTCTGAGATCTTCGGATTTTTCCCACACTCCAAAGACACACAGGTTCATCGGTGTGGCGATTGGTGCTGCCATATCATGGCTCCACTGACCTGGCCTGAAGTCGAACCTCAGGTGCAGCGGTTGCACATCCCCCCTCTGAATGAGTGCATTTTTCAACTTACAATTTAGTGTAGTTTAGTTTAGTGATACAGCATGTCTCTGTGCACTCCAAAGAAACTGCAAGCTGGAAAGCGTGCAGGGAAGATTTATGAGAATGTTACCAGGACCTGAGCTATTGGGAGAGGTTGAGCGGGCTAGGACTCTATACATTGGAGTTCAGGAGGATGACGGCTGATCTTATCGAGGTGTACAAAATCATGAGAGGAATAGATTGGGTAGACGCACAGAGTCTCTTGCCCAGAGGAGGGGAATTGAGAACCAGAGGACATAGGTTTAAGACGAAGGGGGAAACATTTAATCGGAACCTGAGGTAGTTGAGGCAGGTATTATCATAACTTAGACAGGTACATAGATAGGATTGGGTTTGGAGGGATATGGCTCAAACGCAGGCAGGTGGGACTAGTGTAGATGGGGCATGTTGATCGGTGTGGGCAAGTTGGGCTGAAAGGCCTGTTTCCACGCTGAATTACTCTATGACTCTGCGGCCTGCAGGTTTGCAGGGTAATTGCGTTCTGTTAATTGTAAATTGTCCCTAGTGTGTGGGATAGTGCTCCATAACGTCAACGACATGAGCTGTTGAACGTCCCTCCTGTGCATTTCCTCCTGTAGTCCTTTTGCCCAAGGGTCCATTTTCAATCGGTTGTCAGCTTCTCTCAGCCAAAGCCAAATTCATCAGTTCTCATTTTCTGCAAATTTCTAACATGAGTTGCTTTATATTAATAATTCCGGAGCGTGCAGCCTTGATGCCACCACTTTATCACTATCCAGTACATTTGTTTATTCTAAAGCAATCTGTGCTCTGCTGGAACGAATATGAAAATGAATGGATATAGTTAAAGACAGATTAATCCTAATTCATTTCAGTGAAGCTGTATCTGCATGGCTGGCTTGAATACGATTAGGAAAAATCTTAACCATTAATAACCATAAATAATTTTTCCATCCTGCATTCTTTAAACACGCTTTCCATTAGAAAGTCATATCGTAATTTGAATTGAAGAATTTATTCTCAGAATGCAGGGAAAATTACCAGTTGAAAGTTTGTCAATATTAAAAAAATTTTTAATTGATTTTCTTCTGCATAAGATTCAAGGCCAATAGAAGCTTGAAGAATACACGCTGGGATGAAGTATACACTTAATCATGTTTAGCTGGGCTAAGCCAGTATGGGAAATCCAAACTTTATCATGTGTTATCCAGTTTTTAAATGAACCCAAAGTTTAAGATTAAGGTACAGTGCAGGAGACCCGGGTTTGATCCTGACCTTTGGTGCTGTCTGTGTGGAGTTTGCACGTTCTCCATGGGCTTCCTCCGTGCTCTAATTTCCTCCTAAATCCCCAAAACGTGCGAGTTTGTAGATAAATTGGCCTCTGTAAAATTGCCACTGGTGGATGTGAAAATGATATGACATAGAACTAGTGTAAACACGTTTGATGTTCGACGTGGACTCAGTGGGCCGAAGGAATTGTTTCCATCTTGTATCTTTAAACTTAAACCCAAACTTAAACTTTTCTGCTACATTCTTAGAAACGTCTGGTAATGTTACAATAAATTTTACCCTTAGCGCTAATCCAAAAATAATTAACGGTTGTAACGTTAAATTGGATATGTGTTAACATAATCGTGTTTTTTTTTCGTGGGTTTAGCTCAGCACAAAGGAGTTAAGAAACAGCTGGAAACAATAACTAGCTAATTATCAGTGCATTGAAACACGAGCTCCTTGAAGCATAAGATGAAAATGCAACAATGAACTCAAGTCTGTCATTCTGTAAGTAGTTTAGAATGGTTCGTATTGTTTTGTCAGAGGAGCAGAGGGGGGTTGTAATTGTGGCTGACAAAATAACACACCTTGGAACAATGGTTGCATGTCACCACTGATTCCACTACATCCCATCTGCAGAATTTCTACACAGGCTCTCTGTTGGACCGCTGTGGTGCTGTGCTCCTCTGCATTCTGAGATTAAATACTGGCATCAGATACACGCAGCTGCTATTCTAACAAACTGTTGGAGATCCCACCGATCTCGTCACCCATCTGCTCCCCCGCAATTGATTGAAGGCTATATTCTCCCTTCAGTAATGATATGGCCTCTTCCTCTTGTTAATTAAATGTTCATGGGCAAACAGCTCCACAGCATTGACCACCCAGGTTGCTTTGGCCCCGTGCAATATTCTTCTCTGCCTCATGTTGTGGGTTGTGTTTTATTGGACTTCAGAGATACGACACAGAACCAGGCCCTTTGGCCCACCGAGGCTGTGCCGACCATTGTTCACCCTATACACTAACGCTATCATGCACCCTAGGGACAATGTTTACCAAAGCCAATTAGCCGAAAAATCTGTCCGTCTTTGGATTGTGGGAGGAAACTGGACTGCCCGGAGAAGACCCATGCGAGTCACGGGGGGAAAGTACAAACTCCGTCCAGACAGCACCCGTAGTCAGGCAGCAACTCTACTGCTGCACCATCTGCCTGAACAGAATCAGGCATACCTGGGAACATTCTAAAGCATCACAACAAGTCAAGCAGATGTGAACCAGGAAGACAAAAGATATGACGTTTGTATGACAGCAAATAAGCACAAAGGGAATTATCAAGTTGATAAGTTACTATTAATTTGAAATACTCTGTCAAGATGTGGGTGTTTAAAGTAAAATTAATCATTATTTACTGGAATGCATCTTCGGGACATTATAAATAGCGACAGTTTGATTTAACCTTACATAACTTGCACATTGGTCATATCGAAATATGTTTGCTCTCAATGAAAAGTATTGGAAAATATCCAAGTAAGTGTATAAGGATAATTTCAAAACTTGAAGATCCTTCTAAAAGGTTCGATCCCGACTATGGGTGTTTGTCTGCATGGAGTTTTTTACGTTTTCCCCGTGACCTATGTGGATTTTTTTGAAATCTTCGGTTTCCTTCCACACTCCAAAGTTGTACAGGTCTGTAGGTTAATTGGCTTGGTATAAATGTAAAATTGTCCCTAGTGTGAGTAGGATAGTGTTGGTGTGCGGGGATCATTGGTCCGTGCAGACTCGGTGGGCCGATGGGTCTGTTTCCACGCTGTATCTCTAAACTAAACTAACCTTCTGTGAATAAATATGACGTACGGTCCCAAGGTGTGTGGAGATAGTGAGGTAAACATTTCAAAATTAACATATGACTCAAAGGTTGTAAATATATAAACAATAGATAGGATACTAATAGAAAACAAGGAGAAATAGGCAGATTGATGCAATGGGTGGACAGATAACAGAATTATGTCATGGTTATTGGACTGAAGTCCAGTCAAGTTTATTTGTCACATACGCATACGAGATATACAGTGAAATGAAAAGTGGCATTTCAAGAGTCAAGAGTGTTTTATTGTCATATGTTCCGAAACGAAACAGTGAAATTCTTACTTGCAGCAGCACAACAGATATATAACCATAGTATGCTGTAAACCCTTTATCACGTATCTGTACATTGTGGACAGCTCGATTGTAATCGTGTGTTGTCTTTCCACTGACTGGTTAGCTCGCAACAAAAGCTTTTCACCGTACCTTGGTGTACGTGACTGTAGACTAAACTAACTAACTAACAAAGAAATTTCAGCATATATATAAAAAACAGACAAATAAACAATAATAGTAAAAAAAATAATGACCCACGACTGTGCCAGTTCCCCAGTTGCACTCCTGCCCTTTCTTCACTACCTTGCCAATGTTTTCACACTGCATGTTTTTTAAATTCTATCTTGGAACCTTCCCTTTAGAAACAAGGAACTGCAGATGCTGGTTTACACAAAAGGACAAAGTGACTGGGGCAGGCAACATCTCTGGAGAACCAAATGCATCAGGTGAGATTTCTCCACATTAGTAATATATATTTTATTTCGAACATGTAAAACGTTCATAAAATGAACAATAAACCTATACACAACTGATTGAATAACTTCTCATAAACATCACAAATTAAATCTTACATGTTTGAAAAGGAGTAGGAGGAAGTATACACTTATTTATTCCTACCCATTCTCTGCGACTCATCAATTAATTCACAACATTTATCTCATCTACATGCATACATACATATATACATGCATACATACATACATACATACATACATACATAATACATACATACATACATACATACATAAGCCATGTTCAAGAAGGAACTGCAGATGCTGGAAAATCGAAGGTAGACAAAAATGCTGGAGAAACTCAGCGGGTGAGCAGCATCTATGGAGCGAAGGAAATAGGCAACGTTTCGGGACGAAACCCTTCTTCAGTCAGATGGTTTGCACGCATGCAAATATACATATATATAGTTTATAAACAATTATCCAAATTCTATGTACAACGTGAATATCACACTGTGTCAATAAACTAAACTTTAATCGTCATCACATCCCTTCCTCATTCTTATACCTCTGGAAAATATGTTTTTTTGCACTTCTTCTTAAACTGAGTAATGTTTGTGCTTTGCTTGAGTTCCACATCCAAATCATTCCACAATTTCAACCCACAGATTGAAATACACATACTCTTCATAGTTGTAAGAAAAACAAAGTTTCTTTAAATTAAACTTTCCTCTCAAATTATAACCACCCTCCCTGTTAAAGAACATTTTTTGTATATTAGCCGGTAGTAAATTATTTCTTGCTTTATACATTATTTGTGCTGTATTAAATTCTACTAGATCCATAAACTTCAAGGCATTTGACTTCAAAAACGGAGAGTTGGAGTGTTCATGAAATCCTACATTATTAACTATCCTTATGGCCCTTTTTTGCAGTGTGCATAATGGATGTAGGGTGCTTTTGTAAGTGTTACCTCATACCTCGACACAGTAATTTAGATATGGCAGCACAAGTGAACAATAAACAATGTACAGCGCTTCATGATTCAGAATGTGTCTTGTTCTTCCCAGGACTGCAATGCTCCTTGCTAGCTTTACTTTATATGAGGCATATTTTATATGTGGTTTCCAGCAGATTTTGTGCTTTAATATCACACCTAGAAATTTATTTTCATATCATCTTTCTATATCAGCACCATCTATCCTCACTTGTACCTGAGTGTTCATTTTACAATTTCCAAATGTTTTGTTCAAATTTAATGATAATTTGTTTATGCCAAACCACCTTTTTAATTTTCTCATTTCTGATGTGATCTCCTTCAAAAGCTGTTGTAAATTATCGCTGGAACAAAATATATTAGTATCGTTCACAAATAAAACAAATTTCAATATTTTGGTTACTCTACATATATAATTTATATACAGTTTGAACAATTTTGGTCCTAATATTGACCACTGAGGTACTCCACAAGCAATATCCAAGCATGTTGATTTATGCTCACCTATCTTCACAAACTGTTGCCTGTTACTTAAATAGCTTCTCAATTAATTCAACACCACCCCCCCTGATACCGTACCTTTCCAATTTATCAAGTAATATATTGTGATCAATGGTATCAAAAGCTTTTTTTAGATCCATAAATACGCCCACTGCATACTTTTTTTTGTCTATACAATTAGTAATTTATTCTTTTAATGCGATTAACACCATATATGTTGATCTGTTTGACCTGAATCCATACTGACTGTCAATCAGCAATTTGTGCTTCTCAATGAATTTGTCTAGTCTTTCAGTCAAGAGTTTTTCCAGTATCTTGGAGAATTGGGAAAGTAAGGAAACAAGCCAGTAATTTGTGAAGTGGTGTCTATCCCAGTTTTATATAAAGGAATAACTTTTGCAATTTTCATTTTGCTTGGAAATTTACCAGTTAGAAATGTGAAGTTACAGATGTGCGTAGTGATTTTGCAATTCCATCAATAACGTTCTTGACTATTGTCATGTCAATTTCATTCCAGTCATTAGAAGATTTGTTCTTACATTTATTTACAACTAGAATAAGTGGGACCCGTTGGGTCCCATGTTCACACTGGAGTGCTGGTCTCCCAATGCAATATTCCACCTCTCCACCAATTCCAACATTGGTGGCCAATCCAGGCTTTCTGGAGCGCTAGTATGGGTGTTGTGGGCCAAAGGGTGTTGTAGAGCGCAGGCCATCAAACTCAAATTCATAGCATTTCAAGCAGAGTGCAGGCCACCAAATTGCCAAACAAGTCATTGCATTGTCATTAAGCGCTAACAAATCATTTATTGCAAGTACATTGCAGACTCACAGTTCAGTTGATTCACAGCTTAGAATCACATTTGTGGAGTCTCCCTTGCGATCTTCCAGAGTGACTGACTCACATCCAGGCATGTGGGGTTTTATAGTCCTGCCCCCCCCCCGCCCCCTGATGGGGCGTTACCTTTATCGTGGTGATTGACAGGCGAGAGGACCAATCAGCTGATCTCAAGATTTTTTAAACACTCATAACTTTTTTTTTCATTGATCGGAAAAATCCTCGGGGTGCCTCAGCAGAGGAGGACTGTGAGTAAAATGGCCAAAAATCATAGCGATATATGGTAGCGTTTTTTCCAACATCAAGATATAGATATTCATGATTTTGTTTTCTTCTACTGCTCTAAAAAAAAGTGAGCTTGGATTTCTATCTGCATAATCATCATCAGTCCCCTCTTTGGGTGTCTCTGGATCATTGATTTTTTCTGCCAATTAACCATCATCTGCCACACCTGTGCCCAGAAATGTCTGAATCCTGCTGCAATCTTTACCACACAATACTGCCAAGATATGTCTTATCTGCAGTTTTACAAATGGTCGTTTGTATCTCCAAGTCCTGGTCATTAGTTTAGTTTAGTTTAGTTTAGAGATACAGCATCAAAACAGGCCCTTTGGCCCACCGAGTCCGTGCCAACCAGCGGTCACCCCATACACACTCACTATCCCACACACTAGCGACAATTTACAATTTTATCAAAGCCAACTAACCTACAAACCTGCACGTTTTTGGGGGTGTGGGTGGCTTGAAACCGGGCCACCTGAAGGAACACCCCACATGGTCACAGGGAGAATGTGCAAACTCCTCACCGGGAGAACATGCAAACTTCAGATTAAAATGGTAATGGCCAATCGCTGTCGAAAACCCAGAGTTTAAATTACAACAATCTGAAAACCAACCATCCACCGTGACCTTCTGATGTCTATTACCTTACCAACTTTGTATCCATGTTACCAATGTCTCTTTGGAACAATATACTTCAACCTTGCTAATAAACTTGCTGTATAGCACCTTATCAAAGGCTTTTTGGAAGTCCACATCATCTGTATTACTATCAGTAACTTTTTCTTAGTAACTTTAACCTCATCAAAATATTATTTCAATTGATTACATAAAACTTGCCCTTAACAAACCCCTGCTGACTTAATTTACTATGAATTAATTTTCTATGGTCCACTTTGACCATAAGACGAGTAATCCTGTCCCAGATCAACGTCTCTAAAAGTTGTCTATTGAACCTCTCTTTGTTTGGCTATCACTTGGGTACTGCATCCAATTCTGGTGCCAAAAACCTAATATGAAAGTCCAAGGAAAGGTGCTGAGAAAATAGCAAATGAGTCTGGGAACGATGGAATTAAGTGATAACGGATAAATGGAAAAAAATGGAATTGTCTAAAGAGCATAGAGAGTTGATTATTGTTTTGACTGAAATACACCAAATCAGGAGAGCTCAAGAGAGGAGTCAGGGCTCCAACCCTTAAAGACAATAGACAATAGACAATAGGTGCAGAAGTAGGCCACTCGGCCCATCGAGCCAGCACCACCATTCAATGTGATCAAGGCTGGTCATCCCCAATCAGTACCCCGATCCTTCATTCTCCCCATATCCACTGACACCGCCATCTTTAAGAGTCCTATCTAGCTCTCTCTGAAAGTATCCAGAGAACCTCCACCGCCCTCTGAGGCAGAGAATTCCACACTCACAACTCTCTGTGAGAAAAAGACTCTTTATGCCAAGCTGAACATTGCTGCAAGTTGTGTGGATGTGCTGCCTTTCAGAAAATGACTGAGAGGGAGAGTCATTTGCTAAGATGGATGAAAGTGCTAACTCGCTTTCCTGCGCACTTTGCCAGCTTTGCTGATGTTGCCTTGGTGTTATTATACCTGTCAACACATTTCCCAAGGTCTCTCTTCAGCATGAAATCTCTCAACTCGACAGATCCACCAGTTCACGGATTCTTCTGTAAGAGGTGATTGAACAGCACAGCTCTCCCATTGCACAGATAAGGCACTTAAACAATTACATAAATCCAACATGCATAATCAGGGTGATTGGCTATTAAGTTACGGATACAATTTCATAAGTTTGTTCGTTTTGGAGCAGAATTAGACCACTTGGCCCATCAAGTCTACTCCACCATTCAATCATGGCTGATCTATCTTTCCCTCTCAACCCCATTCTCCTGCCTTCGCCCCATAACCCCTGACACCCGTACTAATCAAGGGTTTCACAGGGTTCAAACTTTAAACAGGGCATTTGTCAGCAAGGATTCTTAGCTGCTCCTTTTGATTGAATGGGCAATAGCTTCTCATATTCTCATATTCTGAGATTCAAAATAACCACATATGTTAATGCTGAAGCAATATCTGAGTTAATATCTGCATACATTGGCTAGGTGATGTTTTGGGTTGGGACATTTCTTCAGAATGGAGAATGGTCCTGAAGTGAAATGACACCTATCCATGTCCTCCAGAGATGCTGCTCGACCCACTGAGTTACTCCAGCACTTTGTGTTTGTTTTGTAAACCAGCATCTGCATTTCATTGTGTCTCCACCCCTCTGGATATACAGGAGGCACAAGGGACTGCTGACATTGGTTTAAAATAATGGACACAAGAGCGCTGGAGAAACTCAGCGGGTCAGGCATCATCACTGGAAGACATGGATGGGCAACGTTTCAGATTGGGACACTTCTTCAGACTCATTGTATAGACTATAGAGGAGAAAAAAGTTGAACGAAAGGAGTGGGCAGACAAGCGATAGGTCGATACAAGTTGGGGGGGGGGGGGGTTGAGTGGCAGATAATTGCACAAAGGCCAGAGATGAAAAGATAAAAGAGCGTGGGATAATAAGATAAGCAGAGAAGATGTGTGAAATGTGACGCCAGGTGAAGGGATATAGGTGGAAGGGGAATTGGGGGGGGGAGGGGATAAGATAGTGGAAGAAATGCTTCACATTTCAGGCATCCTGTCTCCTTATCGCCATATCTCACAGCCTTTAGTCTTTTCATCTCTGACCCTTGTCCAAACATCTGCCAATCAACCTCTCCATTCTCACCTGTATCCACCTATCCCTCGCCTGGCTTTGTCCTGCCCTCTCCTCTCTTCCCCTTATTACAATCAGTCTGAAAGAGGTCCCAACCCAATGTCATCTGTTCATATCTTCCAGAAATGCTACCTAACTTGTTGAGTTACTGCAAGACTTTCTGTGTCTCTCTGACTATATTGTTCCTCTCTCACCTGGGAAAGGGAGTCTGGCTCTGAATTCTCTAGGGGGTTAGTGGATGCAGATGTGAGCCCATCTCCCCCTCCTCCTCTTGGGTGCCTGTGCCTGTCCACCTTGCCTCTGAAGGTGCCAAGCAGTGCCAATTCATGGGGTCAACCCAGAAGGATCCCAATGTATCAACCCCGGGAGGGAGGTGCTTAGTTTAGTTTAGAGATATAGCACGGAAACAGGCCCTTCAGCCCACCGAGTCCGTGCCAACCGGCGATCCCAGGACACTAACACCATCCTACAAATACTAGGGACAATTTACAATTTATAACAAGCAAATTAGCCTACAAACCTTGATGTGTGTGGGAGGAAATCAGAGCTCCCATAGGAGGAAACCTATGCAGGTCACAGGAAGAACGTACAAACTCTGTACAGACAAGCGCTCAAAGTCAAGATCAAACCCGACTCCCTTACTCTGTAAGACAGCAATTCTACCGCTGCACGGCCTTGCTGCCAGCGGTTAATTGTACAAGCGGCAGTGCACAACCATTAGTGTCGAGGTGGCCCACAGGACCAGCCTTCTGAATAAGCAGCCAGACTCCAGAGTCTGAAGAGCGGAGGGCAGAAGTGAGCATGTCTCCCATTCTTAAATTGGCCTGCTTTGGAGAGCGTAGAACACAGAACAGCTCGGCACAAGAACAGGCAATTCATCCCACAATGTCCATGCCGAACATTTACTGGTGAAACTAATCTCCTCTGCCTACATATGATCCATATCCTTCCTTTCCCTGTATACCCATGCGCCAGTATTCAAAGCCTCTTAAATATCACAATCATTTTACCTCCAACACCACCAAAGGCAGAACTTTCCTGGCACCCACCATTCTCTGTGTAAATAACTGACCCCACACAACTTTACCCCTCTCCCCTTTAAGCTACACCTTCTGACATTTCCATCCTGGGAGAAAGGTTCTGACCACCCACACTATATACGCACCCAATTATTGTATTTTACTTCAAAGATAGGCACAAAAAGCTGGAGTAACTCAGCGGGACAGGCAGCATCTCTGACGAGAAGAAATGGGTGACGTTTCGGGTTGAGACCCTTCTTCACCCATTCCTTCTCTCCAGAGATGCTGCCTGTCCCGCTGAGTTACTCCAGCTTTTTGTGTCTATCTTCGGTTTAAACCAACATCTGCAGTTCCTTCCTGCACATTTTATTTACTTCTATCGGGTGTCCCCTCAGCCGCCAACGTTCCAGAGAAAACTATCCACATTTATCCAACCATCTCCTTCTGACAAATATCCTCTAATCCAGAGAGCATTCTCGTAAACCTCTGCTGCACAAAATGCTGGAGTAACTCAGCGGGACTCAGAGGTGCTCCAGCATTTTGTATCTATCTTCGGTGTAAACCACCATTTGCAGTTCCTTCCTTCACAACCTCTACTGCACCCTCGCTAAAGCGTCCTCATCTTTCCTGTCATGGGTGACCAAAACTGCGCACAATATCCAAATGTGGCCTAACCAAAGTCCTTTACAGCTGCAAATAATTGAATAATTATGGTCTAAAAAAGAACATAAATGAAAATGTTAGATCTCTTATGGATTCAACCAACAAACATTTGGCAAATTAAAGCAAGCATAGTGAAAAGGTCTTGCTGAATTTGTTGAACTAACGATTATTGTGGAACAAATGCATTTTTTGTGATAACTAAAAATAAATTGATTTTCCTTAAGAGAGAAATGAAAAGAGCAATGCTACATAGCCCATTTTAAAACAGTTGAATCTAAAGAAAGTGCATAAAAGCATTATTTACTCTAGTATTTTTATTGGCAGCATGGTGACGTAGCTGGTAGAGCCACTGCCTCACAGAGCTGATGCATTAGAGACCCGGGTTCAATCCTGACCACGGGTGCTGTCTGTGTGGAGTTTGCACCCTCTCCCTTTGACCCCCTTGGGTTTCCTCCGGGTGATCTGGTTTCCTCCCACATCCCATAGACGTGCGGGTTTGTAGGTTAAGTGGCCTCTATAAATTGCCCCCTAGTTGTGTGGGGAGTGGATGAGAAAGAGGGATGACACAGAACTAGTGCAAAGGGGATGGCATACAATGTGGAAACAGGCCCTTCAGCCCACCAAGTCCATGTCGACCATCGATCATGTGTTCACACTAGCTCTAAACTAAAACTGTTCCTTTAACAGTAAAACTGAGAACCGATGATTGAAAATTGAGTGCAAGTATAATTTAGAGATATAGCGTGGAACATCCCCTCTGGCCCACTGAGACCGCGCTGATTAGCGATCACCAATTCTAGGCACATTAGTACCATGTTATACCACTTTCTCGCTTGTACACGAGCACTATCCTACACACTAGGGATAATTTACAATTTGCAGAAGCCAATTAACCTACAAACCCGCACGTCTTTGGAGTGTGTAAGGAAACCGGAGCACCCAGAGGAAATCTACGCGGTTACGGGGAGAATGTGGAAACTCCACACAGACAGCACCCGAGGTCAGGATTAAAGCTGGGTCTCCGGCGCTGTGCGGCAGCAAGAGACCATCTTGCAATAGAGGCCAATGTGCCATTTGCATGAAATACATGCGAAAGGAAGAGGAGAATGGTTATGAAACATGTTTTGCAAGGATCCAGAGGTCAGAGGATTTGTCACCAGACATAAATAATTTCTGTGTTAATTGAAAGAAGCAATGTCAAAACAACACTGATGGAACAGTGAGATGTTAGCATTCTTATGAATCAATGCAAAGGGCCACACTTTGTTAATAAGTGGTGTTTTATTAATTTCACCAGGACAATCATTCATTCTCATAATAAACAGGCAATAACAACCTGACATTCTCCATGTGTTCTTTACATTTCCGTCACTTAGAGCAGACATTGGATGTTATTGACCGAACGTTTTCACTGACATTGAGAAATAAATCTGTCAGGATCAGATTTGATTGTTTTAGGCCAATTTTATGTCATGAAATCAATGAATCATTGCTGTACACAAGAAGGTTATTCAACCCATCAAGGCCTTACCAGCTTTCCGCAGGAGAAACCAATCAATCTCATTTACCTCTCTTTCCGTATTGTTCCACAGCTATTCCACTCCAAAGTATCTATATATTTTCTTATTGAAAGCGACTTCTGCTTCCACCACCATTCCAAGGCACGATGACTTGTTGCATGAATATGTTCTTCCTCACGCCAACCCTTACCTCAGTGGTGACCTTCAGACTATCTTTGATTGGACTTTACAGGCCTTACCTGGCACTAAGCCTCATTCTCTTATCATGTAACCGTACACTGTAAATGGCTCGATTGTAACCATGTATGGTCTTTATGTTGACTGGATAGCACGCAACAAAAGCTTTTCACTGTACATCAGTCCACGTGACAATAAACTAAACGGAACTGAGGGGAAAATGAGATGTTTTCACGAGTGGAAGAATCTGCAGTGTGGGACATTGTTTCAATATTATGGGACAGTCATCTGAGAGCTATTGGAACCATTGCTGAAATTCTTTTGTTTGGGAGTTGAGACTATTGAAGTATTTAAGGAGGCAGTAGATAAGTTATATAAGAGGCGATAGATGATGCCTGGGGCAGATCAACCATAATTGTATTGTATAGCAGGGCAAGATTGACAAGCCAAGTGTCCTGCTCCTATTTTCCTAATCTCTGATTTCATGTCAATTATTCCCAAAGTGCCTTTTTTTAAATCCTCCCAATAGTTGGTGGTAGAACAACATTTAAAGATACTATAACGACATTTAATGGTACCATAACAACATTTAACTCATAGTACATGGATCGGGACGTTTAGAGGGACAAACGTGGCATGTGGAACTAGTGTAGATGGGGCATCCTGGTCAACACGGGCAAGCTGGAAAAGAGCATGTTTCCTATGCTGTATGACTCTATGACTCGAATTAGACATCCGTCCCTGTATTAAAACATGTCTTATCATATTGATATCCTTAGTGATCATAACAAAATCATCATTGATGATGTATCTGAAGCCTTTGATTAATTCGACTGCACTTTAATTTTATCTCACCTCTTAGTCATCCTGTTTAAGAAGGAACTGCAGATGCTGGAAAATCGAAGATAGACAAAAATGCTGGAGAAACTCAGCGGGTGAGGCAGCATCTATGGAGCGAAGGAAATAGGCAACGTATCTGGTCGAAACCCTTCTTCATCCTGTTGGGTTGAGAGACATTTACTGGGTTTCATTCTTATCCAGCAAATTAAATTCAATGAGTCATCTGCAGCGGCCATCCTGCTACATCCGCCACCGCCTGACCACCCTCCACCCCCCCACCACACAACGCTTCGTCCTCAGTCCACTCACCTGCCTTCCTCCGGCCACAACCCCCATCCTTGCCGCGTGTTCACCATCCCCCCCGGACCTCCCCCTCTCCGATATCGAACGGTCTGTCCTCAGTAGAGGTCTCACCTTTGTCCCCCTCCGTCCCCACCTCAATGAGTTCCGCGCCCACCACGACTTGGAGCTCTTCTACCGTCGCCTCCGCCTCACAGCGTTCTTCCATGGGAAGAAGCCCTCGCCCCCCACTGATGATCCCTTTTCCTGTCTCCCACGTACGCCTCCACTTGGACCCCCCTCGTAGCCTTCGGCTGTAGAACTATTTATCCAGAACTGCCGTCGGGACAATCAACCGCCTCGACTTCTCCACTCCCCTGTCTCACTCCAATCTCTCCAGCCCTGAACGTACTGCCATCGACTCACTCCGTAACAACCCAGACTGGGTTATCAAACCCGCCGACAAGGGAGGTGCCGTGGTAGTCTGGCGCGTCGATCTCTACAAAGCGGAGGCCGCGCGCCAACTCTCGGACACCTCCTCCTACTTACCCCTGGACCATGACCCCACTGACGAACACCAGGCCACCATCTCGAGCACCATAACCAACTTCATCAGCTCCGGCTCCCTACCCCCCCGAGCCTCCGGCCCCACCGAACACATTTCCACATACCTTGACGCCATCCTATCCCCCTTTGTTAAATCCCTCCCCACCTATGTTCAAGACACCTCAGACACTCTCCGTCGGCTCCGTGCATTCCATTCTCCAGGCCCCCATCCTCTCATCTTTACCATGGACGTCCAGTCACTCTACACCTCCATCCCCCACCAGGACGGTCTCAAAGCCCTCCGGTTCTTCCTCGACCAGAGGAGCAACCCATACCCGTCCACTGACACCCTCTCCGCCTAGCAGAGTTGGTCCTCACCCTCAATAACTTCTCTTTTGATTCCTCCATTTCCTCCAAACACAAGGCGTAGCTATGGGCACACGCATGGGCCCCAGCTACGCTTGCCTCTTTGTTGGGTACGTCGAACAATCCTTGTTCTCGGCGTACCAGGGCCCCATCCCCGACCTCTACCTCCGTTACATCGACGACTGCTTTGGTGTCACCTCCTGCACCCACACACAACTGACTGACTTCATTCATTTCACCACCAACTTCCATCCGGCACTCAAATACACTTGGACCATTTCCGACATTTCCCTACCATTCCTTGACCTCACCATCTCTATTGTAGGTGGTATGCTCCTGACCGACATCCACTACAAACCAACTGATTCCCACAGCTACCTGGACTACTCTTCCACCCACCCTGCTTCCTGTAAGGACTCCATCCCCTATTCCCAATTCCTCCGTCTACGCCGCATCTGCTCCCAGGATGAGGTGTTTCACACCAGGTCATCACAAATGGCCTCATTCTTCAGAGAACGGGGATTCACCTCCCCCACTATTGATGAGGCTCGCACCAGGGTCTCTTCCATACCCCGCAACACTGCCCTCGCTCCCCATTCCCCCATCGCAAAGGGCAGAGTCCCCTGGTCCTCACCTTTCACCCCACCAGCGGCAAATACAACATATAGTCCTCCGCCATTCGCCACCTCCAACGTGACCCTCCACCCGCCACATCTTCCCATTTCCCCCCTGTCTGCCTTCCGCAAAGACCGCTCCCTCCGCAACTCCCTTGTCAATTCTTCCCTCCCCTCCCGCTCTACCCTTCCCCGGGCACTTTCCCTTGCAAACCGCAAGAAATGCAACACTTGTCCCTTCACTCCCCTCTCCACTCCTTTCAGGGACCCAAGCAGTCCTTCCAGGTCCGACAGAGGTTCACCTGCACCTCCTCCAAACCTCATCTACTGCATCCGCTGCTCCAGATGATCTATATCGGTGAGACTAAGCGGAGGCTTGGCGATCGCTTCGCCGAACACCTCCGCTCGGTCCGCAATAACCAACCCGACCTCCCGGTGGCTCAGCACTTCAACTCCCCTCCCATTCCACATCCGACCTCTCGGTCCTGGGCCTCCTCCACGGCCAGAGTGAGCAACACCGCAAGCTGGAGAACAGCACCTCATAATCCGCTTGGGGAGTCTGCATCCTTTGGGCTTGAACATTGAATTTTCTCAATTCTGTTAACCCTTGCTGTCTCCTCCCCTTCCCACCTCTCCCTCAGCCCTCGGGCCCTGGCATTCCCTCTATCTCTATCTCCCTCCCCCACCCCAGTCACACCAGCTTCTCATTTTCACACCACAAACAGCTTACAATGGCTTGTTCCCTTTATCATCGATACGTTTTTGCATATCTTTCATTCATTGTTCCTTATCTCTCCACATCACCGTCTATATCTCTCGTTTCCCTGATCCCTGACTAGTCTGAAGAAGGGTCTCGACCCGAAACGTCGCCTATTTCCTTTGCTCCTTAGATGCTGCTGCACCCGCTGAGTTTCTCCAGCTTTTTGTGTACCCTGCTACAATTGCTCTGCTCCTCTGGCATCCCTAAGGCCCTTTACATTAGTTGTCCACTTCCCTCCGTGGATGCTGACTGACCCGCTGAGTTCCTCCAGCACTTTGAATTTAGATCAAGATTCCAGCGCCTGCAGTTCCTTGTGTCTCCAATACTATGTAGAGACTGTACATCTTAAAAAAAGATTATTTTCCTGCTCGCCACCATATACACAAAAACATCCCAAGAAAGGATGGAAACTAAGATTACTCATTCAAAGGTGAAAATAGTATGTGAGGATGCTGAAGATGAGTGAGTGTAAGGAGGGATGTGTACTTCCCTAGTTTAGTTTAGTTTAGTTTAGAGATACAGCGCAGAAACAGGCCCTGCAGGGCACCGACCAGCGATCCCTGCACATTAACACTATCTTACACACAATAGGGACAATTTACATTTATGCTAAGCCAATTAACCCACAAACCTGTACGTCTTTGGACAATGGGAGGAAACTGAAGATCTTGGAGAAAACCTACGCAGATCACGGGGAGAGCTTACAAACTCCGTGCAGACAGCACTCATGGACAGGATCGAACCCAGCCCCATGGCGCTGTAAGGCAGCAATTCTACCGTTGCAGCATCATGGAGCATCATTTAAAGCATCATGAAGACAACTTGTGAACAGGTCTATCCGCAAGAAATGCAACACTTCTCCCTTCACCTCCCCCCTCCACTCCTTTCAGGGACCCATGCAGTCCTTCCAGGTCCGACAGAGGTTCACCTGCACCTCCTCCAACCTCATCTACTGCATCCGCTGCTCCAGATGCCAGATGATCTATATCGGTGAGACCAAGCGGAGGCTTGGCGATTGTTTCGCCGAACACCTCCGCTCGGTCCGCAAAAAACCAACCCGACCTCCCGGTGGCTCAGCACTTCAACTCCCCCTCCCATTCCGTATCCGACCTCTCGGTCCTGGGCCTCCTCCACGGCCAGAGTGAGCAACACCGCAAGTTGGAGGAACAGCACCTCATATTCCGCTTGGGGAGTCTGCATCCTCTGGGCTTGAACATTGAATGTTCTCAATTCTGTCAACCCTTGCTGTCTCCTCCCCTTCCCACCTCTCCCTCAGCCCTCGGGCCCTGGCATTCCCTCTATCTCTATCTCCCTCCCCCACCCTAGTCGCACCAGCTTCTCATTTTCACACCACAAACAGCTTACAATGGCTTGTTCCCTTTATCATCGATACTTTTTTGCATATCTTTCATTCATTGTTTCTTTATCTCTCCACATCACCATCTATATCTCTCGTTTCCCTGATCCCTGACCAGTCTGAAGAAGGGTCTCGACCCGAAACGTCGCCTATCTCCTTCGCTCCTTAGATGCTGCTGCACCCGCTGAGTTTCTCCAGCTTTTTGTGTACCCTGCTACAATTGCTCTGCTCCTCTGGCATCCCTAAGGCCCTTTACATTAGTTGTCCACTTCCCTCCGTGGATGCTGACTGACCCGCTGAGTTCCTCCAGCACTTTGAATTTAGATCAAGATTCCAGCGCCTGCAGTTCCTTGTGTCTCCAATACTATGTAGAGACTGTACATCTTAAAAAAAAGATTATTTTCCTGCTCGCCACCATATACACAAAAACATCCCAAGAAAGGATGGAAACTAAGATTACTCATTCAAAGGTGAAAATAGTATGTGAGGATGCTGAAGATGAGTGAGTGTATGGAGGGATGCGTACTTCCCTAGTTTAGTTTAGTTTAGTTTAGAGATACAGTGCAGAAACAGGCCCTGCAGGGCACCGACCAGCGATCCCTGCACATTAACACTATCTTACACACAATAGGGACAATTTACATTTATGCTAAGCCAATTAACCCGCAAACCTGGACGTCTTTGGACGATGGGAGGAAACTGAAGGTCTTGGAGAAAACCCACGCAGATCACGGGGAGAGCTTACAAACTCCGTGCAGACAGCACTCATGGACAGGATCGAACCCAGCCCCATGGCGCTGTAAGGCAGCAATTCTACCGTTACGCCACCGTGCCGCAGCTTCATGGAGCATCATTTAAAGCATCATGAAGACCACTTGTGAACAAGTCTAATTATTTGGTATAAGAGACTTAGTGCTCTGCAATAGAAATGTTACTCGTAGGAGAAATATGTATCTGGCTGAGGATTCAAGATGGTAATTGAAACCTACTTTTAATTGGGTGCCGGTGCCTGCACTTTTCAAACTGCAGCATTATTGCAAAGCAGAACGGTTGGATTTTCTGGCAGCATTTTAACAGAATTATGATTGCTGCCAGTTGTTGTGACTACGTCCATTTTTCAGGCTGGAAATAAATGGCTTGTTCACTTTCTTGTTTGCAGGTTGATATTTCAGCCAATCTTGAGGATTGTTCTATTTCACAAGCATCTGAAGCATGATTCTGATTTTTCTGCCTTGATGAGGTATGTCCATACTGTGAAAGACTTTATGTAGAAATAAGTACCTAGACATTAAACCATTGAACCGATGTCTTGGCATGTTGTACAATTCAATTTTGATGAAATATAAAATGAAATGGATATTGCCTCACTGTGATCAGCTCTTATTTTAGTTTAGTTTGGAGATACAGTGTGGAAACAGGCCCTTCGGGCCACCTAGTCTGTTCGGACTAGCGATCACCATACATTAAAAGTATCCTATAAAAGTATCCTATCCTATCCTAGGGACAATTTACAATTATACCAAGCCAATTAAAACTACAAACCTGCACGGCTTTGGAGTGTGGGAGGAAAACAGAGATCCCGGAGAAAACCTACGCAGGCATGGGGAGAACGTACAAACTCTGTACAGACAGCACCCATGGACGGGATCGAACCCGGGTCTCTGATAACTCTAGCGTCATGCCACCGTCTCACAGCCGGATGTGGAATCCTACGCCAGGAATCTAATTGAGGTGGGACCACGTTAATTAATGTTCTTACCTTTCTTTCTCTTCCTTGATCGCTCTTCACCACCATCCTAACACCAGCGCGTAAGCATCAACCCTCCCTACATCCCAACCCCACATCAACTGCTAAACATCTGACTGGTTAACTTAAACCATAAGACCAAAAGACACAGCAGCCGATTAGGCCATTCCGCATTCAAGTCTACTCCATCAATCGATCATGGCTGATCTATCTTTCCCTCTCAACCCTATTCCCCTACCTTCTCCCCTTAACCTATCAACCTCCACTTTAAAAATACCTAATGTCTTGGGATCCACAGCCATCTGTGGCAATTAATTCCACAGATTCATCACCGTCTGGCTAAAGAGAGTGACCTAAACCCACTCCTTCCGCCTGGCAACCGGCTCCCGCACCGACAGCCCCTTCCCAACCTTGCCTGACCTAATGCCTCTGGTAAGTTGACACTTCACTGCCAACCTCCCATCTGTCTGAAGAAGGTCCTGAATCGAAACGTCACCTATCCATTTTGTCCAGGGTCGCTGCCTAACAAGCATTTTGTGCCAATGCCGAGCAGACTCGTCCATCTACAGATTCCAACACAAATCCTTCTCCCTGCCAGTCACAGTGGCATTATTTTACCCACCCACACATAGACCATCTCTGGACACACATTCAACAGGTTTCTGTTGCACAGCCCAACGTGGTGAAATGCACAAGCAGAAAGACTTTTTTAGAGACTTTGTCTTTGCAAATCAATGTCATTTTAAAACTATTTTATGAAAGACGTGCATTTATCGATCCACAGAATCAAACAGCAATGAAACAAAAGCCTTCTTCACTACGGCCACTTGTGATGCCACTTTCGGAGATACCACATGTTCTCCCGTTTGACCACAGAGCTCTACCATTCACTGTGAAAAGTCCTGCCCTGGTTTGTCTTCCCTTTTTTGCAACACCTTGAACTTGTCTGAATTAAACTCTATTTGGTATTCCTCGGCCTACTTACCGAGCTGATCAAGATCTTGATGTTTAGGATAACCCGGTGGTGTAAAGATAGAACTACTTACAGTGCCAGAAACCCTGGTATAATCCTGACTACAGATGCTTGTCTGTACGCAGTTTGTACGTTCTCCCCGTGAAATTTGTGGGTTTCTTTGGTTTTCTCCCAGGCACGAGACGTACAGATGTTAGGTTAATTAGCTTGGTATTAATGTCTAAATGTAAAATTGTCCCTAGTGTGTGTAGGGTAGTACTAATGTGCGGGCATCGCTGGCTGGTGCGGACTCGGTGGGCCTAAGGGCCTGTTTCCCGCACTTTTAACTTTAAATTAAACAGAATGAAACTAAATTCCTCATTACTTTGTTCACTGTCTACATACCACCTATTTTAGTGTCATCTGCAAACTTACTAACTGTAATGAGTCGACTCGACCACACATCGAGATACAACGCATGTTTATTAAATCTACTTACAGCAAGGATCTGCAGTCGTCACATCTCCGAGCTGTTACTCATTCTAACTAGCGTAGGGAAGCTCTTGATTATAATAGGCGGACTCACTACTAACAAGCACTATAATTGGATAGTATGAAATAACCAATCTACACTAACCATGCCTTGTGCATTATCATGCAAATCATAGATAAAGGTGACAAACAGGAAAGGTCCGGCACTGACCCCTGAGGCACAACACATCATCTTATGGCAATTCTCATTATATTTACTTTTAATATTATTCTGGCAACTATTTCAGCTATAGTAAGCTGTTGCAAATATTGTGTGAATAAATCAGTGGAGTATCTGGTTAAAATAACATCAAGAGATATTTAATTGCTAGTTGTACAAGACACCATTACCTGATTCCCTAATGAGAATAAATGTCAGGTATTAAAGACTGGATTTCTAGGAACTTAGAGATATGTTACACCAAATTTAAGTTTAATGAAGAGATGTTGCGTGACATAGAAAAATATTTTATGGAATATTAGATGTAGGGAAAGAATATTGGAGAAAAAAAGGGATGAATTTAGAATTAGTATAAATGGAGGTCTGATGGTCAGCATTGACTCAGTGGGCCGAAGGGCCTGTTTCTGTGCTGTATGTCTCAATGTGAAAGAGAGTCCGAAGACATTCAAGGAACAATGGAAAAAGTTATTTTTGTAAACATGTAACAGGTGCGAATAGAAACAAAGACTGCTGATGCTGGCTTATACCAAAGATAGACACAAAGTGCTGGAGTAACTCAGCGGGTCAGGCAGCATCTCTGGATAAAAAGGATGGGTAAAGTTTTGGGTCGGAACCCTTCTTCAGACTGTGCCAGTGTAGTCACTGAACGTTGAGGGGGGGCTTTCCTAAAGGAACTGCCCCACTTGGGCGACCTCCTTCGACCTCCTTCGACTATGATGAAGACTAGCTTCGACTAGCTGTGACTAGCTACAACTAACTTCGGGAAAATTGGACACCGAATAATGGAGAGTGAAGATGACCTCCTTCGACCTCCCTTCGACTAAGATGAAGACTATCTACAACTGCCTTTGACTACCTTTGACTATCCTCTATTACCTACGACTAACATGATGACCTACTACGACCTACTACTACCTACTAGGGCTCTTAAAGATAGCGGAGTCAGGGATATGGGGAGCAGGCAGGAACGGGGTATTGATTGGGGATGATCAGCCATGGTCAAATTGAATGCCGGTGCTGGCTCGATTTTTTTCCATGGCAACCTTTCGTTACTCACGGGCATTTTTCAACATGTTGAGAAATTTGCCGCGACCTAGCTGAGGCCTCGAGTACACGGGGACTACTCTCGAGCATGAAGGAGAGTTACAAAGACCTCCTACGACCTTGTGTCGACCATGCTGCGAGTATGAGTTGAAGGCAAACTCGCCAGAACTCGCGGATTAGGTCGCCCAAGTGCGACAGCCCCTTAAAACATCCAGCAACAAACAAAGTGCTTGATAACCATGACTGGCTGAATTTTTGCCACATTAATTTAACTGGAAAGGGAAAAAAAGCTCTTGTACCCTGTGGATCTGCACTATTCATCAATTGAAATACTTTTGCTCATTGCGACCTAGAATTCCAATAACTCCAGGAAAATATAGTTCCTCAAAGATCCTTTCACAGAGCAAAGGAGCAGAGAGGTAGTTAAAGAAAGAAATGTAATAGGAAAAGGCATGCCAAAGTGGCGGCGCTGCCCAAGCAGCTGTGGCTCGCTTGCAGTCCATCTGTCTTTTTGTTTTTTTTGTTTTTTTTTGTCTTGTTGGACGTACGTTTTAGTTTATTTTTAGTTGTATATGTGTGGGGGGGCGTGGGAAACTTGTTTTAGTCTCTTCCTTCGGGGGGATGCGACCTTTTCTTTGCCGTATTCCCGTATCCGTCTCCGTCTGCGCTGAGGCCTAATCGCGGAGCTGGCGGCCTCCAACTGGAACCGACCTCGAGGCTCCAGAGGCAGAGCCAGGACTCACCATCGCGAAGCTGGCCGACTTCGGGGCTGGTGGTGGCGCTGCAGCGGCAGCCCGACTTCGGAGCCTCGGAGGCTTCGGCTGCGGGACTTACCATCACCTGCCGGGCTGCCCAACATGGATCTCCTCAATGCAGAGGGAGAAAAGGGCTTTAAGACTTTTGCCTTCCATCACAGTGAGGAGGTGCCTGGTAGACTAACTGTGGTGGATGTTAAACTGTGATCATTGTGTGTTCTGTTATTTTGTTCTCTGTTATGACTGCAAGGTATTTAATTTCGTTCAAACTAACAAGTTTGAATGACAATAAAGGATACTTTATACTCTATACTTTATCTATATTACTAAAAGTCTGATCTTGACCATTTCCTGTTGTTCTGCCACTTATGGCTGTGATTTTTGGTATCTTACTCAGAGTCCCCCTCCGCTGTGCAGGACAAGAGGATTTTTCCCATTGATGAAAAATAAAAGAGTTATTAGTGTTTAAAAAATGTTGAGATTCTCTCTCCTGAAGGTCACACCCCTTCCAGAGGGACTATAAAACCCGGATGTGTTGAGTGCCTCAGTCAGTCTCTGCAAGATGGGGGAGCGAGAGGGTCACGTCTCTCAGTCTGAGCTGTGAATAACACTGAACATATGTCTACTAAACTGTGAATGGTTTTACTGACCTGTCAGTGCCCTTAATGTGGTTTGAAAATATAGTTTGGAAATGCTAAAGCTGTGTTGCTTTTGGTTTGGAAATGCTAAAGTTGTGTTGCTTTTAGTTTGGAAATGCTAAAGATGCCTTGTCGAATTAAAGTTGCCTTGCCAAATTAAAGTTGCCTTGCCTAATTAAAGTTGCCTTGCCTAATTAAAGTCGCCTTGCCTTCTACATAATTAAAAGTCTAATCTTGACCACTTCCTGTTTGCGCTTTATATTGATTTTAGTAAAAAATGCTATCACACACGGCTGTGATTTTTGACCATCTTTGAGTCAGAGTCCCCCTCCGCTCATCAGGTGCCGAGGATTTTTCCCATTGATGAAAAATAAAAGAGTTGTTTGTGTTTTAAAAATGTTGAGAATCTCTCTCCTGTCAATCACGCCACGTCCCTTCTGGTGGGAGGGGGGAGGGACTATAAAACCCAGAAGTGTGGGCGTGGCTCAGTCTCTGCAAGATGGAGGTGGGAGAGGTCACGACTCGCTGTCTTTAGTGGCCTTGCACGCGGCTTGAAATGGTATGAAACTGCACTTGAATATGATGGCCTTGCACCCTGCTTGAAGTGGTAAGAAACCTCTGAAAACCAGTCCCTTCAGCCCACAACACCCATACTAGTGCTCCAGAAAGCCCCCCCTCACTGGCCACCATTATTGAAATTGGTGGAGAGGTGGAATATTGCGTTGGGGGACCAGCCCTCCCGTGTAAAGCTGGGACCCAACGGGTCCCACTTAGTCTAGTACTTTATATGCAAATTAAACTCTCTGAAAGTAATTTCACAATTAAATTGTATCTTTGAGCAAATATCTGGGAGGCCTGGTGCATTTGGAAAAAGGCCAATCTCTGCCAATGTGAAAACTTCTGGTAAAGTTTCAGTGAAGCTAAACTGCAAAAGAAAAATATTTGTTTCTTTGTAGAATCTGGGATGTACTGATGAGAATGAGGGGAAAATAAAACTAGGACGAGCATACAATTAGTATAATGAGGTGCTTAATGGTCAGCATTGACTTGTCGGGCTGAAGGGCCTGTTTCTGTGCTGCATGTCTCTAAGACTAAACTTCGTGCCAAATCGATAAATGAGCATTCAGAAAATCGCTCCTCATACTGGTGTAAGTCCCAGGTATAGAACAACATGGAGGGTCTCTCTTGATTATGAATGACCTAACCTATGGAAATAAGTTCATGCAAATGATTCCATACATTTTAAAGCATTTATCAAACTTTAGTACTTAGAACACAGAACATAGAACAGTGCAACATGGGAACAGGACCCACAATGTCCATGCTGCACATAATACCAAGTTGAACTAATCACCTCTGCCTGCACGTGGCCCATAGCCCTCCATTCCTTGCCGTGTGCCTATCTAAAAGCCCCTTAACTGCCACTGCCGTATCTGCTACCACCACCACCCTTGGCAGTGCATTGCAGGCATTTATCCCTCTCTGTGTAAAAACCTTGCCCTGCGCATCTCCTTTAAAATTTCCACCTCTGACAAAAAAGCCGTGGCTTCTAGACTTTGGCATTTCCACCCAGTGAAAACCGTTCTGACTGCCTACTGCCTACCTACGACTCTTGTAATTTTATATGCTTCTATCAGGTCTCCCCTCAGCTTCCACTCTTCAGAAAAGAAAACGATCAAATTTTGTTGAACCTCTCCTTACAGTTCATACCCTTCTAATCCAGGCAGCATTCTGGTAAACCTCTTCTGCACACTCCCCAATAATCTGGGATAGATCCCATCAGGCCCTGGGGATTCAGCCAACTTAATCCTCTTCAAGATACTCAACACCACCTTCTTGATCTCAAACCACTCTAGCATATAAGTATACGCCACACTGATCTCATTCTCCTCCATCTCCTCGCCCTTGGTGAATGCAGATGCAAAATCATTGTATAGTACCTTGTCTAAATCCTCTGACTCAAAGCATAAATGTCCTTCTTTTTCTTGAGTGGTCCTATATTCTCCCTTTTTGCCCTCTTGATTTTAATGTACACATAAAAAGCTTAATGATTTTCTTTAATCCGACTTACCCATGACAGTTCATGACTTGTTTTGCCCCTTCGCCATTCCCTGCTCGAGTTTTTTTCCCCATAGTGAAGTAAAATGAAACATGGTACTTGAACGGACCTCATAACGCTAAGGATAAATTCCTGATGGAGTCATAGAGTCATACAGCATGGAAACAGGCCTTTCAGCTTGCCCTCAAAACCAACATTCCCCATCTACACTGGTCCCACCTGCCTGCATATGGCCCATATCCCTCTAAACCTAACCTATCTTATCCACCGACCTGTCCAAAACATTTCTTACACATTGCGATAATATCTGCCTCAACTACCTCCTCCGATAGCTTGTTCCCTGCACCCACCACCATTTGTTTAAAAAAACCCTCAGGTTTCTATTAAATCTTTCCTCCCTCACCTTAAACCTATGTCCTCTGGTTCTTGATTGCCCTACTCTAAAAGACTCTGTGCATTTACCCGATCTTTTCCTCTCATGATTTTGTGCAGCTCAATAAGATCAACCCTCATCCTCCTGCATTCCAAGGAATAAAGTCCACCTTTAGCTGCTAACTCAACCTCTGCCAATAGAATCCAACCCTGCCCGAAATGCAACATCTCACATTTCCCTGTATTAAATTTCACCAACTACTCCTCAGTCCACCTGCCCTTACTGATCAAGATCCTGCGGCAATTTTGGACAACCATCTTCACTATCTACAGTACTACCCACTTTAATTTGATCTCCCAATCATCCTCATTGTGGCCCTAGCACTTTTTTAATCTGCACTTTGTAGCTGTAACACTATATTCTGTAGTCTGTTTCTTTTTCTCTCTTGCACTAGTTTGATGTACTTTTATGTATGGTATGATTTGCCTGGATAGCACGTAAAACAAACATGACAACAATAAACCAATATAATTTAGTGAGCAGATATGGTATATCTTCAATTACTTTGATAATGGGTAACGTTAATGTGATTATTGCATGAAATGAAGGAGTTACAGTGAGTATAGATGGAATGATAAGATATGGATTACTTCTAGAGTGATGGGTTTAAGGTGAGGAACATAACCAAGGACTATCTGTATTTACTGTAGGTTTCAAACCAAAGAGAAGAAAATTGTTGGGATTCGCCTCACATTAAAGCAATCAAATGCCGCTAAGAGAGAATTCTACCTAACTCCTTCCTTTCTAACACCGAGGATTTGGACACCGTGAAGCAGATTTATAAACATGCATCACTGAAGTTGAATCAGTCTCAGGTTAATAGCCCTTATTGCTGCAGATTTTTATAACATACAAGTCAAGTTAAGTCGAGTTCACTGTCATATAATGTGTGGTGAAGTTTAAGTACAATGAAAGTCTCGCTTGAAGCAGCAGCTTGAAAGGCACAGACACTCAGAGGAAATTATTCACATATTATGCAAGACAATGAAAAGATTGGTACGGGTGTCAGGGGTTATGGGGCGAAGGCAGGAGAATGGGGTTGAGAGGGAAAGATAGATCAGCCATGATTGAATGGCAGAGTACACTTGATGAGCTGAATGGCCTAATTCTGCTCCTAGAACTTATGAACATTGCATACATTAGGTTTGCAAGCAAAGCATTTCACTGCGCCTAGTCACATGTGACAATAAAGTGTTCCATTCTATTCCATGCACGTATGAACTTCATCTCAAATTCCATCAGTAATAACTTATTTTCCTACTATGGCATTTCATTAACTGAAACCACAACCAGAGTGCAGTGCTGAACTACTAACTACCTCTTTGGTGACCCTCGAACTATCCTTGATCAGACTTTGCGGCCTTTAACCTGCACTGAACCGTTATTCCCTTATCATGTATGTATACACTGTAAGTGGTTCGATTGTAATCATGTATTGTATTTCTGATGACTGGATAGCACGCAACAAAAGCATTTCACTGTACACATGACAATAGACAATACTAAACTAAAATCCGACATGGATATACGTATGACTAACAATGCACACTTTTAAGCATGGCATTTATGGAAACATATCTAGCAATAATGAGCCCGTCAGCGTGAATTGCTGCCGCACTTTAATTTCAGCGTCAGCGGCAACAATTGGCTGGAGTGGAAGTGAGGTGGTGGGTGTCTCTCTGCTTTTAAGGAATCAATAGAAAAGATAAAATTGTTTTCTTGGTTAACCATAACATTCGGTGACATTGAGCATTAAAAAGAAATGTTGACCATTAAACTCAATTCACACTCAGTGCACCTCCTCAAATTTGTTACAGCCTAATCTGATGCTAGTCCAGTGTTGTTCTGAGTAACATCAGCAGCGCAAGTAATTTCATTTCAGACAATTTTTTAGCTTTAAAAGCACAATGTGGTGTGAGTAGCCCTGAGACGTATAATTTCAGGTTGCCATAGTAACAATCTACAGGATGGAGGAAGCATCCTCAGCACTCATTAGCTTCCACAGCACATTCATTACTCCCACTGATCTACTAGTTTTCTAGCTATCTTTTACCACAGGCTTATACATAACAGGCTAAACTTCGCTTGAAAACAGTAGTGTATTAATAATGCATGTCACTGTTAAAGTTTAGTTTTTGGTTTACTTCAAGTTTAAAGATACTGCATGGAAACAGGCCCTTTAGCCCGCAGACTCCACACCGACCATTGATCACCAGCTCTATGATGTCCCACTTTCGCATCCACTCCCTATACACCAGGGGGCAGCAGACAGAAGCCAATTAATGTGCAAACCTAGGCTACACAAAAGGCTGGAGAAACTCAGCGGGTGCAGCAGCATCTAAGGAGCGAAGGAGATAGGCGACGTTTCGGGTCGAGACCCTTCTTCAGTAATGTCTTTGGGATAGAGTCACATAGGCATGGTCATAAACATGAATAAAAGGCCCATTGGCCCAACCTGCCCACAACATTGGAAACTTTAAAAGTGTAAAATGAACAACAGTGGTGGGATGAAGTTAATGTGTGGGTGAGGTGGGGCCAGTTTGAGGCTTTCATGAATGGGCCTGTGGGCTCGGAGATGAATGAACCCAGGAGAACCTTGAAGGCAAATACTTGCTATGAAGAAAGGGGTCTCAATTGGAATGGAGAATTCCCTGAGGCACAGAAAGGTGTGTGTGTGTGGCACCTTGGTAATTAGTGATGCTAAGCCTGTGATGGATTGAATGTCAGTTAACACAATGGGATGAGGACAAGAAGCAGCAAAGGTGATTGGGTGGCACTGGGTTAAAATTCAGAGCAGGGTGGGAAACAGGGAATTCTTGAAAGATTCAGCAGGTCAGGCACAGTGAGCTCAGGGGGCGGCACATGTGTGCTTCTGGTAGAGTTACTGCCTCACAGCGTCAGAGACCTGCGTTCAATCCGGAGCTCAAGTGCTGTCTGCGTGAAGTCTGCATGGTGCCTCTGTGACCGTGTGAGCTTCCTCCGGGTGCTCTGGTTTCCTCCCACATCCCAAAGACATGCATGTTTGTAGGTTAGCTGGCCTCTGTAAATTCCCCCAGTGTGTAGAAAGTAGATGCAAATGTGGGACAACTTTTATTTCTCAAATCTAAACCGCAACTCTTCAGGCACTTTGCAGATTGGATGATGCAAGTATCTTACAGTTCTCAAAAAAGCTCTGTTTTTTTGTGAACATATTAAATGTATTCAATTCCCTCAAGAATCTAAATCAGCAATATCTCTTGCTTCGAATGACAGATAATTACTTACAGACGCAGATAGATGCCCACACACAAAAGCCTGTGTTTGCAACACACCTACATACACACAAACACACAGAATCACAGACAGATTGGTTCAGAAGGCTCCCCAAATGCCACCTCCCCATGTTCTCCAGAGATGCTGCCTGATCCACTCAATTACTCCAGCACTTTGTGTCTTTATTTATTTTGTATAAATCAACACCTGCGATTCTTTGTATCTCCAATTCTGTATTCCCTTGTTCTTTATTGTAATTTTCCTGGTGGGGTCAAGGAAAGAGCGTTCACGTTGCGGCCCCGTTTCCACCAATATTTCCACCGCCACGCACAAAAACCACAAGACGCGACAAGACAGGCACCATTGTATGCAGATGCCGAGAAGTGTGTTCAGCTCTGGTTGAACAGCTTCCAATATTGTGTGTGGACTCGATAAGAAGAAGATTTTCCTGGTTCTGATTTGAATGTGAATGTGTGCTGGATCGCTGGACTACTTCACTTGTCCTTCTTCTTTGCCAGTGCATCAGGATTGAGGAGGACTTGCTTCCACTCTTTTCTTGTGGGTTCTGAGGTGAATCGTGAGGCTGCTGTGAGAACTGTGGACCCTTCCACAGCTGGGATGGGAAATCCCTGATAGGACAGTGTCTGATGCTCCAGAGATGTTTGTTCAACTTTTCCTTTGCTAATACCCTCTAATCCAGGCAGCTTTCTGGAAAACCTCCTCTGCACCCTCTCCAAAGCCTCCACATTCTTCCGGTAATGAGACGATCAGAGTGCACACAATACTCCAGGTGTTTTCTCACCAATGTTTTACAATGCTGCAACATGACATCCTGGCTCATACTTAGTGCCCTAACCAATGAAGGCAAGCAAACCATGTCCCATCTTCACCATTCAATCAACTGGTCATAGAATCATAGAGTCATACAACGTGAAAACAGGCCCTTCGCACCAACTTGCCCAAACCAGCCAACATGCCCCATTTACACTAGTCCCAACTACCTGTGTTTGGCTCATATCCCTCTAAACCTTTCCTGCTGTGTACCTGTCTGTACCTGTGCTGCAACTTTAAGGGAGTTCTGAACTTGGACCCTAAGACACAATCAGGGTCAATGCTCCCAAGGGTCTTGCCAGTAACTGTATACATTCCCTTTACATTTGACAGGATTAAGCTCCTTTTGCATCTCTGTCCATATCTGTAATTTATCTATATCCCACTGTATCCTTTGACAACTTTCTTCACTGTCTGCAACTCCACCCATGTTTGTGTTACAAACAACAGTGGTCCCAGCACTGATCTCTGCAGAACACCAGTGGTTATGGACCTCCAGCCAGTATTACTCCCCTTCACCACTGCCCTCTATGGTATTATTCTGGCCTTCTATAAATAAACCAGTTCTGAATCCAAATGACCAAGTCACCATTTTAATGGTCTGGATCAGCCTACCAAAGGGCTCTTGTCAAATGCCTTACTAACGTACATCTGGACAGCACCCACAGCCCTACCCTCAACAATCACCCGTGCCAGCCTCTCCGAAAAAGTCAGTCAAGTTTGTAAGATATGACCTTCTGGGACAAAGCCATGCTGACCGTAAATAATTAGCCTCTCTTCCAATTGCGAGTGAATCCCAGCGCTAACAATAGGGTTTATAGAATCACAGTGTCGTATACTGGGCCATGCAGCTCGTCCAATTTGCCCGCGTTTGGTCCATATCCCTCCAAAACCTTCCTATCCATGCACTAGTCCAAATGTCTTCTAAATGCTGTTATATATCTCCACTGCGTTAGTCTTCATTGCGTTTTTTGGTTAAATTGAGCTTTGGTAAGAGTACATCTAGAATAGTGTGTGCGTGTCTGGTCTCCCTATCTAAGAAAGGATCGATCTATCATTGAGGGAGTGCACAAGATTGAGTCTTGGGATCTCAAGCTTAAGGAGTATTTGAGCAGACTAGGCCTGCACTCTCAAGCGTTTAGAAAATAAGATGCAATCTCATTGAAGTGTTTAAAACTCTTTCGGGTTTGACATAAAAAAGGTTGTTATTATCTCTTGCTGTGACATCTGGAAACAGGGTCAAAGGAGTTGGCTATTCAGGGCAGGGATTTCTTCACCGATAAATCTTTGGGATTCACAACGCAACATGTCCGAATATATTCATGGCAGAAATGAATGGATTATCAGAGTGAAGGAATCAAGGAAGTGACACAGAAGTAAAAGTCAGACACAATTTCACTGAGGGGTGGGGCAGGCACGAGGGACTGAATGGCCTGCTCCTGCCTCTACGCGTCTCCTCAAGCCATGCTGCAAGTGACGGGACTGTAGGAGGATCTCAACATCACTTGCATAATGTCAGCATGGGATAGAATGTAGCATAAATCTCAATGCTGCAATTGCTACAGTAGTCTGGGAAAGATGAAGAATGATCCTGCAGTCTAGTGCTGCCAGGGGCAATGGCATTTCCCAGCCTCTAATGCTAAGAGGCGAAAATTGTCAGTGACTTAAATTCTACTGCCATCTTCAATCTGACGCCCCCTTCAACGTTTAGTAATGCTGGTCTTCCTTCTACACTCTTAATGCCAGGACCTTAAATGTCCGAAGATTCCTCTTTGGAGCCCTCTCCTGAAATAAGTCCATCTCGGGATCATGAAAGAGAGACAATTTGGCGAATATAAAAAGAATGAATAGAAGTCATGCCTTGGAGCTATTTATGGGATGGGTTTTCTTATCACAAGAGAGTCGGCACAGAGGCGCAGCAGTAGGAAGTCCACAATGATCCAAGATAGTGAGATTGATTTGATTTAATTGTAATGGGAGCAAAATGCCTTCTCAGAGTCAGTAAAAACTAGTGAAAAGTGCTTTTATTCCTCAAAATTTTTTTAAAACTATTTGAAACTGTCTGAAGAAGGGTTTTGGCACAAAACGTTGCCTATTTTCTTCACTCCATAGATGCTGCCTCACCCGCTGAGTTTCTCCAGCATTTTTGTCTATCTTCAGTTTTCCAGCATCTGCAGTTCCTTCTTAAACATTTAAAAACAATTTTTTTTTTTACAAAGGGTGGCACAATGGTGTAGCGGTAGACTTGCTGGCAGATCGGAAGAAAAGAGTAGGAGTGAACGGGTCCTTTTCAGAATGGCAGGCAGTGGCGAGTGGAGTGCCGCAAGGCTCGGTGTTGGGGCCGCATCTGTTTACCATATATATTAATTATTTGGAAGAGGGAATAAGGAGCAACACTAGCAAGTTTGCGGATGACAAAGCTGGGTGGCAGTGTGAACTGTGAAGAGGATGTTAGGAGGTTGCAGGGTGACATGGCCAGGTTGAGTGAGTGGGCAGATGCATGGCAGATGCAGTATAATATAGATAAATGTGAGGTTATCTACTTTGGCGGCAAAAACAAGGGGTCAGATTATTATCTCAATGGGGTTAGGTAAGGGAGAGGTGCAGCGAGACCTGGGTGTCCTTGTACACCTTTCACTGAAAGTTGGCTTACAAGTACAGCAGGCAGTGAAGAAAGTTAATGGAATGTTGGCCTTCATAACATGAGGATTTCAGTATAGGAGTAAAGAGGTTCTTCTGCAGTTGTATAGGGCTCTGGTGAGACCACATCTGGAGTATTGTGTACAGTTTTGGTTTCCTAATTTGAGGGACATCCTTGTGATTGAGGCAGTGCAGCGTAGGTTCGTGAGATTGATCACTGGGCTGGCGGGATTGTCATATGAGGAAAGATTGAAAAGACTAGGCTTGTATTCACCGGAGTTTAGAAGGATGAGGGGGGATCTTATAGAAACATATAAAATTATAAAAGGACTGGACAAGCTAGATGCAGGAAAAATGTTCCCAATGTTGGGCGAATCCAGAACCAGGGGCCACAGTCTTAGAATAAAGGGGAGGTCATTTAAAACTGAAGTAAGAAAAATAAATTTCACCCAGAGAGTTGTGAATTTATGGAACTCCCTGCCACAGAGGGCAGTGGAGGCCAAGTCACTGGATGGATTTAAGAAAGAGTTAGATAGAGCTCTAGTAGCTAGTGGAGTCAAGGGATATGGGGAGAAGGCAGGCACAGGTTATTGATTGGGGACGATCAGCCATGATCACAATGAATGGCAGTGCTGGCTCAATGAAGGGCCGAATGGCCTCCTCCTGCACCTATTTTCTATGTTTCTGTTTCTATGTTTCTAATCAAGGCAGATCGTAATTTGGCGTTTAGTTGGAGTTGGTAGCATTCAATAGCCTGATGGTGGTTGGGAAGAAGCTGTGAGATAACCTGTGCATCCATATCTTGGCTGGACAGCCTTCAGAAGCTGGAACAGGCTGGCCAAACAGCTCGCATCAGCTCACATCAGGAGCAGCTGACAGCCTTCATAATTGCTATCTCTTCAGGGCTGAGCAAAAGTCAAACAAAAAGCACTCTCGCTCACTTTGAGATGCACATTTCCCATGCCAAACTTGTGGTGTTTGGCTCCCTCTAGCAATAAATCCGTTCACTGCATCTGGCTGGAAACTGAGTGGATCCTAGCGTTCAAGGCCAGGCTGAGGATCGACAGCCACTATAACTTCAATCCCATCTTTTTAAAGGATCAAAGAGTTGAATTAATTATTAATTATTAATAAACATTATTAATTCCTAAAACTGGTGTCTAATTCAACAAAGGAGACAGGATGAGAAGCCATATGTGGGAGGGCAGTTGCTTTGAGGCACTGCGATATCTTTAATAATTAAAGGACAAGTTCTTCCCCTCACTTCTGCAGAACACAATCCGTGCAGATAATTTTCGAGGAGACTTTCGAAAATGGGCATCATGGTGGTGAAGCGGTGGAGTTACTGTCCTACAACGCCAGAGACCCGGATTTGATCCTGACTACGGGTACTGTCTGAACGGAGTTTGTACGTTCTCCCTGTGACCGCGTGGGTTTTCTCCGGCAGCTCCAGTTTCCTCCCATATTCCAAAGACGTACAGGTTTGTAGGTTGATTAACTTTGATTCAAAAATTGTAAATTGTCCCTAGTGTGGGGTAGGATAGTGTTAATATGTGGGGTCATCGCTGGTCACAGTGCAGACTCAGTGGAGCGTAGCGCTTGTTTCCACGCTGTATCTCTAAACCAAACTAAAGTAAACTTTGCGAGAAACACTGGAGACCACAAAGAATTAAATAACACCGCTAATATTGGCAGCGCCGTGGGGCAGTGGTAGAGCTGTCGCCTTACAGCGCCGGCGACCCGGGTTTGATCCTGACTACGGATGCTGTCTGTGTGGAGTTTGTACGTTCTCACTATGACCCCGTGGGTTTTCTCCAGGTGCTCCTGTCTCCTCCCACGTCGCAAGGATGTGTAGGTTTGTGTTAGCTGGCTTCTGCAAATTGCCCCCAGTGTGTAGTATGTGAAAGTGAGATAACATAGAATTGGTGTGGATGGGTCGTCGATGCTCAGCATGGACACGGTGGGCTGAAGGGCCTCTTTCCACGCTGTATCTCTAAACTAAACTAAAAAATGGGTTGAGTGATAATGAAACACTAAAACCTACATCAAATGGTAGACAATGAAACTGTCGGTGGGACAAAGAAACTATAATTCACATTACCACAGGTGTGATTAAAATCAGGGGATGTTTATGTCTTAGATTGGACTGTCAGAAGCACCCTGATAATGATTTGGGTTCTGGTGTTAATTTTTCCCTGAGTTCTTTCAGAGACCGATTTTGCAACTTCACATTTAAGAACCAAATGACATCATTATTATGGGGGCAATTATTATGTCATCATTAGTCCCATTATCATCTGATTGAGTTTGTGCACTACTTTTAATTGCTGGTGGTTTACAGCAAGCTTGTTAGAACCAGCACGCTAAAATATTAACTCAGAGACACTGAACCTGCAGATGCTGGAATCTTGAGCAAGAACATAAAATGCTGGAGGAACTGGGGAATGGACAGACAATGTTTCGGGTCAGGACCTTTCTTCAGACTCAATATTAACTTACATTGAATCAACTGAACTGGATCCTGAATTTCACCATAAGCAAGAATAGTGGTGCTGCTTTTCACTGCATGAGATGCTGTTTTCCAAGAGAGCCTTACATTCACAATGGAACCCACTTGAGTAGTTTTGTAAGCGTAGGCAATATTTCCACTGAATTCTCTTCAGAAATAATGGTTACATTCTGTACTGAAGTAGCTGACTTTTATAGAAGGCTCTCAACCTGAAACAAAACCTGTCCATTCCTTCCACAGTTACTAGCAGACCTAGTTTCCTCCAGTACTTTGCGCTTTGATCAAGATTCCAGCATCTGCGGTTACTTGTAACTCCATTAGCTGACTTTTAGAAATGGCTATAGGTTTGCGATCAGTCGGGCACAGATTTAAGCCAACTGGCAAATGACATTTGACATGAAGAAATATTTATTTCAATGCAAATGTGTTTGAGATCTGGAATGTTCTGCTAGATGGGCTGGTGCAGGGGTGGGGAACCTGCGGCCTTCTAGGCCATTAAGTGTGGCCTTTTGAATTAATTCAAATTTTGTAGAACAAATTATTTTATTTTTATTAATATGTTTTTGTTCGTCTTTTATTATTTTTATTTTAATCTTAAAATGAACGTATTTAAAATACCAAAGAGTAAAAGAAGATTCAACTAAATAATCCTCCGCAACTGACGGCCACATTTAAAACATCAGTAAGTCATGAGGGCTATTTTAACAAAATAATGTACATTTTGAAGTATATCTAATTGAAGTTTATTGGATGCGGCCTAGTTAGATTACGGCTAACAATGCGGCATTCCAACATGAAAAGGTTCCCCACTCCCGGGCTGGTGGATGCATGCAAATGGAAACTGGATTAATTGATGAATTGGTTTGCTTCTTGTGTTGCAGTATTCTAAGACAATACTGGTGGCACAGAGGTTCAGCGGTCCTGTTGTTGCCTTTTAGCGCCAGAGACCCAGGTTTATTCCGGACCACTATGGAATTTGCACTTTCTCCCTGTGGCTGTGTGGGTTTTCTCCAGGTGCTCCAGTTTCCTCCCACTCTCCAAACACTTGTAGGTTCATTGGTTTCTGTAAATTGTCCCTAATGCGTCGCATAGAACTAGGGTATGGGTGATCGTTGGTCGGCAGTGGACTGACTAAAGTAAACTAAACTAAACAATGCTTTCTTTCTCAGATGGTTTGGTGATTTATTTCCCTTGGAAAATTATAGAAATTCCAGTGAAATGAATAATCATGTGACTTGCACGCAGTCTATTGGACGGGCCAGTGGCCGTGTGTCACGATATATCTTTTAAGATGTTCCAAGCACTCATCCCTGCGTTAGTGCGGGGCAGGAGATCCACCTGAAGTAAGCTGGTCCCGTACCAGCCTCTCCCACACCCAATCCATGAGACGCAGAACAGTGCAGCATAGGAAAAGGCCCTTTGGCCCACAATCTCTGTGCCAAACATCATGCCAACATACACAAATCTCGTCTGCACTTGGTCTGATATCTCTCTAAAAGCCTCTTAAATGCCACCACCGTACCTCTCTCCACCACTATCACTGGCAGCATGTCCCAGACACCCATAATCTTCTCCGTAGTAAAACATGCCCCGCACATCTCCTTTGAACTTTGTCCCTCTCACCTTAAAGTTACACTCTCGAAGCCTTTGACATTCCCACCCCTTGGAGGAGTGTTCTGACTGTTTAACTGAAAAGCTCAACCAAATAAACCTAAAGCATGTCACGCAAAAAGAGATGAGCTTTTTTCTACCCTTAAGGAAGTCAATGGACATGATTCAGTGACAGGTTGGATCAGATATTACGCAGATAAAATATCACTTTCATATCTGGTGGTACAACTTGAAAGGGTGTCACCATGTCACTAATAGTCACAATGGCAGAGCCACCCATTGACTTACCATGTGTGTCTTTGACCAGAGTGTCCATAATATTACATGTGTGCAACAGTTGTAATAATCTCTAATGTATTTCCACAAACGCTGGAGTGGGTGATGGTGTTAATTGCAGATGGTTCAGGTATGGAATATAATCTAATTCTATCATCAATGTCTTTTTCATGATGCATCTTGCTTATGGTGTTGAAAAAAATTATGCCCATTAATCCATCGCTCATGTTCTTGATATGGACAAGTTGTTACAGTATCTTTCGTTTAGAGAAACAGGCCCTTCAGCCCACAGATTCCACACCGACCAGCGATCCCCGCACACTAACACTACCTTACACACATCAGGGACAATTTTACATTTATACCAAGCCAATTAACCTACCAACCTGCCTGCCTTTGGAGTGTGGGAGGAAACCGAAGATCTCGGAGAAAACCCACGCAGGTCATGGGGAGAACATACAAACTCTGTACAGACAGCACCCATTGTCAGGATCGAACCCCGGTCTCTGCTGCTGTAGGGCAGCAACTCTACCGCTGCGCCACTGTGCTGCCCTATGTTTGAAGAAGATAGCAATGATCTTATTCTGACTTCACTATAAAACAAAGCAACAATGGAAGAGCCAGCTCATAAACAGCATGCGTAGGTGTTCCATGACATTTTAAATATGCCTCCCTTCCAGGATTTAAAATATCACACACCCGCGCTTTGAAGTTTAGAAAAGTTTAGAGGCTTTAGAATGGGGAAAAGAGATGCACTTATTCTAGGAGAGGGTTCCAAAGAGGAATCTTTATTTATTTGAAGGTTCTGGCACTAAGAATGGAATGGAAGGAAAGGCCAGAATTACTAGATGTGAAAGGGTACATCAGGTTGGAGATGGCTGCAGAATTAAGTCGATCTCAGCGGTAGTTTTGGTACAATAAAGAAACTGCTGGAGTAACTCAGAGGGTCAGGCAACGGCTGCAGAGGGAAATGGACAGACGATGTTTCAGGGCGACTCCCTTCTTCAGTTTGTACATTTCCCTTCACAGATGCTGCCTGGCTCGCTGAGTTCCTCCAGCAGTTTCTTTTTTGCTGAAGGTTCCGGCACCTGCATTCTCTTCTGACCGTATTTATGCGGTGTTGCTGCACTGGAGGCAAATAGAAGACCTGGGGCTATAAACAGGCCGCTCTTTGTTGAAGGCAGGATCGCTGAAGGAAAGAGCAGTGACTGGGTTGAACAATGCATCAAGAATCGTACCATGTGATACAAAGCAGTTCTGCAGGGTACCTTACATAGTTGTATGCGATCCAGACAATAAGATCATAAGTTCACGTTATAGGAACAGAATTAGCATGCAGTCTGGTTCAATCCAAGTGGGTGACAAGGAATGCAGTTTACAACAAAGATCCATAACTTTCACCAGGCGTCAGGAACAATCGTCTTGATTTCATTGATATTCAGTTGGAGGAAACCTCTTGCTCATCTGTGACTAAATATCAGCACAGAGGGAAGGATGAGTTGAAGAGAATTGCAGTGGGGATCCAGCTGATTGCATGATATGTGTGATTATTCCTTTGTTATTGTCGCTGTCTCTCATGATAATGTCGTACGCACAATGAAACGATGCAAGGCCTACAAACATTGGGATAAATGAACAGCCATGAACAGCCGCACAGAGTATTAGCTTGCAACTAAAGTTTACAGGTGGCATCATTCTATTGGGTGGGGGGGGGGGGTATTTGGTGTGGGGCCACTATCACAGGATGATGAAAAACTTGCTTTCAATGCTCTGGGTTCTGAGGTGGTCGCTGAAAGTGATGTGGGAAGATACTTGATGGGGCAGGCAGGCGCATAGTATGAGAGTTAATCTTCTCCTTTGGCTGCGTACATCCCCGATAAACCAAAACAAGCTTCTGAGTGAAAAAAAAGCACAAAATGCTGGAGTGGCTCAGCAGGGCAGGCATTATCTTTGGAGGATAGACACGAAATGCTGGAGCAACTCGGCAGGACAGGCAGCATCTCTGCAGAGAAGGAATGGGTGACGTTTCAGGTCGAGACCTTTCTTTCAGACCTGGTCACAAGTTCCTTCTCTCCAGAGATGCTGCCTGTCCCGCTGAGTTACTCCAGTATTTTGTGTCTATCTTTGGTATAAACCAGAATCTGAAATTCCTTTCGAATTCTGAGGTGACGTTTCGAGTTGGCATCCTTCTTCAGACTAATTGTAATAGGGGATAGAGGTGTGGGGGGGGGAAGAAAACTGGAAAAGAGTTGGGGGTGTGGCAAGTTTTCGCAAGTGATAGGCGGATACAGGTGAGGGTTACTTTGTCAGGTTGGTGGACAAAGGCTAGAGATGAAAAGTAGACAAAAGGAGAAAAGAGGCGTGAAATGTGAAGCCAGAGGATGGGATGTATGTGGAAGGAAATATGGGGGGAGGGGAAAGGTGGGTGCAGGGTACTGGGAGAAATAGGTGCACACCCGGTCCCTCTTTCTCACCCCCACTCCTCCCGCCCCCCCCCCCCCCCCCCCCCCCCCCCCCGCTGCTCGTACCCATCCCCGTCCCCTCCCAACTGTATCCTTTCCTCTGGCTTCACAATTCACGCCCCTTCTCTCTGTCAATTACATAGAAATATAGAAACATAGAAATTAGGTGCAGGAGCAGGCCATTCGGCCCTTCGAGCCTGCACCGCCATTCAACATGATCATGGCTGATCATCCAACTCAGTATCCTGTACCTGCCTTCTCTCCATACCCCCTGATCCCCTAAGCCACAAGGGCCACATCCAACTCCCTCTTAAATATGGCCAACGAACTGGCCTCAACCACCTTCTGTGGCAGAGAATTCCACAGATTCACCACTCTCTGTGTGAAAAACGATTTTCTCATCTCAGTCCTAAAAGACTTCCCCCTTATCCTAAAATGTGACCTCTTGTCCTGAACTTCCCCAACATTGGGAACAATCTTCCTGCATCTAGCCTGTCCAACTCCTTAAGAATTTTGTAAGTCTCTATGAGATCCCCCCTCAATCTTCTAAATTCCAGCGAGTACAAGCCGAGTCTATCCAGTGTTTCTTCATATGGAAGTCGTGCCATCCCAGGAATCAGTCTGGTGAACCTTTTCTGTACTCCCTCTATGGCAAGAATGTCTTTCCTCAGATTAGGAGACCAAAAATGTACGCAATACTCCAGGTGTGGCCTCACTAAGACGCTGTACAACTGCAGTAGAACCTCCCTGCTCTTGTACTCAAATCCTTTTGCTATGAATGCTAACATACCATTCGCTTTCTTCACAGCTTGCTGCACCTGCATGCCTACTTTCAATGACTGGTGTACCATGACATCCAGGTCTCGTTGCATCTCCCCTTTTCCTAATTGGTCACCATTTAAATAATAGTATACTTTCCTGTTTTTGACACCAAAGTGGATAACCTCACATTTATCCACATTATACTGCATCTGCCATGCATTTGCCCACTCATCTATCCAAGTCATCCTGCAGCCTCCTAGCATCCTCCTCACAGCTAACACTGCCCCCCAGCTTCGTGTCATCCGCAAACTTGGAGATGTTGCATTCAATTCCCTCGTCCAAATCATTAATGTGTATTGTAAATAGCTGGTGTCCAAGCACTGAGCCTTGCGGCACCCCACTAGTCACTGCCTGCCGTCCTGAAAAGGACCCGTTCAATCCTACTCTTTGCTTCCTGTCTGCCAGCCAGTTCTCTATCCACATCAATACTGAACCACCAATACCGTGTGCTTTAAGTTTGTATACCAATCTCTTGTGTGGGACTTTGACGAAAGCCTTCTGAAAGTCCAGATATAACACATCCACTGCTTCTCCCTTATCCACTCTACTAGTTACATCCTCAAAAAATTCAACTTTCCAAATGCGCTGCTATCCCATCTTTAATAACTGACTCTAGCAGTTTCCCCACTCCCGATGTAGGACTAACTGGTCTGTAATTCCCCATTTTCTCTCTCCCTCCCTTTTTAAAAAGTGGGGTTACATTAGCTAACCTCCAATCCTCAGGAACTACTCCAGAATCTAAAGAGTTTTGAAAAATTATCACAAAGGCATCTGCTATTTCTGGGGCTACTTTCTTAAGTACCCTGAGATGCAGCCTATCTGGCCCTGGGGGTGTATCGGCCTTTAATCCATTCAATTTACCTAACACCACTTTCCGGCTAACCTGGATTTCATTCAGTTCCTCCATCTCATTTGATCCGCGATCCCCTGCTATTTCCGGCAAATTATTTATGTCTTCCTTAGTGAAGACAGAACCAAAGTAGTTATTCAATTGGTCTGCCATGTCCTTGTTCTCCATGATCAATTTACCCGTTTCTGACTGCAAGGGACCTACATTTGTTTTAACTAATCTTTTTTGCTTCACATATCGATAAAAACTTTTGCAGTCAGTTTTTATGTTTCCTGCCCGTTTTCTTTCAAAATCCATTTTCCCTTTCCTAATTAAGCCCTTTGTCCTCCTCTGTTGGTCTCTGAATTTATCCCAGTCCCCTGGTAGGCTGCTTTTTCTGGCTAATTTGTACGCTTCATCTTTTGCTTTGATTCTATCCCTGATTTCCCTTGTTATGCACGGATGCGCTACCTTCCCTGATTTATTCTTTTGCCATACTGGGATGAACAATTGTTGTAGTTCATCCATGCAGTCTTTAAATGCCTTCCATTGCTTATCCACCGTCAACCCTTCAAGAATCAATTGCCAGTCCATCTTGGCCAATTCACGTCTCATACCCTCAAAGTTACCTTTCTTTAAGTTCAGGACCCATGTTTCTGAATTAACAATGTCACTCTGCATCCTAATGAAGAACTCAACCATATTATGGTCACTCTTGCCCAAGGGGCCACGGACAACAAGGCTGCTAACTAACCCTTCCTCATTACTCAATACCCAGTCTAGAATAGCCTGCTCTCTCGTCGGTTCCTCTACATGTTGGTTTAGAAAACTATCCCGCATACATTCCAAGAAATCCTCTTCCTCAGCACCCCTGCCAATTTGATTCACCCAATCTATATGTAGATTGAAGTCACCCATTATAACGGTTTTACCTTCGTTGCACGCATTTCTAATTTCCTGTTTGATGCCATCCCCAACTCCACTACTACTGTTAGGTGGCCTGTACACAACACCCACCAGAGTTTTCTGCCCCTTAGTGTTTCGCAGCTCCACCCATATCGATTCCACATCCTCCAAGCTAATGTCCTTCCTTTCTATTGCTTTAATCTCCTCTCTAACCAGAAACGCTACCCCACCTCCCTTTCCTCTCTGTCTATCCCTCCTGAATATTGAATATCCCTGGATGTTCAGCTCCCAGCCTTGGTCACACTGGAGCCATGTCTCCGTGATCCCAACTATATCATAATTATTATTAGCTATCTGCACATTCAACATCCACCTTATTATGAATGCTCCTCGCATTGAGACACAAAGCCTTCAGGCTTGTTTTTACAACGCTCTTGCCCCATTTACAATTATGTTGAAAAGTGGCCCTTTTTGATTTTTGCCCTGGATTTGTCTGCCTGCCACTTTTCACCTTGCTACCTATTGCTCCTATCCTCATTTTACACCCCTCTGTCTCTCTGCTCACACATTTAAGAAACCCTCCACTTCTTATTCTCCGTTTATTATTTTTTTCTTCAGCACCCAGGTTCAATCCTGACTACGGGTGCTGTCTGTACTGAGTTTGTACGTTCTCCCCCTGACCACGTGGGTTTTCACCGAGATCTTCAGCTTCCTCCCACACTCCAAAGATGTACAGATTTGTAGGTTAATTGGATTGGTATAAATGTGTGAATGTAAAAATTGTCCCTAGTGTGTGGGACAAGTGTTAACGTGCGGGGATCGTTGGTCGGCGCGGGCTCGGTGAGCCAAAGTGCCTATTTCCGCGCTGTATCTCGAAACTAAACTAAAAGTAGTAGAATGGGAATGATGAAAGGCATCAATAAATAAATCTGGAGCACCACAACTTCTATCCACCAACTTGGAAATCATCTCAACAGCACCCATGGGACAGAGATATCTATTCATCATGCGTGGATTGCCTCAAGGAAAATCAAGGAGAGGATCACATAACTATTATAGAACCTTCCCAGTTCTACAGGGTGGATCGGCTTTAAACTAATTGGTGTCTGAAAATACCAAAACATGGCTGAACATATATCCCATAAGCCTGCTGAGTACACAAATCATTGCCAATAAAATAGTAGGAATTGATAAGCACCTGGGAATGCAGAGAATAGAGATTAGTTATTGGTTTAATTTAGTTTGGGTTTGAGATACCGTATGGCAGCAGGCCCTTCGGCCTACCAAGTCCGCACGGACCAACGATCATCCATGCACTGGTTCCATCCTACTCACAAGGGACAATTTACGGAAGCCAATCAACCTCCAAACATGCATGTCTTTGGAGTGCGGGAGGAGACCAGAGCACCAGGAGAAAACCCACATGGTCGCAGAGAGAACGTACAAACTCCATATAGGCAGAACCCTGGTCTCTGGTTCTGTAAGTCATCTTGGCATCATGTTCAGCATAGACATTATGGGCCGAAGGGCCTGTACTGTACTATTCTCTGTTCTAGGAGTAAAGAATTTCTGACCTATAATTGTTTTCAGGTGATAAAGGCCAGCTGGAAGATCATGCACGTGACATGTTGAATTAAGGCCCGGCAAAGCCGATTCCTGATCTCACTGTACCGTTCCGTGCTTTGGCTACGATCCTGTTAGCCAGAAAAATCACCCAAATAGGTGGACCCATTGGTGTGTGTGTGTGTGTGTGTGTGTGTGTGTGTGTGTGTGTGTGTGTGTGTGTGTGTGTGTGTGTGTGTGTGTGTGTGCGCGTGTGTGTGCGCGTGTGTGTGTGCGTGTGTGTGTGCGTGTGTGCGCGTGTGTGTGTGCGGGCGCGTGTGTGCATGTGTGTGTGTGCGTGTCTGTGTGTGCGTACGCATGAGTGTGTGTGTGTGTGTGTGTGTCTGTCTGTCTGTGTGTCTGTGTCTGTGTGTGTGTCTGTGTGTGTGTCCGTGTGTGTGTGTGTGTGTGTGTCTGTGTGTGTGTCTGTGTCTGTGTGTGTCTGTGTCTGTGTGTGTGCGTGCATGTTTGTGTGAGTCTGTCTGTCTGTGTATGTGTGTGTGTGTGCGCGTGTGTGTGTGCGTACGCACGTGCATGTATGTGCGTGTGTGTTTATTTGCAAACACACTTTTTAATAATGCAGAGAAGTCAAAAACTAAAAAGGTAGAATTAAATAATGCACATACAAAAATTAAATGAAGACATTCTCTTGAATTGTGTAATCCAATTCAATAATGAATTTCTATTAATACCAGATAGTATCTTTGTCTTGGTGAATATTAACAAAAATGTTGGTAGACACAAAATGCAGGAGTAACTCAGCGGGACAGGCAGCATCTCTGGAGAGAAGGAATGGGTGACTTTTAGGGTCTCGACCCGAAATGTCACCCATTCCTTCTCTCCAGAGATGCTGTCTGTCCCGCTGAGTTACTCCTGCATTTTGTGTCTATCTTTGATTTAAATCCACATCTGCAGTTCTTTCCTTAACAAAAACTTTATTTGTCATGCCCTCTGTAGTTTATAGGAGGCATTGCAGGTATCTCTTCAAACAGGAAATATATATTAACGACCAGTCCCAGAAAATATTGTCAGGGATTCAATACTGTCAGTCATGCCTCTCAATTGTTTCAGCTTTTTACCTTACACCATCCAGCCAGTAGCCATCTGCAAGCAGATAAAACAGATGAGATCAGTGTCGATGCAATCATGAGCTAAATGGTGGCCGATTAGGAAAAGGGGAGATGCAGCAAGACCTGGGTGTCATGGTACACCAGTCATTGAAAGGAGGCATGCAGGTGCAGCAGGCAGTGAAGAAAGCGAATGGTATGTTAGCTTTCATAGCAAAAGGATTTGAGTATAGGAGCAGGGAGGTTCTACTTCAGTTGTACAAGGTCTTGGTGAGACCACACCTGGAGTATTGCGTACAGTTTTGGACTCCAAATCTGAGGAAGGACATTATTGCCATAGAGGGAGTGCAGAGAAGGTTCACCAGACTGATTCCTGGGATGTCAGGACTGTCTTATGAAGAAATACTGGATAGACTCGGTTTATACTCTCTAGAATTTAGGAGATTGAGAGGGGATCTTATAGAAACTTACAAAATTCTTAAGGGGTTGGACAGGCTAGATGCAGGAAGATTGTTCCCGATGTTGGGGAAGTCCAGGACAAGGGGTCACAGCTTAAGGATAAGGGGGAAATCCTTTAAGACCGGGATGAGAAAGACTTTTTTCACACAGAGAGTGGTGAGCCTCTGGAACTCTCTGCCACAGAGGGTAGTTGAGGCCAGTTCATTGGCTATATTTAAGAGGGAGTTAGATGTGGCCCTTGTGGCTAAGGGGATCAGAGGGTATGGAGAGAAGGCAGGTATGGGATACTGAGTTGGATGATCAGCCATGATCATATTGAATGGCGGTGCAGGCTCGAAGGGCCGAATGGCCTACTCCTGCACCTAATTTCTATGTTTCTATGTTTCTAAAGCCAGCTATCCCCAATTATAGGATTCAGCTTTTGTTCAAAAATAAGTTATCAAGAGGGACTTGTAAATTCTAGTGAACCCTAATTGTGGTTGGTGGCAGTTGTGACCATGATCTGTGTGTTTGATCTTCCTGAAACCTTGCTTGTATTCGCCAAAAACATGAAGAGATTCAATAAACTGAGGCTAGTATGTATAAATGCAGGAAAGCGTTAGGATAGGGAATTGGAAGAAGGGTCTCGACATGAAACGTCACCCATTCCTCCTCTCCAAAGATGCTGCCTGTCCCACCGAGTTACTCCAGCATTTTGTGTGTATATTGGACATTTCCACAGGCAGCTGTGAGTATAAGTCTGCTTCTTTTCAGATCTCAGTAGCCTTGGGAACTCATGACAGGTCAGTGCAAAATTGTCTTGGGAAAGTCGTTGCCTTCTTTCGAAAATCACAATTAAATATTTTTGCACTGAATTTCTACAAAATGTCTTTCACTTTGGTCGATCGAATCAATATTTTTAAAAAAAATTAATGAAAACTTTTCAGTTTACTTTATTCAAGAGCCTTGGAAACTTGCTTGTCTTTCACCTTTGTTTTCAGAAGCTATTGCATAAGTGCTTTGGGGAAGGGGTGGGAAAGAACTGGAGATGCTGGTTTAAATCGAAGGTAGGGTCTCGACCCGAAGCAAAGTCTGAAGAAGGGTCTCGACCTGAAACGTCACCCCATTCCTTCTCTCCAGAGATGCTGCCTGTCCCGCTGAGTTACTCCAGCATTTTGTGTCTGCCATTGAGGAAGGGGTATTGTTTGGGTACGGGTTAATATTGGTCATACAAGTACATTTTCCAGCATTTGATTCCTTGACAATATTTCTGGCACTTGTCACTAATATATATTTCCCTTTTGAAGAGAGGATTTGCAATACCCCAATAATTGATCGGCACCTCCTTGAATGTATTTGAGGAATTGAGAACCAGGGGACATACAGTAGGGTTAAGGTGAGGGGGGGGGGGGGGGGGCGCGGGGGGGGGGGGGGGAATTTAATAGGAACCTGAAGGGAACCTTTTCCACACAAAGAGTGGGTGGGTGTACGGAATAAGCTGCCGGAGGATGTAGTTGAGGCAGGGACTATCGCAATTTTTAAGAAACATTTCGACAGGTACATGGATAGGATAGGTATAGAGCAATATGGGCTAGACTCAGGCAGGCGGAACTAGTGGAGGTGGGCAATTTGGGCCGAAGGGCCTGTTTCCACACTCTAATCCAGACGACATGACGAGAAGCAAGGTCCAAGTGACAGTTGTAGTGTCGAGGTTGGGTACGTCCGTAGTGACACAAGACAAGGTTGAACAGTTAAAACAGCTTGTCCGCAGTGTTTCCCTGCAGAAACTGTGTGATGCGGATGGTATTGGTTCACCAACTGTTTACGAAATTGAGAAGCAAAGAGACAAATTATTCAAACAGTCAACTATGAAACAGACAATAAACCTGACAGCCCTCAACTTCCAGACTATCTGATTAGCTCCACAAATCCAGTAAATCTCTAACATTTTAGAGACATGGGAGGGGTATAATTAGTGGGTCAGAGGTGTATGTATGATTGAATTATTATTACGTGATCTCTGTTAGTCTGGCAACATGGATAATACTTCAAGGTTCTGGAACCTTCTGATGGACGTTCCTTTAGGAAGGAGGTGAGGAGGAATTTATTTAGTCAGAGGGTGGTGGATCTGTTTGATTCATTGCCACAGAAGGCTGTGGAGGCCGTCAAGACATATTTTCAAGACAGAGGTAGATAGATTCTTGATTAGTACGGGTGTCAGTAATTATGGGGAGAAGGCAGGAGAATGGGGTTAAAAGAGAGAGATTAGATCAGCCATGAAGGGCAGAGTAGACTTGATGGGCCAAATGGTCTAATTCTGTTCCTATCACGTATGAACCTATGAACCAAAGGTGCTTGAAAAATCAGTGGTGAACCTGCACAAGAAAACAGTAGGGTGGGTCCCACAAGCCTGCTCTACCATTCCGTGGCTTGTCTATGTTAGCTGCAACGCCTCGTGTGTGCCAGTTCCTCACGTGCCTCAATTTCCCAATCTTTCAAAAAGTTATCTCACTCCATCTTAAATACCTCTCATGACCTGACCTCCCCAACCTTCCAGGGGCAGAGAACACCCTCTGTGGACTATCTGTGATCGGACTTCACTGGCCTTTATCTTGCACTGAACGTTATTCCCACTCTCCTGTATCTGTACGCTGTGTTGGGATTGATTTTAATCTTGTAAAGTCCTTCTGCTGACTAGATGGCACGCAACAAAAGACTTTTCACTGTACCTCAGTACACGTGACAATAAACCAAACTAAACTAAAACTTTAAAACTCTAAGTTGCTCCAGCATTTTGTATCTATCTTCGGTATAAACCAGGATCTGCAGATCCTTCCGACACTGAACTAAAAAAAGTATCTCCCTTTTAAATATCCTGCCCCTTATCTTGTAATGACGTTCACTCAGTTGAGACTCTCCCACAAGTCAAAACAATTGAGGCAAATGACCACAACTCATTCTAACAGGATTGGAATTGTTAATACCATAAGAGAAATATAAAAAGTGCATTCAAAGTAGTTAACCTGTGCCTGTAGATTCTCCTCCCCTCTTTCCTTAGCTCAGATTCATCAACAGACTGCTGGAACGTGATCATGTCAATACTGACAAAGGATCCTATCAATAAATTAATCTATTTGTTTCATTCAGTTGTTGATCACGTACAATTGAAATAATTATTTGTCATAATGAGATCACTGAATTGTAAAACATGCCTGAGGGTCCATTCATGTTCTCACGGAACAACAGTAGAGTCACAGAGTGATACAGTGTGGAAACAGGCCCTTCAGCCCAACTTGCCCACACCAGCCAACATGTCCCGGCTACACTAGTCCCACTTGCCTGCATTTGGTTCATATCCCTCCAAACCTGTCATATCCATGAACCTGTCTGACTGATTCTTAAATGTGCCTCAACTAGAACGGAGACGAGGAAACACTTTTTTCTCACCGAGGGTTGTGAGTCTGTGGAATTCTCTGCATCAGAGGGCGGTGGACGCCGGTTCTCTGGATACTTTCAAGAGAGAGCCAGATAGGGCTCTTAAAGATAGTGTAGTCAGGGGATATGGGGAGAAGGCAGGGACGGGGTACTGATTGGGGATGATCAGCCATGGTCACATTGAATGGCAATGCTGGCTCGTAGGGCTGAATGGCCTACTCCTGCACCTATTGTCTATTGTCTATAACTACTTCCTCAGGCAGCTTGTTCCATACACCCATCACCTTTTGTTTGGAAAGATTACCCCTCAGATTCCTATTAAACATCTTCCCCTTCACCTTAAACCTATGTCCTCTGGTCCACGATTCACTTACTCTGGCCAAGAGACTCTGTGCATCTCCCCGCTCTATTCTGCTCATGATTTTAATCACAAATTCATCATTGCCAGCGCAGTAATAGAAGCTACTAACCAAATGAGCACAGTGAGATTGGAGTATTCCTCAATATCTACAAGCTGGCAAGTGAATAAATTGCCCATGATCATTTGCTCTGTGTGATGATGTATTCCACAACTGGCCGCAGATTTCTGAGATTAATGATGACTCGTGTCAATCCTAATACATTCGTAAGCCTTTGTCAATCAATAATAATTTAGGAACTTTCTTCTCAGGTCTGATGAAGAGGCTGGTCCTGGAACAATGATAGACTCCACAGTTTCACAACAGACTGACACGGGGTAAGAAGGTTCACCTGATCTGCAGAACACAATCGTAATGGCAAAGTTCGGAGCATGGACAGGCCTATTGGCCCACAATGTCTGTGCTGAACCTAAGGCCTAGATAAATGAATCTCATCTGCCAACACGTGATCCATACCCCTCCGTTCCCAGCATAATCATGTGCTTATTTAAAAGGTTCTTAATTGGCACGTTTGTTTCTGCCTCCAACACTATTCCTGGCAGCACATTTCAAGCCCCCAACACCCTCTGTGTAAACAAACTTGCCCCACACATCTCCTCAACATTTTGCCCTTCACACCTTAAAGCCAAGCCCTCCAGTCGTTGATATTTCCGCCCTGGGGGAAAACGTTTCTGCCTGTCTACCCACTATGTGCCGATCATTTGTGGGGGGGGGGAAATCTACTGCTTGCTGTGCAAAAATAATATGAAGCTCTCAGTGAGATGCGGGCTTTTGATTCCATTCAACCAGTGGAAAGGTCCATCTTCTCACAGTGGGCTACTGTGGTGGCTGGGCTTCAGCAGAGGGATGGTAGTGAGACAGCCCCCCCGCCCATCTCAACACGGAAACCGCCACTATTGTTGGGCAGCACGGTGACGCAGCGATAGAGTTGCGGCGTTTTAGCATCTACAGCACCAGAGACACTGATTCGATCCCGACTACACATTTTGTACATGCTCCCCGTCACCTGCTTGGGTTTTCTCTGAGAACTTTAGTTTATTCCATACTCCAAAGACGGACAGGTTTGTACGTTAGTTGGCTCGGTATAAATGTAAAAAATGTCCCTAGTGTAGGACAGTGTTAACGTGCGGGTTCGGTGGGCCAAAGGGCCTGTTTCCGCACTGTATCTCTGAAACTAAACTAAAACTAATCTAGTGCAATGTAGATGTTTTTGCCCTGGTTTATTTAATCTCTTGAGATTTTAACGGATTCAAGCCAAGATTTCAGGAAGATAAATCTGTCAAATTTCTCTCTGATATTGTGAATCAAGCAGGGACTGCAGTATAACTATGCAGTCTAGATTGTCTGATGTTTTATTCATTGTAGGTTGTTTCAGTCATCATTCGCCTTCAGCCAGAACAATAGAGAGTGAGACCTCAATCATCTCTCTACTCTCATTCTCCTGGGGTTCTACACCCTATCAGAATGAAGGGGGTAGTGAACTGATGGAAGTGTTCCAGCTCTATGGTAGCAGATACAAAGGATAGTAGGGTTCTTTTTAGTTTTATGCCAAGGAATTGAGAACATTTGAGGGTGGCGCAGCAGTAGAGTTGCTGCCTCACAGCGCCAGAGTCCCGGATCCAATCCTGATTACGGGTGCTGTCTGTACGGAGTTGGTGCGTTCTCGCAGGTGGGTTTTCTTGTGTGTGGGTGGACTTTCTCCGGTTTCTTCCCACACTCCAAAGATGTACAGGTTTGTAGATTAATTGGCTCCGGTAAAATTGTAAATTGTCTCCAGTGTGCGTGGGATAGTGTTAGTGTGTGGGTATCGCTGGTCGGCATGGAATCGGTGGGCGAAGTGCCTGTTTCCGCGTTTTATCACTAAACTAAAATAAACTAAGGAAAGAACTGGCAGGAATATAGTAACAATCTGCAAGGCATTGTGTTATGATCAATATATCCAAGGTATAAAATGTAAAGATTACTAGACGAAGTGGGACCCGTTGGGTCCCATATTCACACGGGAGGGCTGGTCCTCCAACGCAATATTCCACCTCTCCACCAATTCCAATATTGGTGGCCAGTAGGGGGAGGGGGGGGGGGGGCTTTCTGGAGCGCTAGTATGGGTGTTGTGGGCCGAAGGAACTGGTTTCCATAGGGCTAGTATGGACATTGTGGGCCAAATAGATTCTTGGGCTAGCAGCTCAGTCACTTAAGCCTGATGGGCTGGGAGCTCGGTCACTCAGGCCTGGTGGGCTGGCAGCTCAGTCACTCAGGGCTGGTGGGTTGGCAGCTCAGTCATTGAGGCCTGGTAGGCTGGCAGCACAGTCACTCAAGCCTGGCGGGCTGGGAGCTCGGTCACTCAGGCCTGGTGGGCTGGCAGCTCAGTCACTCAGGGCTGGTGGGTTGGCAGCTCAGTCACTAAGGGCTGGTGGGCTAGCAGCTCAGCTACTCAGGGCTGGTGGGCTGGCAGATCAGTCACTCAGGGCTGGTGGGCTGGCAGATCAGTCACTCAGGGCTGGTGGGCTGGCAGATCAGTCACTCAGGGCTGGTGGGCTGGCAGTTCACTCACGGCTATTCCTTGAAATTCCATTTCAAGCAGAGAGCAGGCCACCAAAATAAATTTCATAGCATTTCAACCAGAGTGCAGGCCACCAGACTCAATTTCACAGAATTTCAGGCAGTGCAGGCCACCAGAATCAATTTCATGGCATTTCAGGCAGAGTGCAGGCCACCAGAATCAATTTCATGGCATTTCAGGCAGACTGCAGGCAACCAGACTTAATTTCACGGCATTTCAGACGGAGTGCAGGCCACCAGACTCAATTTCACAGCATTTCAGGCAGTGTGCAGGTCACTAGACTCAATTTCACAGCATTTCAGGCAGAATGCTGGCCACCAGACTCAATTTCACGGCATTTCAGGCAGAGTGCAGGCCACCAGACTCACTTTCACAGCATTTCAGGCAGACTGCAGGCAACCAGACTTAATTTCACAGCATTTCAGGCAGTGCAGGCCACCAAACTCAATTTCACAGCATTTCAGGCAGAGTGCAGGCCACCAAACTTAATTTCACAACATTTCAAGCAGATTGCAGGCCACCAAATTCAATTGCATAGCATTTCAAGCAGAGTGCAGGGCACCAAATTGCCAAACAATTCATTGCATTGTCATTAAGGGGTAACAAATCACTTATTACAAGTACACTGCAGACTCATAGTTCAGTTGATTCACAGCTTAGAATCATAGTTGTGGACTCTCCCTTGTGATCTTCCAAAGTAACTGACTCAACATCCAGGCATCCAGGATGTTATAGTCCTGCCCTCCCTAGAAGGGGCATTACCTTCATCATGGTGATTGACAGGCGAGAGGACCAATCAGCTGATCTCAAGATTTTTTTAAGCCATAACTTTTTTTTTCATCGATCGGAAAACTCCTCAGGGCTGCCTCAGTGGAGGAGGACTGTGAGTAAGATGGCCAAATATCATAGCGATATATGGTAGCGTTTTTTCTAAAATCAATATGCAGCGCAGACAGGAAGTGGTCAAGATGAGACTTTTAGTTATGTAGACATTAATAAGTGCAACAGATAATTGGCATAAGCAGGAGCAATACCTCAGGGCTCTGTTAACCGTCATCAAATTCTGAATTAATGAGTTGTAATTTTATCATTAATATCTTGTCATCTATCAACCTCCATATTAACCATAAAATAGTCGTAGAATTATACAGCATGGAAACAGGCTCTTCAGCCCAACCTGTCCATGCCAACCAAGATGCCCCATCTACGCTAGTTCCATTTGCCCACGTTTGGCCTACATCTCTCAATCTTTCCTACCCAGGTACCTGCACAAATGTCTTTTAAATGTTGTTATAGTACTTGTCTCAACAACTTCCTCTGGCAGCTCGATCCCGAAAGCCACCACACCCTGTGTGAAAAGGTTGCCCCTCAGGTTCCTCTCACCTGAAACCCATGTCCTCTGGGTATAAAACTCTGTGCAATCACCCTATCGATTCCCCTCATAGTTTTTATAGACTTCTAAAAGATCATCACAGCCTGGGGTCGAGACTCATCCGTCTAATGAAGGGTCTCGATCTGAAACGTCACCCATTCCTCTCCAGAGATGCTGCCTGTCCCGCTGAGTTATTCCAGCATTTTGTGTCTATCTTCGGTTTGAACCAGCATCTGCAGTTCCTTTCTACACATTTTCAGGGATGTGTGGACTTGCACCCCAAGGTCCCTTGGTCTATTAAGCATCTATCATTTACTATGTACATCCTACACTTGTCTGTCTTTTCAAACTACATCACCTTGCATTTATTGGGATTAAGTTCCATTTAATCTGCCTAATGTCCCAGCACATCTATATCATGCTGTAGGTTTAAATAACCTTCCTTGCTATTTACAGCACTGCCAATATTTAAGCAACAACAAAAGGTCGTGTGGATGAGGATAAGGAACGAGGTCAAAGGGTTGTATTTTTGAAAGAATTATTGTAAAGTTAAGAGTATCACCGTGGTGGGAGAGAATTCCAGAGAAACAGCAGGAACATTGGCAGAGAAGAGGTGTCATTAAATAAAGCAATTGAAAGAAAAAACATTTTTTTGCCATGCCATGTTTAAAATAGGCTGCATGAAGATTGGAACTCTTTCTGTCCTCACAATAATGCACAAGCGAGTGCTGTCAACAAGAAGCGGACAGGGTCATTAATCTGCAGATTACAGGGGTTTAGGTCTGCATTGCCTACAACCAAGATCAGCTCCCTCAGAACTTGGGTGATCTACTCATTAGTATCCTATCCTGTCATTTCTATTACTGTATCATCGAACACGGATGAGAGGAAGCTTTGATTTGAAAAGCCACGAGACTGAATGAACCGTGAAAAATTACTGTTTAGTTCCGGCAGAAAATCTGAACTCTGTGAACTGAGAAGCACAATTCAACATTGCATCTTGGAAGTCAAGTCGAAGTCAAGACTAATCGTTACCTCCAAAGCTTTATCATTTAAAATTAACATGAAAAATACATCCCAAGAGTTTTTTGGCCCTTGCAGGCTGATTCTAATATATTTGCCATGAATCAGTATATTAATTTACCCTCTGATTACGTAATTTTAGCTGTTACTCACTGACCTGTTTGTTACCTGGCTTCTTTAGAAAGACAAGAGAACATTATAACAGTCCGACATTAAAGTAAAAGGAACAAAGCAATATAGCCTAGAAATTCAATCACAAGTCATATATTTTTATTCCAATTTTTATTGAATTGAGGTGTGAAATCTGGTAGTTATTATGTAGCACGAATAGTATTATGTAGCATGAATATTCACGGAATATTAAAGCGCAGAAACAGGTCCTTCAGCCCACCGAGTCCACACCAACCAGCGATCCACACACATTAACACTATCCTATACACGCTAGGGACAATTTGCAGTTTGCCAAAGCCAATTAACCGACTGGTGCTGGTGTTGAGAACATTTATGACACAGTAGTAGTCCATTAGGCCTTGTAGCCAAGCCTCCTGTCACATGTTTATTGCGTATGAGACATACTTCATTCAGTATGAAACAAGCAGAATGTGTGCTGCCTCACTAGCACTGCTCTAGTGAAAGTAAAACTCTATTCCAACCATGTATACGTTAACAACAAGGAGTGGCGCATGGTTGATTCACTGCATCCACTAGGGTTTAATGTTGTTCTTTGAAGTGTTGGACTGAGTCTGAATGAGTGCTGAGGTCTTGGTGGCCTTTCACTGCCAACAAATGTGTGATGTTTTAGTCATGATCCGCTGGGCTCTCCGCATGACCAAGAGAAGGAGGCGGAGAGTGGACAAAGGGAGAACCTAGTTGACAGAGGAGCAGAACAGCTCCATGAGACGTCCGATCCAGGCTCTTATCTTCAAGTGTCTAAGACATTATGTCAATGAATCCAGAAGTTAAGAACAAGGCATTGGTGACAAACATCTTCTAGACTTTCCCGTGCTTGGACTTCTCCGTCTGTGGAGATCTTTATTACCTTCAATATCCAGCGCATGCCAGAAACTGGTGCTTGATGGATGATACAAGTCTTAGCTTGTAGATCAAACAGTAACTACAGAATAGCATGGACGTTCTCCACTTGAGAAAAATAAAAATAAATGCCCTTCCCACTTGAGTATACAGCCAGCCGCAGCATCCAAAATCTTTCACGCTGGATAAATCTATTGCCGTTTTCCACTGATTGCTTTAGCTTGTGGAGCTTCAAGGAAGCTCCAATAACTAAACTAGTTTACTTGCCTCTGTTAAATATTTACCAATGACCCAATAGTATGGGAAACGGTGCCTATATATCTTTCTGGGTGTCATTTTCAAAGTATTCACTATCGGATAACTCACTAACAATGGGTTGGATGGTTTAATTAAAACTGTTTTTATTTGTGACAAACCTATTTTAGGATATATTAATCAAAATGTTCCAACTTCTCTGCCTTAAATCAAATGGGGTTTTTTTAAAGCATCATTATTTAATAATGTGCTCTCTGAGAACACCACCAATGCGCAAATGTGGGCATTCGAGAAAACATTTGCCAAAGCATTTGCGTGAAACTTTAGCCACTATTTATATCTGGCCATTTTCATCATGGCCATGTCCAACAACTCGAGTACCCAGGAGCAAAGGGGTCTACAGAGAGTGGTAGACACTGCCAGGTCCATCCCAGCTACTGACCTCTCCCCAGCATTGATGAGATCTAAAGGAGGCGCTGTCTAAAAAATCTAGCCAATATCATCAAACACCAAAACTACCACGTGGCCTTGCTTTCATTTTGTTACCACTAACAGGAAGAAGGTACGGTCGTTTGAAAACCATGGTCGCCAGGTTCAAGAACAGCTTCGTCCAAGAACCATCAGACCGTTGAACATTGTACAATACCAATCTTAGCAACTATGATCTTCTATGGACTGTCTTTGGTCGCAAAATGGACTTTGTCCTATTATGGTTACCCCTAGTATTACGGTTATTAATTTATCCTATTTTATTATTATATATTATCCGTTTGTTATTACATTTAAGGACTTTAAATAAGAATTTAAATAAGAATTTCATTGCTGTAAAGAAGAATTTCATTGTTCGGTTTTCGGTACATATGACAATTAAATACTCTTGACTCTTAATCTGAATGGAATTCAGATCTTAATCCAAATGGAAACCCTACCACAATGTGGCTCTCCATATCTCGATAGAGTACAATATACTATGAGTGCCTGTATATTAATATATCAATATTTTAGATAAAAACCTTTGTGAATCCCTAATCCTTCTCAAAGGACAATTTTCTTCCAATTTCATTATGAACAAACATATCATATCATTCTGAACAAATGTTAGGAATTCATCAGGAAAACAATGTTCATTCTCAATGTATTACTTATTTATCTATTTGGAACATGTAATTTTAACACAAAGCACAAATACCAAAGTCAAGTGCACAAATAACTTTGTGATAAATCCTCACCTGAATGATAAGGTTTGAGGTTCATCTCTGCGTGATGGATGCTTCAAAACGAGCTAATGTAAGGGTCACTAAAAGTCTTAAATTAATTAAAGTCCCTTCACGAATATCTTTCACAAATGTTTCAGTGGCATTAACAGGAGATTAGGCAGAACACTAAATGAGAAGTCATTACCTGACATTAACACAGCGGGTGAGGAAGCATCTGAGGAGAGAAGGAATGAACGACGTTTCGACCTTGGGTCTCGACCCGAAACATCGCTCATTCCTTCTCTCCTGAGATGTTGCCTCATCCGCTGAATTACTCCAGCATTTTGTGTCTACCTTCGATTTTAACCAGCATCTGCAGTTTTTTGTTACACACCTGGCATTAACAGTTCCTTTGAAAACAAATATTTGATGAATTGCAGAATAGGTCGAGCAAAATTAATCTCTGGAAGGTCTTGACTAAAATACTAAAGATAGCGTAGAATAATCTAATTTATTCCATTAATCCCAGGCCATATCATTAACTCCTTCCCATCAGAAGCATGGTTCCCTTCCCTGTGGCTCAGTGAAATGCCACTGTCATTAAAGCTCTTCTAATTTGGAAGCAAAGCTGATGTTTTGAGAGTTGTTAGAGATGGATGATAGTCATGATATAAAACCATATAATGAGATTAAATTCATTTTCATCAGTTTAAAATTCGTGCAGCCTTTTCTTTCCTATGAGCGAAAATTAAATTGAAATGCTCAGTAAGGTCAGCCTGGACAATGTGCGGAAATTTACAAACTGTCTCTCTTGGAGTATGCAGCTGATCCATTTTCTGTTGTACAGAACCAATATGATGCTATTCCCTGCCTAGTTCCGACCTTTAATAATATCAGCTAAACTACTCATCCAAACCAGTTAGCTGGGCTAACCTTGCTGGGATTTTTCACAAACAATATCCTTAGAATTTGCTTAGCCAGGGCTGAGCGCTCTGATTGTAGTATTAACATTAAAGGGTCAATTCCACTTCTATCTGCTGTGCCATATTGCATAATCATCTTATGTTAATTGACAGTACATTTAATTCTTTAATTACGTAGATTTACTGTTGCTGCGTTATATTTAACATTAGCATTGTTACCCAGTTCCGTAACTTATTCTACATGGCGGCATGGTGGTAGAGCGGCTGCCTTACAGCATGAGAGACCCGGGGTCGATCCTGACCACGGGTGCTAGCTGTACGTTCTCCCCGTGACTGCGTGGGTTTTCCCTGGGTGCTCAGGTTTCCTCCCACACAGCAAAGACATGCAGGTGTGTAGGTTAATTGGCTTCGATAAAAATTGTAAATTGTCCCTAGTGTGTAGGATAGTGCTGGTGTATGGGGATTGGCGGTCGGTGAGCCAAAGGGTCTGTTTCCATGCTGTATCTCTAAACTAAACTGAACATGTTGTTTCCTGCTGAATCCTACAACCAGGAAGACGTTAATCCAGCGAATTTATTATCTCCTGCAGTAAATCTTAATTATGTTTTCACATCTTATGAAGGTCGACATCACTTGCAAGTAGAGAGCAGGATTAATATACTGTTAGAAACAGAAGAAATCCTCAGTGCAATGAATAGTGTATAAATACCATCAATTAGAGAAATAATGAGAAAGGTTATTTATCTCGCCTCTTTAGGTTTTCTCTGATTTGTTTTCCATACTTTTGCTGTTAATTTCCAGTTGATTCCAGCTTGCAAACTGAATTATATGGCTGAAATTCCCTACCTATCCCATCTACATATCAAGGGGGCATTTGTGTCCACCTATTATCTGCACGCTTTGTCCTGCCCCTCCTCTCTTCCAGCTTCCCCCCCCCGACAGTCAGTCTGAAGAAGGGAAGAAGGTTCCCGACCCGAAACGTCTCCTATCCATCTTCTCCAGAAATGCTGCCTGACCCGCTGAGTTACTCCAGCACTTTGTGTCCTTTCCCTACTTTCGTAGCCTGGTCCTGGGTAGTCAGTTAAGAATCTTAGACAATTTCTAACAATCAATTGTCCAACATGTACTGAGTCCATCCGTCATTATGATATCATTAAGAGTATTCTATACGTCAACATCCAGCCCATGGCTTTATGGCTCAGAAGTCTGGGGGCTTCCTATTTTTGAGTATTCCTCTAAACAATGGCGAGAGTGCATTCGCTTTCACTCAAACAGTGTGCGCTGAGATTTCCCCCAACATTAGGCTGCACCATTACATTGCAGCTGAAGTGGCAATGGAGTCCCCTGGCAAAGGGTTCTGCAACACTTGGTAAGAGAGGGCAGGGATCGGAGACAGATATTTGGGCTTGGATTGAGAGATCGGCTTGGATCAGGTCAGATCCCGAGGCTGGGAGCGTTTGATGTGGGGGAAAGAGCCACTGGTAATAACCAGAAGTAAACCAAAAGCAGAAATGGTCGAAAATGGCTGTCGGAGATCGGATGAGGACGCGCAGCTGAGAGAACAAAGGGGGATCCGGCGTGGGGGGGAGAGTCCCGAGAGGGAGAGGTGCCAAGAACAAAGAGGGACCGCCGCGCGGGGTGGGGGGTGTGAGGCACCAAGAACAAAGAGGGTCCATCGGGGACTACATTGACACTATGGAGCGTTTTCAGCGCTCTTTATGTGGTGACTCTTTGCATACTTTGTGCATGGTGTACAAAACAATTAGTGAATGAGGTGAGGTGCTAGCTAAGACTTGGAAGTAGGAATTGAGCAGTTTGCGGTGCTGGTGCAGGGTACAGGTGACTGATGAGGTGTCGGGACTGAGCAGCGAGGATGAGACAAGCGTTTCCGGAGAACATGGAAGGGTGACATTTCGGGTTGGGAGCCTTCTTCAGACTGATTGTAGTGGGTGTGGGGGGGGGTGGGGAGGGAGGGGGAAGAGAAGAAAGCTGGAAGATAGGAGGGGCAGGACAAAGCATGGCTGGTAATATGTAGATGCAGGTGAAGGGGGGATTGATAGGCTGATGGTTGTCAAAGGCCAGAGATGAAGAGACAGAAGGTGTGGGATGAAAGGATTGCAAAGTTGCAAATTATGAAGCTAGAGGAAGGAATGTAGTGGAAGGGGAGGGGGAGGGTTTTGGAAATTGTGTTTATGTAGGACAGGCAATTGGTTTAAGTCACCAGGTACACTGAGAAGGGCACAGGGGAGGAAGGGGTTAGATGTGGGTTACTGATTGTTCACAAAAAGAGACTAAGAGCAGGAGATTAGACTGAGTGTAAAGGGAGAGTCTGGTGGCCAACGTGAGTCTACAGAGCTTGGATCGAGGGATGGGTGAGGGACAGTGGACTTCTTGGTTGGTGGGATGGGAGAGAGATTAAAAAAATAATGAAGAGCAACGAAAGGGTCATGGCTAAGAGCGGGAGAGGTCATTCATGAGTGGTCAGTTTCGCTCCCACAGACAGAAGTAATAGCAATTGGGGGTGAAGTGGGAAGAAGATGGGCTCCAGCTACTTTTCTTTCAGGAGAACAGTTCCTGTTCCACCCAGCTGCCCATCATCTGGTCTTGGCCATCTTTATCCTCAAAAACACCAGTGAGAATAAAATGAACGCAGTCCGGCGGAGTGGGGAGTAACCGTTCAGCGCACTGGCATTTGCCTCTTCCTCGTCTAAGAGAGTTGGGGCAAAATGGGAATGACTGGTGAAATGTTTGAAGCTGCCCTCTTTCTAACGCTCTGTTTGTTTCATTCAGGCGGGATGGGAAACAATACAACAAACCTTTTTAAAGTTCTGGAGCCCAGGAGATTGCGTGCAGACAAAGGTTTTGTCTACTCTAGCAGAGTAAGTGGAGGGTTACAGGGAGTGTACCTTAAGGGACCGTCCCTCTTAGCGATTTTTTCTGCGACTGCCGGCGTCATTGTCTGACGTATCAGGGTCGTCGAAAGATTTTGAACATTTCAAAATCCAACAGCAACAAAAAAATTGTTGCGACACTTGAGAAGACACCGCGCGTCAATTCGTCATCACGCCGCATCACACCGCGACTCTTTTGGTGACCTGATACGTCAGATAATGGTGCCGACAATCGCCAAGTGGGACTTTTACTCTTGTTTACACTAGTGTGTTATTCAATGCGGTTTTTTTTTCAACTACAATGCCATCTACTGCATAAAAAAAAGTTGCACAGGCAACTTCAAATATGTGTAGCCTTGATCATTCTGGCAGCATCTTCGATGGTGACAGTGTTTTTCCACACAAACTCAACACGGAATCCAGCAGCCACTTCCTTAGTGTGTAGGAAGAAACTGCAGATGCTGGTTTACACCGAAGATAGACACAAATTGCTGGAGTAACTCAGCGGGACAGGCAACATCTCTGGGGAAAAGGAATAGGTGACAAGACCCTTCTTCCGACCATCTTCTGACACGAAACGTCACCTATTCCCTTTTCTCCAGAGATGCAGCCTGGCCCACTGAGTTACTCCAGCATTTTGTCTGTCCACTTCCTTAGCATCCCCTCCTACAACTCATCCAGTGCTGAATTCCTCGTTATTTCCAGACATAACTGTTTTAATGTTCTCCTGGCCAGCCAATGCAAGACCATCCAAACACTCTGAAGCTGGTAACATAATCACACCAGGTGTTACAAATTACCAGGATCCAATAACATCATCCATGTTATTGGATTCCAGTAAAACTTAGCCTCAATTTAAAATTCTTCTCCTTTACAAGTTCCTCACCCCTTCCTATTTCTGTAACTTCTTACAGCTGCAAAACTCTCCAACATTTCTGCTCCCCCCCCCTTTCCAGATTCCCTAACTTTAATAATTCCACCATCAATGACTTTAAGCTACACATGGCCTAATTCTGAATTTCCTCCCTGCCCCTCTTAACCATGCCACCCCTACCCCCCCTTTTAAAATAGTCCTAAAGACTTAATGCTTTTCACATGTCCTTTGATCTCCATAATTGGCTTGGTGTCAGATTTTATTTGAAAGCGCTTGTCTTTATGGAGCTCCTTGGAATGTGTTACAACATGGCTCCACACAATTTAACTCACAGGATCTCAGGCCCACGCATGGCTCTTAACCTACGACAAAGCGACGACCCTCTAAGAATTGAACCAATTTAATGCATTTGTATTTTACAGTGATGAAACTCCTTTCACAGGACAAGGTTCGGTACAGACTGAGTCCATGTATTTTTTTTGGTGTTTAACCTATTTTCCCATCAAATTGCTTTCAAATTGTAGATCCAAGTAACGGCAGATGCTGGTTTACAGGAAAAGACACAAAGTAATGGAACACGTCAACGGGTCAGCTAGCATCTCTGGAGAACATGGAAAGGTGATGTTTTTGTTTGGGACCCTTCTTCAAACATCACTTATCCATGCTCTCCGGAGACTCTTTTCTGGTGGTAGCGTTGCTGCCTTACAGCGCCAGAGACCCGAGTTCGATCCTGACTGGGGGGTCCTGTCTGCATGGAGTTTGTACGTTCTCCCCCTGACCTGCATGGATTCTCCAGGATCTCCAGTTTCCTCTCACACTCCAAAGATGTAGGCTAATTGTAGGCTAATTGGCCTGGTAAAATTGTAAATTGTCCCTAGTGTGTGTAGGATAGTGTTAGTGTGCGGTGATCGCTGGTTCAGCGCAGACTCAGTGGACTGACTGACCTGTGTCCATGCTGTATCTCCAAACTAAACTCAACTAAACCTGTAACATCACCTATCAATGTTCTCCAGAGATGCTGCCTGAACCGTTGAGTTGCTCCAGCACTATGTATTTGATTTCAAATTGTGATACATGTCAATTGAGCAGACTAAATATTTAATTGACATTTTGTGCCTTGACTTATTTTCTTGCTGTTAGGACATTGATGATCAGTCGGTCTCCACCAGCTGCCAACATACACCCAGCTCAGGCTCTGAAGCAACCTTGGGTGATGAATGGTTTAACTATGAGATGCTCGAGTATTACGCTCCAGTTCCTTGTAAGGCCAACATTCGTCAATCTACAAGAACCAACAGTGGATGGATTCAAGCCAGCCAAACACACCTCGTACCCTTGGGGAGAAGTGTAATTGTCCCGAGACTAGCACTGCACATGGTAACTAAAGAAAACAAAGCTCAGAGGCCTCCTTCAGCACCTGCTGTGTTTCTGTCATCAGCGTTTGCTGAAACAGCATTTGAAAAAGCTATTATATTGGACAAATCAGCCACGCAGTCAAATCTAGTCCCTTCCAAAGTACCTGGGAAAACTGCAATGGAAGAAGATTCATCAGTTGCTGCAAAAGATATACCCAACACAATATCCACTTTACATGCTGCATCCAAAGAGACTGCAATGGGCACGTCTTTGTTTAATGCACAGAATGTTATTTTTGAGCCAATTATTAGATTCCCAAATACGTCTGTCCGATCATCAGCCTCAGCACCAGCCACCATCCTGTCGAAGCCTTCAGTGGAGGCTTTTTGCGAAGTGGCTGCCTCTGCAGAACCAGCAGCTGTTTTGCCAGATGTAGCCGCTTCGAACCCTACTCCAAGCCTTCAACCTGAAGACATGGCTGGGCCAACGCCCACGGAATCTGCAGAGCCGCCTTGTCCAGAATCAGCTGTCGGCAATGAGGCCTCCCTCACGGAAATCAAATATAAACGCAGTGAAGGGACTGAGGGATGCCTGGGGAGGACTGGAGCACAGTTGATTGCAGCTCTGAAGTCATGCATCGGGTTGCGAGGTAACAGTTTCATGGCCTACAGTGTGAGCTACATTCTAAAAGACCCTAGCAGTCATGAGCACCTGGTGCAGTAGATGTGGTCAGCACACCTTCAAGGCTGCTGGTTTCATCATGGCGGGCTCTTCATTTCCAACTGCATCACTAATCAGTAAATTACAGAGCAACTGCTAGGGGCATTCGCCGCTCTCTCCAACCATGAACGTTGTGTTCGAGACGTAAAGTTCTTTTCTGAGGCGCAGCTATCACAAGTGAAGAAGCCAATCCGCCCGTCTTCTTGGGCAGAATTCAAAGCAATGATCAGAGATTTGCAAACTTGAAGATGCCAGATTTGGAGGAAAAAATGATTTCAAACCCCCACTGTTAAGAATGCCACTTTCTGTTCCAATTCAACAGGCTCAGAAACTTAATTGTTTAACGTTTCTGTGCTCAAAGTGGACATTTATCCAAAACGTAACTATGTCATGGTTGAAAAATCACTATTTAATTTAGATACAAATGAACCGTGAAGATTAGCTGAGAATGTTAAAGGCGATAAAAATCACTCTGAAATGGGACATAATACTGAAGTACAAATAACTGGTGGATTATTTGAATATTTACACATTTTATATATAACACTGATGGGAAGAATAGTACAACGCTTCTTTCGGCAAAATCTTAACTGTTCAAAATCTTAACTATTTAAGTACAACTGTTAAATATAAGTATTTCCACTTTTCCACAAAAATTGTCCATCCCAGTATGGCCAAAGAATAAATCAGGGAAGGTGGCGCATCCGTGGATAACGAGGAAATCAGGGATAGTATCAAAGAAAAAGATGAAGTGTACAAATTAGCCAGAAAAAGCAGCCTACCAGGGGACTGAGAGAAATTCAGAGACCAACAGAGGAGGACAAAGGGCTTAATTAGGAAAGGGAAAATGGAGTATGAAAGAAAACTGGCAGGAAACTGACTGCAAAAGTTTTTATCGATATTTGAAGCGCAAAAGATTAGTTAAAACAAATGTAGGTCCCTTGCAGTCAGAAACGGGTGAATTGATCATGGGGAACAAGGACATGGCAGACCAATTGAATAACTACTTTGGTTCTGTCTTCACTAAGGAAGACATAAATAATTTGCCGTAAATAGCAGGGGATCGCGGGTCAAATGAGATGGAGGAAATGAGTGAAATCCAGGTTAGCCGGAAAGTGGTGTTGGGTAAATTGAATGTATTAAAGGCCGATAAATCCCCAGGGCCAGATAGGCTGCATCCCAGAGTACTTAAAAAAGTAGCCCCAGAAATAGCAGATGCCTTAGTGATAATTTTTCAAAACTCTTTAGATTCTGGAGTAGTTCCTGAGGATTGGAGGGTAGCTAATGTAACCCCACTTTTTAAAAAGGGAGGGAGAGAGAAAACGGGGAATTACAGACCAGTTAGTCTAACATCGGTAGTGGGGGAAACTGCTAGAGTCAATTATTAAAGATGGGATAGCAGCGCATTTGGAAAGTGGTGAAATCATTGGACAAAGTCAGCATGGATTTACGAAGGGTAAATCATGTCTGACGAATCTTATTGAATTTTTTGAGGATGTAACTAGTAGAGTGGATAAGGGAGAAGCAGTGGATGTGTTGTATCTGAACTTTCAGAAGGCTTTCGACAAGGTCCCACACAAGAGATTGGTATACAAACTTAAAGCACACGGTATTGGTGGTTCAGTATTGATGTGGATAGAGAACTGGCTGGCAGACAGGAAGCAAAGAGTAGGAATGAACGGGTCCTTTTCAGGAGGCAGACAGTGACTAGTGGGGTGCCGCAAGGCTCAGTGCTGGGACCCCAGCTATTTACAATATACATTAATGATTTGGACGAGAGAATTAAATGCAACATCTCGAAGTTTGCGGATGACATGAAGCTGGGGGGCAGTGTTAGCTGTGAGGAGGATGCTAGGAGGCTGCAGGATGACTTGGATAGACTGGGTGAGTGGGAAAATGCATGGCAGATGCAGTATAATGTGGATAATTGTGAGGTTATCCACTTTGGTGGCAAAAACAGGAAGGTAGACTATTATTTGTATGGTGACCGATTAGGAAAAGGGGAGATGCAGCGAGACCTGGGTGTCATGGTACACCAGTCATTGAAAGTAGGCATGCAGGTGCAGCAGGCTGTGAAGAAAGCAAATGGTATGTTGGCATTCATAGCAAAAGGATTTGAGTACAAGAGCAGGGAGGTTCTACTGCAGTTGTACAGGGTTCTTGGTGAGGCCACACCTGGAGTATTACATACAGTTTTGGTCTCCTAATCTGAGGAAAGACATTCTTGCCATAGAGGGAGTACAAAGAAGGTTCACCAGACTGATTCCTGGGATGGCACGACTTCCATATGAAGAAAGACTGGATAGACTTGGCTTGTACTCGCTGGAATTTAGAAGATTGAGGGGTGATCTCATAGAGACTTACAAAATTCTTAAGGGGTTGGACAGGCTAGATGCAGGAAGATTGTTCCCGATGTTGGGGAAGTCTAGGACAAAGATTGTTCCCGATGTTGGGGAAGTCTAGGACAAGGGGTCACAGTTCAAGGATAAGGGGGAAGTCTTTTAGGACCGAGATGAGAAAATCGTTTTTCACACAGAGAGTGGTGAATCTGTGGAATTCTCTGCCACAGAAGGTAGTTGAGGCCAGTTTGTTGGCCATATTTAAGAGGGAGTTGGATGTGGCCCTTGTGGCTGAAGGGATCAGGGGGTATGGAGAGAAGGCAGGTACAGGATACTGAGTTGGATGATCAGCCATGATCATATTGAACGGCGGTGCAGGCTCGAAGGGCCGAATGGCCTGCTCCTGCACCTAATTTCTATGTTTCTATGTTTCTATGTTTTCCTTGTTTTGATCTGGCAGGAATAAATACCAGAAGCACAAAGCAAGTACTTATGCTTCGCAATATACAGGACAGGAAATTGACATCAATTCCCGCAAAGGCATATAACCCACCTTATTGCTGTTAGACACATAAAACTGGAGTAACTCAGTGCGCCAGACAGCATCTCTGGAAAAAAAGAATAGGTGACGTTTCGGGCCGAGACTCTTCTTCAGACTGCCCTGAAATGTCAACTATTCGTTTTCTCCAGAGATGCTGTCTGATCCGCTGAGTTATTCCAGCACTTGTGTTTAACTTCAGTTTAAACCAGCATCTGCAGTTCCTTCCTACACCTTATTGCAGTGACCTTCTCCAGGCTATTAGTACGTGTGCACGAAACAGGCATCAAAACCGATACATTTGAAAGCTTCCAAATGGGAACAATATATTGGTGTGGTATTCCAGTGCCAGTGCAGATCAAACACAGTATTCAATCACTATAAAATAATCCTTGTGGGTATTGAGTTGATAACACCTGTTTTCACTGGTAACACCTGCTCACCGCTGACATTAATCCCCCAGCCAAATCAGGGCAGCTCGACACTCAGCAAACCACTAACCGAGGAGGAATTGTGTGGAGGAATTCCATTAGCCAGAGGGCGGTGAATCTGCGGAATTTATTACCGCAGATGGTGGTGGAGGCCAAGTCATTGGATATTTCAAAAGTAGAAATTGATAGGTTCTTGATTTGTGAGGGTTCAGAGGTTACGGGGAGAGGACAGGAGAATGGGCGGCACAATGGAATAGCGGTAGAGTTGCTGCCTTACAGCGCCAGATAGCCGGGTTCGATGTTGACTGCGGGTGCAGTCTGTACGGAGTCTGCACGTTCTCCCTGTGGCCACGTGGGATTTCTTCGGGTGCTCTGGTTTCCTCCCGCACTCCAAAGATGTACATGTGTGTTAGTTAATTGCTTTTGGTAAGAATTGTAAAATTGTTCCTAGTGTGTAGGACGGTGCTAGTGTACAGGGTGATCACTGGTCAGTGGATACTTGCTGGGCCAAAGGGGCCTGTTTCCACACTGTATCTCTCCAGTCTAAAATGGGTTGGGAGGGATGAATAATAGATCATCCATGATCGAATGGCAGAGTAGACTCGATTGACTGAATGGCCCCATTCTGTTCCTATGTCTTGGAAGAGAAGTCCCATAGGCAGGGTGGTGAACCCACTGACTGACACTGACATTCCTCTCTTTGCAAGCAGCAAAAGGTGCCTGCTGAAACGATTCGCACAAGTGATTCACCTCACGCCTGGGAACGAGTTCCACAACCTCACTAGTATTTCCAGCCTGATGAGTTGACCCTTGAAGTATTTGGTCACAAATGCAGCGTCGAAATAAATACAGCAAGAGCACCGTAGAACACAAAGTGCCGGGCCAGGCAGCATCTCTGGAGAACGTGGATAGGTGATGTGTTTCGGGTCGGGAGGCTTCTTCAGAGTGGTTGGGGGATGGGGGTTTACACAAGAAAGCAGGAAGCGTGGAGGGTCAGGGCAACGCCTGGCGGGTGATAGGTTGATACAGGCGAGGAGGGTTTTTTGACAAGCAGATGGTTGGACGAAGACATGAAAAGGCAGAACATATGAGACAAAAAGGTTGAGTGAGAAGTTGCGCATTGTGAACAAAGCACAAAGTGGGTCAGTCATCATCTGGGGAGGAAGTGAATAGGCGATATTTCAGGTCGGTACACTTCTGTAGTGGCCATTTGGCTTGTTTTGCATGTCATTGATGATGGCACGTGTCTTTAAATTTTAGACGGCCCGTTATATTGTGGGTGGGATTTATGACGTATTTTGGGGCGTGTTTGGAGCTATATATCTTGCGCAGAAGCTTAGTTTTTAGTTTAGTTTGGAACCAGCATGGAGAAGGTTTACTCTTCGACCATGCAAAGTGTAACGGAGACACGAGGAGTTTCAGTTTAAAGTGATAAGCTGGAGTTGGATGAAGATTATAGTAACGAGTCGGAAGAAGTTTGTACCTTATTGTTTTTCATCAACAATAAAGAATTTATTAAATCAAAAGACTGTGTTTTGGAAGACTTATCTGTGAAGAAGCTCTGAAGGTCTCTGATAGTGAGCTCACAAGCGTACGGAGACATTCCCCTTACCCATGCTGTCCAGTTAGCGGCTAGAGGGACCAATCTCTTGAACGATATAAAAATCTGCCGTAATTTTCAGTCTGAAATGTCCTCTCTCCACAAATGTCCTCCCTCCACAAATGTTTGCATTTTTTAAAAGCAAAATGTTTTTTTCGTAAATAACTTTTAAATGGTTTATATCTCAACTTTGCTTTATATTTTTTCTCCAATCTTTAGGGGACGGTAAAAAAGTATTCCTTAGAGTTTGGTTGCCCGGTCAGTTTGAGGTTGTGATCAGTGCGGGGTGGGTGCCAGGGCTCCAGTGGAACTGAAGGCCAATCGCGACTGGTGTCACTGAAGCTTCTACTGGGGTAGTGGCTAGGGTGTTAGGGTTGACACCAAAGGAGAAAAAGAAATGAACACGGCAGCCGAGCAGTACAGCTACTGACTTAGAGCTCCAGGGAACCGGGTTCGATCCTGACTACAGGTGCTGTCAGCACGCCGTTTGTACATTCTCCCGTGACCCGCATGAATTTTTTTCTGAAATCTTCGGTTTCCTCCCACACTCCAAAGAAGTACAGGCTTGTAGGTTAATTGGCTTTGTATAGTTGTAAAATTGTCCCTGGTGTGTGCAGAATAGTGTTAATGTGCGGGGATCGCTGGTGGGCCGTATGGCCTGTTTCCGTGATGTATCTCCAAACAAAACTAAGATGTGCATCAGCAGAAATTGCCAATGTTTCATTGTTAATGGACTGAACAGGATAACTGGGATGCATCAGTCCCATCCACGGGAGAATACACTCTGCACAAGAATGGTTAAGATTTAACTTGGGCTCCATCATTCAACACAAAGCCCTGTGTGCGTTTCCTGTCCACTCAATGTGCATTGAGTTCACAGAAAAGGTCCACAGGAAAATAGAGACACTTGTGCCATCCCTAGCAATGCTAGGCAGATGCTGAAGAGAACTTTGAAAAGGGAATAATAATATTATCAAATGCCACTACCAAAGGATAACACTATCAATACCTCTCCCTGTGGCCCTTGACTGGTCCCTACCAGCGCAAGTATCGGGCCCTGACCCAAACCCTCCATCACAATTACATATATCTGGAAAAGCAAGATCAAAAATGGATTTACTGAGGGAGAGGCATGAAATTCACCGGAAGCTTTTATCCTCTCCATCTAATTTTCTCCATGCTTTGGAACTATTACAACATCTCAGGCGCTGGTTAAAGAAACCCCCACACATACATTAATTAATTAATTCATTCATTGTTCTCTCCCTCTCCCCCCTCCCCCTCTCTCTCTCCCTCTCTGTCTCTCCCACACTCCCCCTCTCTCCCTCTCTCTCCCCCTCCCCTCTCCCTCTCTCTCTCCCCCTCCCCCACACTCCCCCTCTCCTTCTCTCCCCCTCTCTCTCTCATTCTCTCACTAGCTCTCTCTTGCTCTCTCTTCTCTCTCTCTCTCTCTCTCTCTCTCTCTCTCTCTCTCTCTCTCTCTCTCTCTCTCTCTCTTCTCTCTTTCTCTCTCTCTCTCTCTCTCTCTCTCTTTTTTTTTTTTTTTTTTAGTTTCAAAAACTTTATTGACACAATCATAATACAACACATCAAACCATAATCAAAAATGGCACTATCAATACAATCATTGCTGAACCCCACGCTGACCACGGAAGGCCTCCAGAGTCCTCTGGACACCGCATGTTCTCCAGGGACACACGTTGCAGGCAGCCGACTCTCTGACCATCTGCCTGGACTCTCTCTCTCTCTCTCTCTCTCTCTCTCTCTCTCTCTCTCTCTCTCATATATGCACATCACTTGATAACCGTTGAACCAAAAACATAGCAAAGTCTGTCTTCAACCACTGCCCCTAATTTCTTCCCCTGGCTATCATGTCCACCACCAAGATGTAATGTTGAAACTTCATCCAAGTTTGAAAACCATAATGATGCGTCTCATTTTCATGCTCACCCCAATAAACAGACAGAGATTCCTTGACATCATTAATCTTGGATAAACCACAGCATCAATTTTGGCCCTATTTTCTGTATTTCCTCCAAAGCTGTCCTCGTTCTCGTGCAAAGGTTATGGTTGTCTGGCGTAGTGCAGGAGCACCAGAGCCAGCACATAAAATGCGTTTATTGCTTTGTCTCCCTGCGTCCCAATGTGTTTCACAGTCGGTAAAGAACCAGCTGGAGCATTGTGTCCTTGCGTTCCCAGGCAGAAAATCAAACAGCAACGTGCAACTGAAAAATGATTAATAAATCTTTTTTTCTTTGCAAAGTATAAAAGGAAAGTTAAGGGCTTGTCCCACTAATGCGATTTTTTCGGCGACAGCCCGTCATAGGTCGTTACAGGTCGCCGTAAAATGTCAACATGGTGAAAATCCAGCGGCGACCAGAACAAGGCACGACTCTTTGGGCGACTAGTCACGACCATGCAGGCTTCACCCCGCGACATGGCGCCAGGGTGTTGCCTGTATGGTCGTGAGTAGTCTCCGAGTTACCCAAAGAGTCGTAGCGTCTTTCTGGTCGCCGCTGAATTTTCAACATGTTGAACATTTTCGGCGACCTATGACGGGTGCCGGCAGTCGCCGAAAAAGTCGTGTAAGTGGGACAGGCCCTTGACATTTGATCTTCCAATTGACGATGATGAATATCGATTTTTGCCACTTGCTCATATGTACGACAAACTGTTTATTTGGGGGCCTCATTGTTCCTATTCCTTGCTGCCATATACGAAATAAAGTAAATTAATTAATAACTAGGTAGATCGATAGATAGAGGCAGACATAAAAATAAATATTTGTGCAGATAAATCAATAGTTAAATAAATAAATACATAGACGGACTGATAAATAAACAGATAGATAAATTAATAAATAAATGGATAAATACTGTAGATAAATAAATAAGTATATAAATCAAAGACTTTCTCACAAATCGCCCACAGAGAGTTAAAACTGGCCCCCACATCTCCTCCTCCATCACACTCAGCACTGGCGCACCTCAAGGCTGTGTGCTGAGTCCACTCCTCTAGTCCTTATACACCTATGACTGTACATCTGCCCACCCTTCCAACACCATTATTAAACTTGCTGACGACACAACTGGGGACGAGTCAGCATACAGGGACGAGATACAGCGACTGTCAGAGTGGTGTTCAGTAAATAACCTGACTCTGCACACAACCAAGACAATGGAGCTAATACTGGGCGTCAGGAGGAAACGGGACGCGGACCAGGCCCCGCACTGCTTTAATGGGGCATGTGTGGAAAGGGGGCAGACTTTCAAATTCCTAGGAGCCCTCATATCCGAGGACCTCTCCTGGTCGGCCAACACCACTGCAACCGTCAAGAGAGCACAACAGAGACTCCACTTCCTGAGAGGGCTCAGGGGGCACAACACCAAGAAGAAGCTGCTGGTGGCCTTCTACCGGGCGATCGTTGATAGTCTACTGGCATATAGCATGTCAGTGTGGTGTGCAGGCTGCTCTGCTGCAGATAAGAAAGCGCTCCAGAGAGTGGTAAAAACAGCAGAGAGAATCACCGGCTGCCCACTGGCCTCTCTGGAGGATATTGCCACCTCACGCTACCTCAGCAGAGCCACTAAAATCATCAAAGACTCCACACACCCTGGTCACCGCCTTTGTTGAACTGTTGCCCTCTGGCAGGCGTTACAGGTCAGCCAAAACAGGCACCTCCAGACTCAGAGACAGTTTCTTCCCCAAAGCAATCTTCAACACTCAACATGAAAAAACACCGAGTATTATTCATGCTACACTCTTCCATGCTTGAACATTTACTATCACCATGTACAGTACTGATTACTTATTTTAATACCTAGTTTTTAACATTGTTTTAAATAGTGTCCTGTGTTTTTATGTTTGTATATTATGCACCAGTGGAGTGGCAACAACAATTTTGTTGTAGGCAGTGCTTACAACGACAAATAAAGGCATTTCATTTTAATTTCATTAAATACATTGATAGATAAATAAATAGATAAATAAATAGTTAAATTCATAGACAAATATATAATTAAATTAATAAATTGACTAAACTAAACTGATGGTGATGAACTGGGCTATTTATGACAATCCAGTGGTTTCATGGTCAATATTACCATTACTAACATTGTAATTCCGTGCTTGTTTGCTACATAAATATCGAGCCGAAATAGGGGTACGGTGGCGCAGTGGTAGAGTTGCTTCCTTACACGCCAGAGACCTGGGTTCGATCCTGACTACAGGTGCTGTCCGTATGGAGTTGTACACCTCCTATGTCCCCGTGACTGTGTGGGTTTCCTCCGGGTGCTCCGGTTTCCTTCCACACTCCAAAGGCGTACAGGGTTGTAGGTTAATTGGCTTGGTAAAAAATTGTTAAATTCTCCCAAGTGTGTGTTTGTGCAAATGTGCAGGGATCGCTGGTCGGCACGGACTCGGTGGGCCAAAGGGCCTGTTTGCACACTATCTTTAAACTAAGCTTTCTCTTGCGCTCAAAAGTAATGTGGAACGCTGTAAACAGAACGGGAACTATTGTATCTTCTGCACTGTAGATTACACTCCTTCCTAGAAATGCAGCACATTGAATAATGTGTCTATAATTGCCTTGATAAAAGAACCAAATAGTTTAAAAAACAGAGATAACTGGCATGAGCGCACCCCATGCAAGCAAAGGTGCTGTGTTAATGCTGTCCCTATAAATGGACATATTTTATTTATTGTCTTGCAGGATTTAGTTTAGTTTAGAGATACAGAGCGGAAACAGACCCTTTGGCCCACCAAGTCCGCACTGACCAGCGATCCCCGCACATTAACACTAGGGACAATTTACATTTTTTCCAAGCCAATTAACCCACAAACCTGTAGGTCTTTGGAGTGGAGGAAACCGAAGATCTCGGAAAAAACCCACGCAGTCACGGGGAGAACGTACAAACTCCTTACAGACAGCACCTGTAGTCAGGATCAAACCTGGGTCTCTAGCGCTGTAAGGCAGCAACTCTATCGCTGCGCCCTGTGCCGCAATTTATCTGTAATATACGTATAATTTTATGTGTAGACAAAAGTGCTGGAGAAAATCAGCGGGCGCGGCAGCATCTATGGAGCGAAGGAACGTTTCGGTCCGAAACCGTTCTTCAGAAAGAGGATTTTTCCCATCGATGAAACAAAAAAGACTTATTACTGTTTAAAAAATGTTGAGATTCTCTCTCCTGTCAATCACGCCATGAAGGCCACGCCCTTATGGTGGGAGGGGGCGGAGACTATAAAACCCGGAAGTGTGAACTGCCTCAGTCTCTGCAAGATGGGGGAGCAAGAGGTCACAACTCTCAGTCTGAGCTGTGAATAACACTGAACACATGTCTACTAAACTGTGAATGGTTTTACTGGCCTGTGAGTGCCCTTAATGTAGTTTGAAAATGTAGTTTGAAATGCAAAAATGGTTTGGTTTGAAAATGCAAAAATGGTTTGGTTTGAAAATGCAAAAGTGGTTTGGTTTGAAAATGCAAAAGTGGTTTGGTTTGAAAATGCAAAAGTGGTTTGGTTTGAAAATGCAAAAGTGGTTTGGTTTGAAAATGCAAAAGTGGTTTGCTTTGAAAATGCAAAAGTGGTGTTGCCTTTGCCTTATTGAAAAGTGGTGTTGCCTTTGCCTTATTGAAAAGTGGTGTTGCCTTTACCTTATTCAAAAGTGGTGTTACGTTATTGAAAAGAGGTGTTGCCTTCTATATAATTAAAAGTCTAATCTTGACCACTTCCGGTTTCCTCTGTATATTGACTTTAGAAGAAACGCTACCACGTACGGCTGTGATTTTTGGCCATCTTATTCAGAGTCCCCCTCTGCTCATCAGGTGCCGAGGATTTTTCCCATCGATTAAAAATAAGAGTTATTAGTGCTTAAAAAATGTTCAGATTCTCTCTCCTGTCAATCACGCTGAGAAGGCCACGCCCCTTCCGGTGGGAGCAGGGAGAGACTATAAAACCCGGAAGTGTGGGCGTGGCTTAGTCTCTGCAAGATGGGGGAGGGAAAGGTCACGACTCTCTGTCTTTGATGGCCTTGCACCCTGCTTGAAATGGTATGAAACTGCATTTGAGTTTGGTAGCCTTGCACACTGCTTGAAATGGTAGGAAACTGCACTTGAGTTTGGTGGCCTTGCACACTGCTTGAAATGGTATGAAACTGCACTTGAATTTGGTGGCCTTGCACCCTGCCTGAAATTGAATTTCAAGGAATATCCTTGAGTCAACTGCCAGCCCACCAGACTTGAGTGACTGAGCCGCCAGCTCAAGAATCCATTCGGCCCACAATGTCCATACTAGCCCTCTGGAAACTAGTCCCTTCAGCCCACAGCACCCATACTAGCACCCCAGAAAGCCCCCCCCCCCCACCACTGGCCACCAAATTGGTGGAGAGGTGGAATATTGAGTTTGGGGACCAGCCCTCCCGTGTGAAGCTGGGATCTAACAGGTCCCACTTAGTCTAGTATATAACTAAAAGTATTCTTGTCTTGTTTGTGTGTGTGTGTGCGTATCTGGTTAATTCGTATTTTCTTCCAAACTCTAGGCCACAGCCTTCCCATTTTCACATATTTCCCGTCGTGGGAATGTTATTAATCCTTTAAATTTTAGAAACAGCCCCAAAAACTCACCCATTTCGAAAAAAAAACGAATGACGTCACAACGCACTCGCAAGGCAGGACGGGACACTCCGAGAGGGAGGGGGCACTGCAGCGCTCGCGGTGAACGAGGAGTGGCAGCGGCTGGTCCTGGTCCTGGTCCTGGTCCTGGTCCTGGTCCTGCAGCTGGAGCTGGAGCTGGAGCAGTGATCTGTGAGACCCTCCCTCACTGCTGCCCGTCTGTGATTCCTGCTGCTCTCCCGTGCTTCAACAGAATCGGTCTGAAGAAGGGTCCCGACCCGAAATGTCACCTATCCATGTTCTCCAGAGATGCTGTCTGACCCACTGTGTTACTCCAGCACTTTGTGCCTTTTTTTGTAAACCACCATCTGCAGTGCCTGGAGTCCACATTTCTAGATTGCATTGATAAACATTTCAATAATCAAGGTTGAGCCATAGGGAGCTGCAGCGGGTACTAATGGCCTGTAACATCTACCAACTGATCAATAAACTAGAAGGGATGCTGCCGCAGCCATCAGTAGATATGAATGTGTACATTTGCACAGAATAATGCAGAAACATCCATACCTCATATTTCGCTTGAGTAGCTTACACCCAAGCAGTATGAATATTGACTTCCCTAACTTCAAGTAGCCCTTGCTTTCCCTCTCTCTACATCCCCTCCCACTCACCAGTTCACCCACCAGACTACATTCTACCTCTGCACTGCCCATTCCCCTGACATCAGCCTGAAGAAGGGTCTCGACCAGAAACGTCACCCGTTCCTTCTCTCCAGATGCTGCCTGGCCCGCTGAGTTTCTCCAGGATTTTGTGTCTACCTTTGATTTAAACTAGCATCTGCAGTCCTTTCATATACATCCTATACATCCCATTGCCCAGGGGGTCCCTGGATTCATTTTTATTTCTGCTCCACTACCAATACTAAAAAAGCCAAATCAACTTCATGATAAATATGGCCTGAACTTTACGACTCATACTCGCTGTTGTTTAGTTTGTTGGATTGAACTCTGTGCTATATTTATCCCAGTTGTGCGATAACACTGTCAACCTCCACTTTCACCTTACTTTCTGGCCATAAAAAAAGTGGATACCTCATTCTCAGGGCAAAGTAAGAGAACGGCTAATGAGGGTAAATAACATTTTTGGCAAAAAAAAAAAAATGCTGCGTCCAAAAAATGTTTTTCACTTCTAATTAAATTCAAAAAGTAATGGCCCTGAATTTACGGTGAAAGGAATTGGTGATTCAAGCATTCACACCATTATTACAGCAGAAATCTGGCAGCAGAGTTTGGCTTCCACACAGCCCCAATTAAACGCAGAAGCCCAGAAGCTACTGTCTGTGATATCTTGCTCCTTCACAGTGGCTGACAAGGCAGCTTTCTTTCAGCTGAAATGACTGATAAGTGAACTTGAAACATTTGCAAGTCTTTCTCATCATAAAATCCCACTAACAAATCTCACTGTAAAAAAAAAATCTGAAGAATGTATTGGTTTGCTTTGTGAGGGGTCTGTCAACTTCTGACAGCACTTTAAGCCATAATTTTGAGATTTTAAGCCATGATTTTGATGTTAGATAGAGCATGGGAACAGGCACTTCTGTTTTACGAGTCCACGCCGATCATCAGCCACCCATTCACACTAGTTCTATCTTATACTAGCAATGTTACAAAATTTTGAGATTTAAAAAATCAAGTCTGCAATTTATCCCATCAGATAAAGCATAAAAAGAAGTTTAATTTGACACCTAATTCACTTTCATATCTTCAGTATTAAAAAAGTTATGGCCATTTTCATACTCAGAAATTAGCATCTTGTTCCCCATTGACTTAACACAAAAGCTGTGATCTAGGACAGTCAAAAGCCCATAACTTTCTTAAAAATTAAGAGCTCAATGAAATTTTCAGTTATGAAAGATTGAAGCATTCTGAAACAAATATGAAACAATATTACTTGGATGACCTGAAATTAAAGCATATAATTAGTTAGTTACCTAATTGTAGCTAATTACAAAATTCAATTACTAGATCTAAACATCTATCCATTTCTTAAGAAAAGATATACTTTTTGAAATTGCCTAAGTGTCCAAATAACATTCACACAATAATTCACAATATAACATGATTTTTAAATCTCATTTTCATGAATTTATAGGCCAAATGGAAGGAATTTAGTGTTTAATTCCTGTAAATTAATGGCTATTTAAATAAACTTGCGAGTGGGTTTTAGTGGAATGCGGTGGATTGGAACGTTGCGGTTTGCGGTGAAGTCGGCATGAAAAACACTGCCGGTTCATGAAAATGTGATTAAAGGCTTCTTAAAAACCAAGTTTTAATGTAAAAATAAACTGTGTACTTTATTTTCTCCCCTACGTAAAATCCTTCCCGTTGTCGGCACTCACGGCTTTTGAAGATGATTTTTAAATTACTCTAGTTAATAAATAATCTAGCGTAATTTAAAAATACCTTCATGAATGAAATGTCGGAGCGATTTTTCTTCAGCAACGCAATCGCCCGACATGGATCGATTTGCCCAGTCTGTGGAAAAACGGCACTTTAAACACGCCCCCCCCCTCTGAAAGGGGCCAAAGTCACGCACACGGAGAGCGGCAGAACTGCAGCGCTGCTCAAGGTAAGTTTTGTAACATACCTACTTATACCACTCACCCACTACCTACAAACTATGAGAAATTTACAGAGGCTAATTAACCTCTAATTAACCCTGTGTTTTTGGGATATGGGAGGAAACCGGAACACCTGGAGGAAGCCCACACGGTCACAGGGAGAACAAGCAAACTCCACACAGACAGAATCCCAGGTCAGGACTGAACCTGGGTCTCTAGCACTGTGAGGCAGCAGCTTGACCAACTGTGTCATTGTGCTGCCATTTCTACTTAACAAACTCTCTTGGGTTGATAGACTAACATTTTGTCCCTTTATAATTAATGCAAAATGATATTAAAATAATAAAAACAATTATTTTATTTGCATTGTAAAATGTTTTATTACAATTAGATTTTCTTTCTGTATGGGTTCCAATCTTTATTTTTCACTTTTTATTTTATTTTATTTTAGTTTAATTTAGAGATACAGCATGGAAACAGGGCCTTTGGCTCTGTGCCGACTAGTGATCCCCGCACTATCCTACACACGAGGGACAATTTACAATTTTACCAAACCCAATTAACCTACAAAACTGTACATCTTAGGAATGTGGGAGAAAACTGGAGCTCCCGGAGAAAACCCACGCAGGTCACGGGGAGAACGTACAAACTCGGCCCAGACAGCACCCGTAGTCAGGATCGAACCCGGGTCCCTGGCGCTGTAAGGCAGCAACTCTACCGCTGTGCCACCGTGACGCCCTTTTTACAAATAAAAGTTAACTATATATCCTGTGAGAACTGCTCAAAATGTTGGTTGCTCACCCTGTTAGATGATATCACTAATTCTGGATACCACAGAACTTCTTCAAATGATGCCTGACAGAAAGCGGGATCAGGAAAGGGCAGTGTTAGCCAGAGAAATTGCTTGGTATTTGTGGGCAGCTTTCCTCAAGGTCACAGCTGCTTCACTGTGGGATGGGAAGTCACGGCCAATAAAACCTATTGTACAGATGCCCCATTGAAAGCATTCTGTCGGGTTGCATCACAGATTGGGTTAGGAGCAGCTCTGCCCAAGACCGCAAGAAATTGCTGGGAGTTGTAGATGTAGACCGGTCATTCACACAGACCAGATTCCTCACCATTGACTCCATCTGTACTCCCTGCTGCCACAGTAAAGCAGCCAACATACTCAAAGATTTTATCCCACTCTGATAATTTCTTCTTCTCCCTGCTCCCATCCGGCAGAAGGTACAGCAGCTTGACACTGCGCATCACCAGACTCAGGAACAGCTCCTTCTCTTAAGCTAGGCCACTGTCCAATTCACCTCTACCCCATTGCGGACTTTGTCTATGGAAGTGATGCTCTACAATGCTGCAAACTGTATGCGGCACTCTGCATCTACCCCTTTGCTCTATCTATTGTAGTTGAGTTTTGACTTAATTGCATTTATGTATAGTATATCTAATCTGCTTGGATAGCACACAAAAAAAACGCTTTTTACTGTTCCTCAGTACTCGTGACAATAATAATCCTAAACATGTGATGAATGCAAAATGAAAGGGACAAGGGAGAAGAAAAAACAAAACTCTTTCCTATTAAGATTAATTTAGGTTTAGAGGACATAGGTATAAGGTAAAGGGGAAAGATTTATTCGGAATCTGTGAGGTAATATGTTCACACAAAGGGTGGTGGGTGGATGGAACAAGCTGCCAGAGGAGGTAGTTGAGGCTGGGACTATCCCGACATTTAAGAATCAGTTACACATGTACAGTACATGGGTAGGATAGGTTTGGAAGGATATGGGCCAAACACGGGCAGGCGGGACTAGTGTAGCTGGGTTATGTTGGTTGGTATGGGCAAGTTGGGCCAAAGGGCCTGTTTCCACGCTGTATGGCTCTGTGACCGCTCCAATACTGTTTTCATTCAAAATAGGCCCACACAGCAAACTCATCAATCTCAAGCCCACACACCAAGCTTCCTCTTTCCCATTTATTATTCTCCTTCATTTTCAATTTGCTTACGACTCATTTATATGCCTGAAAACTGCAACGTTTGCATTCCAGGCTCATTGTCAACCCAAAAAGTGACTTTGCAAGTTCCTGATGCCAGGCACAGCAAAAACTCTACAATGAGATTTATCTGCCCAGTATAAGCCCCAGATATTGCCTTGGTCCCTGATCATTGCAGCCAGTAGATCCATTTTTTCTACTTCCTTTTAACCAGAGATAGGGTCCAAGTCGTAGCTACATCATAGTCATAGCTGTGAGAGCTAAATCCAAATGAATTATCACTAATGTTTTAAATTATTTAGGTCATAAGGTCATAAGGGATAGGAGTTGAATTAGGCCATTCGGCCCATCAAGTCTACTCCGCCGTTCAATCATGGCTGATCTATCTCTCCCTCCTAACCCCATTCTCCTGCCTTCTCCTCATAACCTCTGACACCTGTACTAATCAAGAATCTATCAATCTCTAGAATATATCTATTTATTGGTGCTTTTAATAAAACAATAACATTATTTTAAGGATGTTTTTAATATATAGAGACACTGAAAAATGGATACAGTCTTGAAAGGCTTTAACAGAAAGGGTAGCTGAGTCCCCAGTTTTGCTTCCTAAGAAAGTCTGTCACAGAGTTTAGTTTAGTGACGCCACAGAAAACAGGCCCTTCAGCCCAACAGACTCACCTCACCTGTTCATAGTAGTTCTATGTTATTCCACTTTCTCATCCACTCTACAAACATTAGGGACGATTTTTGTTTTGCAGAGGGCCAATTAACTTACAAACCCACATGTCTTTGGGATGTGGGAGGAAACCGGTGCACCCGGAGGAAACCCACGCGGTCACACAGGGAGAATGTGCAAACGCCACACAGGCAGCACCTGAGGTCAGGATCAAACCCGGATCTCCGATGCTGTGACGCCACTGCCACCACCGTGCCTCCCTGCGTGCTCTACGGGTAAGACTTCTGTGGATTGGATGCGGATCAGATCTATCTGCCCTTTACCGGATGGCTCTAAGTTTGGGAAGGCCAGTATTGGTGGATTCACTCATGTATTGTTAGCACAGGCATAGAGGCACCTCGGGATAAATTTGAATGGTGGGCTAAATCATCCGGCACTAAGTCTACTACAGTATAACCTGAGGATTTAACTGAGAAAGACCATTATTATAACATCTAACTAACACAAATCTCAGCATGTCTCCTCATTTCACTTGCCTAAACATCCACGGGGTGTAACTGATTAGATTTCATGAGAAACAAGACCAGATATCCTGTGGTTGATTTACTTCATAGCCAATTGATACTGCTCTACAGTTTACAGAGTTACATTAGAGCAATTAGCTCTTTATTTCATTAAACCGCACCCTCCTCTCATTAGGGGAAGTAAACATGTTTTAGAAAATCTGTAGCAAGGAACTGCAGATGCTGGTTTAAACCGAAGATAGACACAAAATGCTGGAGTAACTCAGTGGGACAGGCAGCATCTCTGGAGAGAAGGAATGGGCGACGTTTCGGGTCGAGACCCTTCTTCAGAAAATGATCAAAATCAGGGCTGGTCTAGGCCTTCTGTCTGACCAAAAGCACTTTAAATTCAGGAGTGTTTAATTGTCATTTGTACATCTTCTTCTTTTCGAGTCCATCTTGTTACAAATGTTGACATCGCTGTCATCGTCCGTCCTGAAAAGGACATGAGCTTCCGGCGATAATCAGTGGGAGCCACCACTCGTTACAATAGATGATGGTGGTAGCAGAATTAGCTCAGGATACTTCCAGTTTCCAGCCCCTCGACGTGGGCCTTTCTGCTATCGGGCCGTCATTTGTACTGACAACCAAACAGTGACATTCTTACTTGCCCCAGTTTTATAGCACCTTCAAACCAATGGCACACAAATAGATACACGATAATCAATGATACGATACAGTTAATAATCAGTGATACTGGGTAATCATAGAGTCATATAGTGTGGAAACAGACCCTTTAGTCCAACTTGCCCACACCGACCAACATACCCCATCCAAACTAGTCCCGCCCTCTGCGTTTGGCCCATATCCCTCTAAACCCATCCTATCCATATACCTGCCTAATGCCATTGTGCTGCTAATCCATTGTGCTCTGCACGGTGGGTTCGAATCCCATCCTCGTCACCAATTTTGTTATATTCCGGACAGCAGAATGAATAACAACTTACACGCAGGCTGCCTGGATCACAAGAGAGATTTATTACCCAACATTCCCTACTTATATATAACACCAACTCATTAGTATATACATGAATATGCATGAAAACATTACACTGTCTAAATGTTTTTTTTGATGTACATAACCTGCCATAATAGTGCAAAGCTAGAGTCTGTCATGCAACCAAAACAAAGTTCACAGGAGAACGTTGTCGCTAAGTTGGCGGTTAGTGTTGTGCAGTGTACATTGGGCTGTGGGGTGGGCCGGCCGGGGGATGTGTACCGATCTCACTGCCCCAGCTTGGAGCCCAGTAATGTGGTCTGGTCAGGGACAAGGCTTTAAATGGAGCGGTGAGCAGCTCCAAGAATGGCCCTCACACCTCTCTCTCTCTCTCTCTCTCAGCTGCCAAAACTGGAGGACAGATATTCATCCCCTGGAAAAGATGTAATTCAGACACATTTACAAAACTAATGCAAATTATATGATTTTTTTTTTAAATCATAAATGTTAATGCAAAATAAAGCTGCTGTTTAAAAGCACAGAAATATACATAAAATAATTCAAAACATTAAACTAAAGCAAACAATTTAAAAAAAGATAGACTCAAAAAACTAGAGTAACTCAGGCGGCATCTCTGGAAAACTAGAGATTAGAGGCTGAGACGCCGTTAGGGACTCCACCCTCCCTGAGGTCATCTGTTGCCAGCCCCACTGCATGACTTCATCTGTTAAGTGGCTGCCTGGGTATCGTTTTAGTTTTAGAGATACAGCTTGGAAGCAGACCCTTCGGCCCACTGAGTCCGTACTAACCAACCAATGAATGAATTAATGATATTTTATTATCACATGTGGCATGTCACTGTGAAATTCTTTGCTTTGCCTACCATACACAAAGTATGCAAAGAGTCGACAAAGTTACAAGGTCAACGGTCGTCATTCTCGGCAGCCTCCCCCATGTAGGGCCCCTCTTTGTTGTCGGCAGCATGTCTCCGACTGACGTCCCGCTCCCACTGCGGGGCCGTCCAACCGCGGGCACCTACACGTCCCATCGCCTGTTCGCTATTTCTATCCTGCAAATTAGGGACAATCAATAAAAGGATGATTAACCTACAGACCTGCATGTTTTTGGTGTGTGGGAGGAAAGCGGACCTCCCGGAGAAAACCCACGGGGAGAACGTACAAACTCCACAGAGACAGCACCTGGAGCCAGGATCGACCCCCGTTCTCTGGCGCTGTGAGGCAGCAACTCTACCACTACGCCACTGTGCCGCCCCAAAACGGTGGGCTTGATACCTTGCGGTGTGATCCAAACTTGCCACCTAGCTCGAATCAAACTTCTCAAGCTGCTCCCACTCTTCCAGAGCAAGCACGACGGGCAGAGGTTTGACACACAGGCAGGCAGCATCTCTGGAGAACAATGACAGGTGACGTCTCGGGTTGGAACACTTCTGCAGACTGAAGGGTCCCGACCTGAAACGTCATCTATCTATACTGTTCAGAGATGCTGCCTTACCCGCTGACTTGGTGTCCTAATTAGTTCCCTATCCCATCAACAATCCAAGTTCCTTAAAATTATCCATTAACTTATTTTAAAACATCTTAAAACTCTATGGCCTCTCTCATATAGAGCAAGATATGCAGCTTCACCAAAGAATCAAGAGCAGCGATAGACACAAAAAGCTGGAGTAACTCAGCGGGACAGGCAGCATCTCTGGAGAGAAGGAATGGGTGACGTTTCGGGTTGAGACCTTTCTTCAGACTGAGGGAAACGAGTACTTTAAATCAAGAGCTGTGAGTCTGTCTATATTTTCCTTGAAGTTCTGCAGTTGCTGTAGAGCAACTTCATGAATCATGAATTCCAGAAGGCAGTTCGTGGCTCCTCTGAGATTCACTTGGTAGACGTGGAGATAACAGTCTTTTTCGATGAAATCTACAGCTTGAAATCTGTAACCAAGGCCAGTTTCTGAAGTCCCGGCTAACTGCAATGTGTAACAAAGAACAGATGGATACAAAGGATTTCTGAGTTTCCCTGCACAAAACAGATTGAATTCCTGATTCGATGATTGTATTGCTGAAAGGTCGACAAGCCTTTTCAACCCATGAACACCACTTTAAATGTTGGCAATTACTCTTTGAATTTCTACAGGCATACAGTCGAGGTGGCTGCAATACAGACTGGTTTGGCAACTCGAACGGCCAGGAATGGAGTAGATAACGGTGAGTGGTAGACATTGCCCGGTCCAACACAGGTTCTGACCTCCCCACCATCCAAGGGCCCTTTAGGAGGCTCTGCATGAAAAAGGCCGCCTATATCAGCAAAGACCCACATCACACTGACCACGCTCTCATTTCACTCCCACCATCGGGAAGGAGGTACAGGAGACTGAAAACAGTGGGGAACGGCGGCTCGCGTGAGCTTACTGTGCACACGGATCGGTATTAGCTCATAAGTGATCGGAGAAAAATTACGCCCATCAAGTCTACTCTGTCATTCAATCATGGCTGATCTATCTCTCTCTCCTAACCCCATTCTCCCATCTTCTCCCCTTAACCCTTGACACCCATACTAATCAAGAATCTATCTATCTCTGCCGCTATTGGGAGGAGGTGCAGTGGATCATTGCCCATGAGGGTCAGAGGGAGAAAACACCAAGGCCAACTCAATACCTTGCAGCAAGTTGTGGAAGGTTTGAATTAAATGCACAAATGATTCCAGGGAATGAACCATTACCCATCCCTAAGCACCATAACCCCAGAACCAGCCATTTCTGCTCATCACTGCGATCTTCCTAACTGAATCTCACTAACACTTCTGGCTCCGACCACCACCTTAAGTTCATTTAAAATGCTGCAGCCCTTGTCCTTTGTGGAATTGTGCCTCCTTCGGTTATTTCAGTACCACTTGCTAGCTCACACTTGCGTTCAGTTTTAAGCAATTAAAGTTCACATCAATTAATTCCTCCCTATTTCTGTCCTCTCTTCAAGCAAAAAAAAACCTTTGAGAACGCTTGCTGCTCGAATTCTGTAGCCCACATCGAGGCCCACGGATGGCAGTAGGATGGCAGTAGATGAGGTTAGAGGAGGTGCATGTAAACCTCTGCCTCACCTGGAAGGATTGCCTGGGTCCCTGGATGGAGTCGAGGTGGGGGGGGGGGGGGGGGGGGGGGGGGGGGGGGGGGGGTACGAGGACAGGTGCGACATCTCTTGCAGTTGCAGGTGAAAAATACCTGGGGAGGAGGTGGTTTGGGTGGGATGGGATGAGTGAGCCAAGGAGTTGCGGTGGAAGATATAACTCATAGTGATCCTGACTTCCCCTGAACCCTGGCTGACCTTGCACTGGTCTCTTCCCCTCTCCTCCCTTCCCAAAAGTTCCACCAAAAATACTTCAACAAGCTTTACAGTTCACAAATGTGTGATTCTTTTGGGCTTTCGCCTGCTTCAATCCAACAATCATCTACATACCAAGGAACCCCTTGCCTTGTCACATCTTGTTTAATTGTCATAAGTATTGGCAATGGAACAATAAAATCCTTAAAGTAGGAATCGAAGAATTTTCAAGCAAATAAAAGATTCTCACTGGAAAGTCTGCAGCAATGATTTGGAACGCCCTCTCGTGGCAAACTGGACAGATCTCAAGCTCTGTGTAAGTCTGGTATGGTGTCAGCATTCTGTACATTCTGCATAGTCAACCTTCTGTGTGAAACCAGGCGTCTGCCATCTATACATTTCTTCATTCTGTGCCCGCTCAACCATTTTACAATCATTAGGTTTTACTTTAGACTGTAGAGATGCAGACCAGAATCAAGCCCTACGGCCCACTGGGTCCGCACCGACCCAGTGCACCAGCACTATCCTACGCACTGGAGACAATTTTACCAAAGCCAATTAACATACAAACCTGCACGTCTTTGGAATGTGTGAGGAAACTGGAGCACCCGGAGAAACCCCACGCGGTCACGGGGAGAACGTACGAACTCCGTACAGACGGCACCAGAGCCAGGTCTCTGTTACCATACGGCAGCAACGCTACCACCGCGTCCCTCTGCCGTACCCGTCAGTGGCTGTTCTTGTCCCACAACCTCTGGGTGAAACCAAGCAAGTCTGCTATCCATAAACTTCCTTATTATGACCTCTATTGTGTCCACAATCATTTTTAGACTTTAGAGATGCAGCGCACTACGACCCATCGAATCCACACCGACCAGCGATCACTCCATACAGCCAGCACACCAGCTCTGTCCTGCACACTAGGGGCAATTTTTACAATTTTATCGAAGCCAATTAACCTAAAAACCTGTACGTCTTTGGAGCGTAGGAGGAAACCAGAGCACCCGGAGAAAACCCACACGGTCTCAGGGAGAACATAGAAAATCTGTATAGACAGCACCAGCAGTCGTGATCGAACCCAGGTCCCTGACGTTGCAAGGCAGCAAATCTACCTCCACGGTGCATCAGGAGAAAACATTTTGCCACGTTAAGCATGTGTCTGTTCTTTGAAAGAGCAATTCATTTAGTTTCATTCCCCTCCCCTTCCTAATCAGCTCTCCTAGACTTCCCAAGCATTTTGCAACATTCTTTTAGTGACCCTCATAAGATCCAATTCTGCTTTCTTCATAGCTCCAAAAATGTGGTTTTCACGCATGTATTTGTGCGTTTCATTTCTTTGCTGCCTGGTTCTCTGTACACCCTGCTGAAATTCACCATGACCTTGGGGCTCTCCGCGTCCTTTGTTTTTTGCTTGCTTTGAGCATCTGAACTTCATCTGTAACTACTTCAAGCATTTTTCAGTATTAAAGAAAAATAGCTTGTGCTAATCCAGCATATCCCATTGCCTTAGCATCTCAAAGCATTCCACTACATTTGATTTACATCTTTATTTGAACAGTGCACACAGGATTGTGTCGGTATTGACTCTTTGGTGACTTTCTTCATTGTAACTGCACTCAGTAAATTCTTCACTTCTAACACATGCGTTGCAGAGTGGACATCGAATAAAGTCTGTGTGAAACTCAAAGTTTATTGTTAGTTTCAGTTAAACACGTGATGCACAGGCCAGGGCCATCACGTATTTGCGTTGTGGGAGGAGACCAGAGCACCCAGGGCAAACACATTCGGTAACAGGGAGAACATGCAAACTACACACAGACAGCATCTGAGTTCAGGGTCAAACCCCGATCTCTGGTGCTGTGAGGAATCCAGCTCTACCAGATGCACCACAGTGCATTCTCCTGTGCATTGTGTTCATTGCAGAACTTCTCACCAATCTGCACGAGATAACTCCTACAGCCATATATTCCACTATTTCCACACTCCCATCTTCTCATCTCCAATCTGATGCAGGCCTCCACCATGTAGGACCCCATCATGTAGAGGAAACCTTTCCTCCAAGTAGCTTGAGTGGCAGAGTGGGAAAGCTAATAGAGCAGCCGTCACACGGCACCAGAGACTCAGGTTCAATCCCAACGTCTGGTGCTGTCTGTGTGGAGTTTGCATGTCCTCTCCATGATGGGTTTCATCTGAATGCTCCAGTTTATTCCCACATCCCCGTAAATATACAGGTTGGTAGATTAATTGGCCCCCTATAAATTGAGGCGTGTTTTGAGATAGCATGTGGTAACAGGCCTTCGGTCCACATCGACTAGTGATCACCCCGTATACTAGTTCTATCCTACACACTAGGGACAATTTACAGAATGAATTAACTTAAAAACCTGTATGTCTTTGGAAAGTGGGAGGAAACAGGAGCACCTGGAGTAAACCCACGCAGGTCACAGGGAGAACTTACAATCTAGGTACAGATAGCACCCGCAGTCAGGGTGGAAATTGGGTCTCTGGCTGTCTCTGTAAGGCAAGCGACTCTACCCCACCTGTGTCGTTTTGATAGAACTAGGTGGGAGAGCAGGGGTGGTGTTGATAAGAAATGGGGGGAGTAAGAAAATGGAATTCTTGCAATAAGGAGCTTGATACTCAGAGCAAATTGAAGGGCTGAATGGCATGTTTTTTTATAAAATGTTCATATGAGGATATTTAGTCCATTTACCTTACCCTACATTTGGTTCCAAATTGAACATTTCAGCAAGATTGGGGCATTTTTCGGTTGGGAAAGGTGAATGAGCACATAATTCCACTGTTCATCAGAAAGCTTTCGAGGGATATGGTCAAATGCAGCAATCTCTACCATAGATGGGCAGTTTGGTTAGCATGGACAGTTGGGCCGAATTCTGGAATGTCTGGATTAATTTCCATCTGCCACTGCTCTGCCCAACATTCCGGCTGAACTATCTCTTGCTGTATCATTAGACAACATTCGTTGCTAATGTTTGTGTTGTCTGCCAGCTTACTGAACAGAAAATCGACATTCCCATCCAAGACATTTGCACGTATATTACAAACACCAGCCTGGAACGCTGATGTACACTAATGTTACAGACCTCCAGTCAGAAAAACATTCCTTGCCTCCTACCTCCATAATTGTTCCAGAAAGTTCTTTAAATATGCTTGAGACACATTCACTGGAAATAAATGTTTTCCAATCCATCTTCAACTCTCCTGTAGACCGAACCAGCAGTAGGAACATTCAATTCAAGACTGAAGAGGATTGCCAGGCATAATTTTACGGCAGTTTTGGCCTTTACGTATAAAAATTGGCCAAGTATAATTTCATAACTTCTTAAGTCATAGGAACAGAATTAGGTCATTCAGCCCATCAAGCCTACCCCGCCTTCAATCATGGCCCAGCAGGCTGCGACAAATAAAAGAGTTTTCTTTTTTAAATTATTGTTTAAATAATTGTTTATTGTGAGCTGAAGGAAGTTAACTGTTTCATACTTAAATTTTGGAAAAACGCACCTACGCCAACATTCAAAATGTGGATCTCAAACATGTCTGAAACGCTACATCTTGAAGAAATGAGATTCCTCTTACTAGGCAAAGTAGACCAATTCTTAAAGATTTATCAACTTTATACAAGCATATGGTGCAACATAACATAACCTTAGAAATTAAATGGTTTAGAACTGGGTGACGGATGGGCAAAAATATGAGATAGGTAGATCTCTCCTAATTTCTCTTTTCTTTTTACTTTTTCCTTTTCTTTCAATCTTTTAACTTCTCACCTCTGTCCTTTATTTTTTTGTTTTGTTTTCTGTTTCTACTCGCTTGTCTATCTATTCCGACACTCTTTATTTCTTTTTTCTCTCACTGTTCTTTTATTATTTAACCAAAAGTATGAAGTTGTACAAGAATGATAATATGTATTTATGTATTAGGTACTTAAGTACCAGACTACTGTACTTACTTCTAACAAAAATAAACAAACAAAAAAAAACTGTTTAATTCTCCATACCCTAGTGTGCTAGCTCACAAATCCACGATTTACAAGTCCAGAGTTAAGGGTTAGCCATCATTCTACCAAATCTGTACTCACACTCAAAGTCTTTGCAAATACTTATTAATCATACTTTCAAACATTTTTTTCCTATCAAAACACCTTTGTGTTGAAAGGAAGGCTTGATGGTTTTTCCCGTTGGAGGACGATAGTCTAATTTTCTGATGCAGAACTTTATAGGAGATCAGAAACTTAAAGCAGACATAATTAAGATACTGACAGTACAATCAAACGGGGACGTTTCTTCAGAGGAGATACACAAAATTATAGATGCTGGAATCTCCCACACGTGCTCCTTTCCCCTCCTTCGTACACTCACCTCCCATCCCCAAGTTCCCATTTCCCTTTAATCCCCCCTCAATCCCCTCAGCCCTGTCCCCTCCCATCCGCATCCCTCCCTTCTGGTTTTCCTCCTTGCTTTATCAGATACCATTTTGTCTCCTAGTCACCTCCAGCCTTTGTCACTTACTCCAACCATCTGCCATTAAAACCTCCTCCCCTGTGTCCACCTATCACTTGCCAAGCTCCGTCCTGCCCCCAACTGTCTCCCCCATCCTGCAATTCATCTGAAGAAGGGTTCCCACCCAACATTTTGTCTATCCATTCCCTCCACAGATGCTGGCAGACCTGCTGAGTTCCTCCAGCACTCATAAATTTGGTGGAAGGTCAATTGAGTTTGTCATGAGTGGGCTATTTGCATGATAAAATAACAGGCAAATCTTTAGTAACATGCCACAAAGCCATGGATTGCATTGGTCCATGTGCACATGGGGACAAATGGTGCAACAGATTATACTCAAACTCAGCGGACTACATGTAAGTAGTAGGGCCTGAGCTACAGGGAGAGGTTGGGCAGTCTAAGCTCTTATAGAGGTGTATAAAATCGTGAGGGAAATTGATAGGGTGAATGAACAGCGTATTTTACCTAGGGTAAGGGAATGAAGAACCAAAGGACATAGGTTTAAGGTAAGAGGGGAAAAGTTTAACAGGAGTAATTTTTTTCACACTTAGGGTGGTGGGTATGTGGAACGAGCTGTCTGAGGATGTAGTTAAGGCAGGTACTATAACAACATTTAAAAGACATGTGGGTAGGTACATGGATAGGAAAGGTTGAGTGGGATATGGATCAAACGCGGGCAGGTGGGATTAGCGGAAATTGGTCAGTATAGACACGTTGGTGCCATAGGGAATGTTTTCATGCCGTGTGACTCTCTGTGACACTTTCTCGCTCTCTTTAATACTTAAGACTAAAGGGTAACATGCAAGAAAACAGGAAATTGACGGAAAGGTACACTCTCAGGTAGTTCATTTCAGATACTCGCCACCCTCCATGTGAAAAACGTATCCCTTAGATCCCCGTTAAGTGTTTTCACTTTGACATTAAACCTGTGCCCTTGAGTTTAAGACTTCTCGGCACTGGGGAAAATACACTACCTATTCTGTCTCTGCCCATCACAGCTTACAACAATAGACAAGATTATGATGAAGATATTACATCTAACGGGAAGGTTTTGTAAATCTATTTTGCCACAAAGTAGGGCCTCGGGGCATGAAAAGGGGTCATACAATCCAGAAAACTACATATACAGGAGTATTGTGTTCAGCTCCTTGTGGTCACCCTGCTCTAAGAGGAGTGTCAGTAAACTGGAAAGAGTACAGAGAAGAGTTACAAGGATATTGGCAAGACTCGAGGGCCTGAGCTTTCGGGAGAGGTTGGGCAGGCTAGGACGTTATTCATTGGAGTGCAGGAGGCTGAGGGGTGATCTTGTAGAGGTATAAAAACACGAGGGTAACAGCATCTTTTTAACAGGATAGGGGAATTAAGAACCAAAGGTCATAGGTTGAAGGTGAGAGAGGAGATATTCAATAGGAACCCAAAGGGCAACTTTTTCACTCAGAAGGTGGTGAAACGAGCTGTCAGGGAAGGTAATTGAGGCCGGTGCTATAACAACATATAAAAGCGTAGATGGGGCAACTTAGAGTCATACAGTTATATAGCATGGAAACAGGCCCTTCAGCCCAGCTTGTCCATGCCGACCAAGATGCCCCATCTAAACTTGCCCACTTGCACACAAACCCTGCACTTGCAAACTGGAACTTGAAAATTGTGCCAAAATTGGTGACTCTGTATCCTGTGTCAGTGTACTACAGCTATACACTTGTACTGTATCCAAGCTGCTTGTCTATGATGGATCTAAGTGCTTATGTATAGACAATAGACAATAGGTGCAGGAGTAGGCCATTTGGCCCTTCGAGCCAGCACCGTCATTCAATGTGATCATGGCTGATCATCCCCAATCAGTACCCTGTTCCTGCCTTCTCCCCATATCCCCTGACTCCACTATCTTTAAGAGCCCCATCTTGCTCTCTCTTGAAAGCATCCAGAGAACCTGCCTCCACCACCCTCTGAGGCAGAGAATTCCACAGACTCACAAGTGTTTCCTTGTCTCCGTTCTAAATGGCTTACTCCTTATTCTTAAACTGTGACCCCTGGTTCTGGGCTCCCCCAACATCAGGAATATGTTTCCTGCCTCTAGCATGTCCAAATCCTTAGCAATCTTATACCTTTCAATGAGATAGCCTCTCATCCTTCTAAACTCCAGAGTGTACAAGCCTAGCTGCTCCATTCTCTATAGTGTGCAGGAAGAAACTACAGACGCTGGTTTACACTGAAGATACAGTAGATACAAAATGGAATAACTCAGCGGGTCAGGCAGCATCTCTGCGGAAAAGAAATAGGTGACATTTCGGGTGGAGACCCTTCTTCAGACTGGGAGACGGAGAGTCTGGTTCCAGTCAGTGATACGCGTATTGAACAGCATACGAAAATGAATTTCATTGAACACTTGTGTAGGAGGTGACTGCAGATACTGGTTTAAACCAAAGATACACACAAAAAGCTGGAGTAACTCAAGGGGTCAGGCAACATCTCTGGAGAAAAGGGATCGGTGACGTTTCGTGTTGAGACCCTTTATCGAGGGATCGCAACTTGAAATATCATCTATTCCTTTCCTCCAGAGATGGTGCCTGACCCGCTGAGTTACTCCAGCTTTTTGTGCCCACTATTGTACACCTATCTGCATTTGGCCCATACCCCTCTAAATGTCATGGGGTCAGGAGCAATGTGATGAGTAAATGACTCACTTGTAATCATGCAATACCTGTCCACTGGCTGGTAACACGCAACAAAAGCTTTTCACTGTACCTCTGTACACGTAACAATAAACTAAACAATCTAACTAACAAAAAAATTCAGTATACATATAAAACAGACAAATAAATAAACAATAACAATGCAAAAATAATATTCACGGTTCCTAGTCAAGTACTCTTTTCAAGAGAGAATTAGATTGAGCTCCTTGGGCTAGGAATCAAGGGATATGGGGAAAAAGCAGGAATGGGGTATTAGAAACATAGAAACATAGAAATTAGGTGCAGGAGTAGGCCATTCAGCCCTTCGAGCCTGCACCGCCATTCAATATGATCATGGCTGATCATCCAACTCAGTATCCCGTACCTGCCTTCTCTCCATACCCTCTGATCCCCTTAGCCACAAGGGCCACATCCAACTCACTCTTAAATATAGCCAATGAACTGGCCTCAACTACCCTCTGTGGCAGAGAGTTCCAGAGACTCACCACTCTCTGTGTGAAAAAAGTCTTTCTCATCTCGGTCTTAAAGGATTTCCCCCTTATCCTTAAGCTGTGACCCCTTGTCCTGGACTTCCCCAACATCGGGAACAATCTTCCTGCATCTAGCCTGTCCAACCCCTTAAGAATTTTCCAGACGTATTGAATGGCGGTGCTGGCTGGAAGGGCCGAATGGCCAACTCCTGCACCTATTTTCTATGCTTCTAAGTGTCTTTTACGAGTTAGATCAAAAGGCCTGTGCCTGCAGTGTGTGACTGTGAAATGGATATATTGTCGGGGCTTGCTGGATTACAAGGGCAGCGTCCTTGGTCTGACAGCTGCGAAGCGCCTTTACCTGATGCAACATGATGGGGGGAGGTTCGTGCTGAGGGATCAGCTCAGCGTTGACATCTGCTTACTGGAGGCAGAGGGCGCACAGGCTGAGAGCTCGCCTGTTAACCTGCTTTCGTGCAATCCCCACCCATCTGCCCCAGAGCAACAAGAGAGTGGGCGGGGGAGGCGGAGCACTTCGCAAACAAGGGAGGCTGGCAAAAAAACACTCTGATCTTTATCTCCAGACGTTTTGTTGGGCTGAGAACATGTGTCCGTGCCAGCAGAACTGGGGCTTACTGCTCTGCAGCAGCTTCATGGGTAGTGATGACACTAAACATTGCCACCTCTGTGCCTGTTGCTAAATGCTGATTTGTGGGTTTGTTTCCCCGTCCCTCCTTGCAAACACTGGATCCTGGAGCAGCAAAACACATTCTCAGCCCCGGAGGGCTTTTCTGTTTGAGTTATTTGCACCCAAATGACAGCTGAAAGCAGAGGGACTTTTTGGTAGATCTTGAGTGCGATTGGCTTTTGTGTGTGGGGTTTTTTTTTTTGTGTGTGTGTACATGTACTTTGCAAAAAGATGGCGACAAGAGGAGGCGGCGGATACCCCATGAACCCGGGGAGCCCGATGAATGCAGCGCTGGGGATGAACCCCATGAATCCCGCGGCAGGACAAGGGGGCAGAGTCCCCATCAATCTGCAGCAGCAGTCCCCAGCCTTCCGCGCTGTGGGGCCCGGCGGCGCCTACCCCGTGAGTATCGACCGCAACTTCAGCAACTTCGCAACTTCTCCCTCCCTCCCTCTACGGTTCCTTTCATCTTTTTATTATTCGATCTAAAACTGCCCCCCCCCCTCTCCCTCCCTCAACATCCCCCACAGTATCATACCCAACCCAAAACACAGAATGGTCAAAATATGCAATTAATTGATATTTGATTGCTGTAATTTCATAATCTGTTTTTAATTATTGCGAAATTAATTTTGCATCACGTTTGAGCTTGCATTTAATTGCATTTTTGTTGTTTTTTTGGGGGGGGAGGGTTTATTTGCTCCGAGCACGTGTAAGACAAATAGGAAGAGCTGTTAAACTTGTTTTGTTTTTAATTTTGGGGGGAAGTGTTTTCTGTGGCCGGGGGGTCGATGGTGAGTGTGGAGGGTTGTGGACGGACCCCGGGCAGAGAAGTCGGGAACTTGGCCTTCGAGCCGCCCCCGCTGCAGTTTGCAATGTGCGCGTTTCTTTTCCGCCTTTGCCTTTACTTCCGCGTTGCTGCTGAAAGGGTTTGTTGACAGGAGCTGCGATCCGCGGCCCCGCTCCCTGTCCCAGCGCAGAGCGGCAGCACTGTCCCGGGACCCTCACTCTCACACACACACAGACAGACCCTGCAACACCACTGTCCCGGGACCCTCACACACACACACAGACAGACCCTGCAACACCACTGTCCCGGGACCCTCACTCTCTCACACACACACAGACAGACCCCGCAACACCACTGTCCCGGGACCCTCACACACTCTAACAGACCCTGCAACACCACTGTCCCGGGACCCCCTCACACTCTCACACACAGACCCTGCAACACCACTGTCCCGGGACCCTCACACACAGACCCTGCAACACCACTGTCCCGGGACCCTCACTCTCTCACACACACACAGACCCTGCAACAGCCCAGAGCGACACCACTGTCCTGGGACCCTCACATACACTCACACACACACACATAGACCCCGCACCAGCACTGCCCGGGACCCTCACACACAGACCCCGCAACACCACTGTCCCGGGACCCTCACACACTCTCCCTGCAACACCACTGTCCCGGGACCCTCACTCTCTCACACACACACAGACCCTGCAACAGCCCAGAGCGACACCACTGTCCTGGGACCCTCACATACACTCACACACACACACATAGACCCCGCACCAGCACTGTCCCGGGACCCTCACACATAGACCCTGCACCAGCCCCCCTCCCAGCCCGGAGCGGTCCCATTACTGTCCCGGGACACACACAGACACACCCCGCCCCGCCGCGGCCACAACAGCTCCATGCAAACCCCTCCCCAGTGCATGGTGCCTGATTAACCGAGGGGAAGCACATGAGCGCCATCACATGCTTCGTATTACAGCGTCGGAGAGCTCAAAGTAAAGCCCGGGGGGAGGGGTTGGTGCACCGAGGAGGACACTGGAGGCTGTAGATGTTGGAAGTGGGGTGTCACAAGAGACTAGATGTGGGAATTAGGGGATACGGGTAGTGGGGTTGCACAACGCACTAGATTGGGGGGTGGGAGAGACATGAGATGCTGGAGGAGGGAGACACACGAGACCACTTTCTGGAAGAGGGGAAGCGCAAGATGCTGTAGATGTTGGAAGAGGGGGTTACACGAGAGACAAAAAGGGGTAAGAGACAAGAGGCTGCATGGTTGGATGTATGGTTAGAATCACAAGATGCTGAAATGGGGGGGGGGGGGGGGTGAGAGACGACATTCTGGGAGCGTGAGGCAAGAGACTAGATGCTGGTATGTGGGTGGGTGGAGGGAGGGACAAGAGACTAGGTGTTGGAAGCAGGAGACACAAGAGAGTAGATGCTGGAGGGAGACAGACACCATGAATTGATAGTAGATGCTGGAAGTTTGTTGGTGGATGGGGACGGAGAGCCAGAGGGACAGTCAACATTTTTTTGGGTTGAGATTCTGCATCAAGACTGAGAGTATCACGGGGATATGGCCAGAAAAAAGATGGGGAGGTGGGGAGGGAGGGGTGGGGCAGTCGCTGGCAAGTGATAGAGAGAACCAAGTGAGGAGGGAGATGATGGGCAGATGGAGTTAGGTGGTGGAGTCAGAAGGCAGTGGATGTGCGTATTGGTTTACCGTTGTCGGGTGTGCAGTGAAAAGCATTGTATTTTACGGGCTATTCAGGCAAACCATACCATTGATGCGTTTGATCAAGCTATACACAAGCACGCAGGAAGCTGCAGAAGAGAAAGGATAATATAGATACACAAAGCTGGAGTGACTCAGCGGGACAGGCAGCATCTCTGGAGAAAAGGAATGGGTGACGTTTTGGGTCGAGACCCTTCTTCAGTGCATCAGTGAAGAAGGGTCTCTACCCAAAAAGTCACCCATTCCTTTTCTCCAGAGATGCTGCCCGTCCCGCTGAGTTACCGCTCCAGCACTTTTTTTTTGTCTATCTTCGGTTTAAACCAGCATCTGCAGTTCCTTCTTACACAGAAAGGATAATATGTTACAGCTAAAGAGAAAGTCCATTCAACAGGAGTATGGCGTTTTCCTGTAGAGGTTTTGCCTGCTGATCTGGTCGCCCCATTAAGGGACGATTGTGGAGTCTGAAAAGGGTGCAGAGAAGGTATTCCAGAATGCAGCCTGGGTTGTGGAGTATTAGGGACAGGGAGAGATTGGACAGACTCTGGGCTGCAACATGGTAGATTGGGAGATCAGGAATACACCCTTGGGATATGAGAGCACCTTTGAAGAGTCTGACAACACAGAGGAAGTAGCTGTTCTTGAATCTGGCGGCACGTGCTTTCAAGGTTTTGCCTTCTTCTCCCTGATGGGCATGAGAAGGGGGAATAATTAGGGTGTAAGCAGTCCTAGATTAATTTGATTGTTTTCCCAAGACACGCCTGGGCTGTAAATGAAGTGATGGCGTTGAGAATGGTTTGCGTGATGGATTGGGCTGTGTCCACAACTCTGCAGTTTCTTGGCAGAGTATTGGCTGTATCAAGCTGTGTTGCTTCCTGATAAATCCTAGGACGGATACCAAAGAGGAAAAGGGAAAAAAATGCGGCAGATGGAGGCGGGGAGGGTGGAGATAGAGACAAGGGCTGGGGGGTGATAAATGCAACTCGACAAGGAAGGGAAGATGTGGGGATGGGATCAGTGGGGTGAGGAGATAGAACAGGAAGGTATGTGTGACTGATGGGCATAGAGTGATACTGTGTGGAAACAGGCCCAACTTGCCCACACTGGCCAACATATCCCAGCTACACTAGTCCCACCTGCCAGCATTTGGACCATATCCTTCCAAACCTGTCCCTTCCATGTGCCTGTCTAACTGCTTCTTAAATGTTGGGCTAGTCCCTGCCTCAACTACTTCCTCTGGCAGCTTGTTCCATAGATCCACCACCCTTTGTGTGAAAAGGTTAACCCTCAGATTCCTATTAAATCTTTTCCCCTTCACCTTAAACCTATGTCCTCTGGTCCTCGATTCACCGACTCTGTACATCTACCCGATCTATTCCTCTTCCTCCTCTGGATGGAACTAGGTGGGTGAGGAGAATTAAACCGTGATACTGGGTGTGGTGGGGGGGGCAGGAGAAGATGCACAAGGAGAGTGGGATAGCATCTGAATATTCAATGAAGAAGGGTTTCGGCCCGAAACGTTGCCTATTTCCTTCGCTCCATAGATGCTGCTGCACCCGCTGAGTTTCTCCAGCACTTTTATCTACCTTCGGAATATTCAATGTTGGTATTGGGTTGTAGATGGCAGGGAATTATATAGGAGCATGATCAGAGGGCATGGAATCAGGAATAGAGGGAGGCAGTCTGAACTGGACAAGCTTTTTACTGTAAATGGACACAACATGCTGGAGTAACTCAGCGGGACAGGCAGCACCTCTGGAGAGAAGGAATGGGTGACGTTTTGGGTCGAGTCCCTTCTTCAGATCACTGTAATCTGAATTTTAAAGGCAGAACAGAAAGTCAGAACCTTGTCTGCAACTCTTCCCAACAGTGCTGTTGACTGGGTCGAGCACTGCACAAGTAAGGACATATCTATAGAGATGCTGTGTAGTAAGGAACTGCAGATGCTGGTTTATACCAAGATGGACACAAAATGCTGGAGTAACTCAGCGGGACAGGCAGCCTCTCTGGAGAGAAGGACTGGATGACGTTTTGGGTCTAGACTCTTTTTTGGAGTCCCATTCCCTGACGCCCTTCTTAGCTTTACAGATGAGCCTGCACTCCACCATATACCAAACATGGTATATGAGACGAAGCAACCTTACTCCATACATCCAATCGGCAAATGTGATCTATAATTAATGGAAATTAAACAGATACCATAATTGGTAAAAAAAATTACCTCACCATCAACAGTATAGACGGAGGATAATGATCTCAATTTCAAATGTTCTAAAAACATTGACATACACGGATGACACCACTAACCAAATTGAAATACGCCAGGACATCTGGAACCAAATCTACAAAGCCAGGAACATCTGCAGGAGGTTAAAGCATAGTTTGGAAATCATTAACATTTAGCATGGAGACCAAGACGGAAATGACCAGAGTTGTACACTATCAACACATCTCTGTAGTGCAGCTTGGCCCATGGATGCCCTTGACACTGTGAATAGTGTCTGTGAATTGCTGGGCTTCTAACACACTTTCTGGCCACCATCTGATCTTTAGTCCTGGATTCTGTTTTCAGGTTCCAGAGGAGATGTTACCTTGCCCTCAAGGAATGGCCGACCTTCCTATCCATGAGCATCTTGCATTTGCATTGAATTTACTTCTCGAACTTTCGGTCATTCTCATCAAACCAGCATTAACATAGAAAAATGCAGTTTATTTAAATCTAATGAAGATATTGCACATTTACAGTACAGACTCCAATCACCTATCAGAGGCCTTGACATCCCTTGCTCACTGCTGGTGCTGGTGTCTCTCAGTAGAGAAACCAAGGATCTCTTCAGAGTAGTCGTTCATGGTGTATTACATTGCCAGCTGATCATGGTGGATATTGCAGCTCTTGTTGTCTGGGCTTTGACACACTGTTTGAGGGGGAAGAGCTATCCTTGTAAGAAAATTGACCTTGTAACATTTCTGTTACTATTTGGGGGCAGGTTGATGGGGTTTAGGCACAAAACGCTGGAGTAACTCAGTGGGACAGGCAACATTTCTGGAGAGAAGGAATGGGTGACGTTTCGGGTCGAGGCCCTTTTTCGATCTGAAGAAGGCCTCGACTCGATACATCACCTGTTCCTTCTCTCCAGAGATGCTGCCTGTCCCGCTGAGTTACTCCAGCGTTTTGTGTCTAGTTTGGATAATGAGCAGTACCCATCATGGCAGATGTGAACAACTTTGCGGACCCCCTCCAGGACAATGATATAATCCAATGGGTGCTATTGCATTGGTTGGGAATGTACCATGAGGTCTTTTAATCCCTATGACAGAATAACAAGTTGGTTATAACATGACCAGTCTTCAGGCACTTGTTAGTTTAGTTTGGAGATACAGCGTGGAATCAGGCCCTTCGGCCTACTCGATCCAGGCAGGCCAGCCATCCCCACACACAAACGCTATCCTATACACACTAGGGACAATTTACAATTATACCAAGTCAATTAACCTATAAACCTGTATGTCTTTGGAGTGTGGGAGGAAACTGGAGCTTCTCAGAGAAAACCCACAAAGGTCATGGGAAGAACGTACAAACTCCTCACAGACAGCACAGATCGAACATGGGTCTCTTGCGCTGTAAGGCAGCGACTCTACCGCTGTGCCACCCAAGTTCAATTCAATTCAATTCAACTTTAATGTCATCGCACAGATACAAGTATGGGTACAACGAAATGCAGTTTAGCGCCAGCTCGTAGTAATAGCAATATATAAATAGATACAGAATGCAGACAGTGTGGACGGAGAGACTGGAGAAATCTATCGGCGGGACTCCGAGTTCAGCGGTGTTATGGTGTTGTTATAGAAGCTGTTCCTCATCCTACTAGTGCGGGACCTGAGGCTCCTGTACCTCCTGTAGAAAAGACAAACTGTTTGGCAGAACATGATTGACATGGAAAGAGCTGGAAGGCCAACTCCAACACTAACTTTGTTAGTGTTGGAGTTGGCCTTCCAGCTCTTTCCATGTCAATCATGTTCTGCCAAACAGTTTGTCTTTTCTATCCCTCACATTAAAGTCGCCACGACACATCTGTTTGGTGCACAAACAGCCACGCATTCAAGGTCCGATTTTACGGAACTCCAAGAACAGAGATGACCCTATAAAAGAAAGAGAGAGAGTTAATGTCGACTGGAAGGAATGAAGACCACCTCAACCACAATTTTGTCCCATGATTCGAGCACACTTATCTTCATCCGCAGCAGTCTCTTTGGTTTCACTTTGCTGCCACTTTGACCCGCAAGAGATCAGAAAGACAGTATCTCAACTAAGAACCAAAACAAAACCTCCAGAGCAGGTGGTATCCTGCAAAACTTCAATGCCTCAGCGGATGAGAGCTTGTCACAAAACTATTGTTTCATTGTCTATATCTTGGAAGAGGAGGGTGTACCAGAGGACAACAGGATCTACTCATGAACATCAATGGGAGAGGTGCCCAATCCTGGAGAGGTAACAGGGATCTCCCTTTTCTCCACTGCAGATTAAGTAATTGCCAGAGTCCTCCACAACAGGTTGTGCAGATCAGGTCAGCAACTTGATGGTTGGAAGAAATAAGGTGTTCCTCAACCTGATAGTGTGTGAATTCAGGCTTTTGTACGTTTTGAAACAAGAAGAGGGCATGGGCCAGATGATGGGAATCTTTGATGATAGATGCTGCCTTCCCGAGATGGCGATTCAATTAGATGCTCTCAACAATGGGAAGTGATGTGCAAGTCCCAAACAAGGCTGTATCATCGCTCCATGCCTCTTCTCTATTTAGATAAGTTTATTGTCATGTGCACTGAGATGCAGTGAAAAGCTTTTTGTTACAATTGACAATAGGTGCAGGAGTAGGCCATTCGGCCCTTCGAGCCAGCACCACCATTCAATGTGATCATGGCTGATCATCCCCAATCAGTACCCTGATCCTGCCTTCTCCCCGTATCCCCTGACTCCATTATCTTTAAGAGCCCTATCTAGCTCTCTCTTGAAAGTATCCAGTGAACCGGCTACCACCGCCCTCTGCAGCAGAGAATTCCACAGACTCGCAACTCTCTGTGAGGAAAAAGTGTTTTCTCATCTCCGTTCTAAATGGCTTACCTCTTATTCTTAAACTGTGGCCCCTGATTCTGGACTCCCCCAAAATCAGGAACATGTTTTCTGCCTCTAGTGTGTCCAAACCTTAATACTCTTTTTTGTTTAAATAAGATTTCCTCTCATCCTTCTAAACTCCAGAGTGTACAAGCCCAGCCACTCCATTCTCTCAGCATATGACAGTCCCGCCATCCTGGGAATTAACCTTGTAAACCTAAGCTGCACTCCCTCAATAGCAAGAATGTCCTTCCTCAAATTAGGGGACCAAAACAGCACACAATACTCCAAGTTGCGTGCTATCCAGTCAGCGGAAAGACTATACATGATCACAATCGAGCCGTCCATACTGTACAGGTTTAGGATAAAGGGAATACCGTTTTGGTGCAAAATAAAGTCCAGTAAAGTCCGATTAAAGATAGTCCGAGGGTCTCCAGTAAGGTAGAGAGTAGTGCAGGACCGCTCTCTAGTTGTTGATAGGAATTCCTCCAGGTGCTCCGGTTTTCACCCACATCCCAAAGGCTGGCAGATTTGTGGGTTAGCTGGTCTCTATGTATTGGCCCCCAGGGTGTAGGGTATGCATGAGAAAGTGGCGTAACGTAGAACTGGTGTGAATGGGTGATCAATGTTCGGCGTGGGCTGAAATGCCTGTTTCCATGTTGTTAAAAGCAGAAATACAAGAGTGATAGGACAAGTGAATTATAGGGAGAGGAGATGACAAGAGAGATGAATTAAAGGGCTAAATGATTTAGGATGGAGGTAGATTATAGAGTCAGGGTTTAGAACTGAATTATAGGCCACAGAGTTCCTGTGCACCACTTCTCGCTGTGTATGTGTGTGCACTAACATTCTATATGCTATTTTTTGGCATTAGTCTTATATTATTTGTCTTTTGAAAATCGTGCACTCTACTTAATTCGTCTTTTTGAAGATGAATTCTTTACGTTTTTGAAATTGAAACAGATTATTCCCACAACTTGTGTTATTCAAAGCACTTTGCTATTCTGTCTCCTATTATTGACTTAGCTGCTTTAACAGCTGAAATAAGGCTAAGTGGTCCTTTTAATTTCCTGGCTTTTTTTTTTGTTCCTACATGCCTATATTTCTGAAGAGCCAGCAGCTCAGTATTCATGAGTCAGAAAATGAATGACTGAATAGAGATGTTGGGCTTATTATTAGGAACATGTTGAATACATTATAGCAAAATTATGGTTCCGCTGAGCAACTTCCATTTAAGGGGCTTTTTTATCATCACATGGATGTGAAGGGAATGGAGGGCCATGGATCATGTGAAGGCAGATGAGATTAATTTATTTTGGCATCATATTCGGCACAGAAATTGTGGGCCGAAGGGCCTGTTCTTTTGCTGTACTGTTCTATGTGAAGGGAGGAGGAGTATGGATCGGGTTGTATATCATTTGAGTTGTAGATACAAAACCCCAGGAAAAGTCAAGAAGGTTGAGATACTCCATTTGAATTGTGAGAGTGGTGGGGAGATAGATGCCCTCAGCAGTGCTGACATACATTATTGATGGCTCTTCAGGCAGCTGCAGTTAGTGCAGCAGTCTTACAGCTCAAACTACCTGGGTTCGATTCTGCCTGTTGGTGCTCTCTCTGTGTGTAGTTGGTGTCTTCCCCCTGTGGCCACATCCCAAAAACCTGGGTTATTCGGCCATCCTTGTTGACGCCAACACGTGGCGACACTTGTGTACTGACGAGGCTGCATGCAAAACAAAGCATTTCACTACCCAGCTAGGTACGTGTGACAATAAAGTTTCATTCATTCATTCATCCCAGAAACCTGGATGCTAAGTTAATTGTGGCAGTGAATTACCCTCGGTGTGGGTCGGTAGTAGATGAATCAAGAGGAAATGCCACGATGGACGTGCGAGAGAGAATCGTCTGCAGGGACGGAAGTGGGAAGATGGGTGCTGGCTTCCACTCAGTGGGTCGAATGGATTCCTCCCTCCATTTTGTGCAGGCATCACCTTGGAAAAATCTTGGATAGTGAGAACAGGATTTTGCTGTCTGCCTCGCAGTGTGTGAACACCAGCCCAGTGACTCAAAATGTTGGCTCCACGGCCGGAACTGGAGATTGTGGTTGGATGCCGCATTGGAGACGTATTGGGACTGAGCGAGACTCGGATTAACAGGATTTGTGTGAGATCTAGGAGATCCGTCCAATGCCGACGTAAGCATAAAGATGTTCCAGGTCGTCATTTTCAAGGCTCAAGAGACCTGGTGTTAAACATAACTCACAATTTCTGTAATGTGGGCCTGTGATAGTGGGTGGCTTTGAACTAAAACCTAGAGAATGTAAAAAAGGACCTTTATAAAATATTCAATGTATACCCTTATAGAAGACTACCCATTCCTACTCTCAGGGATTAGCTAGTTTAGTTTATGATTGTCTTCTGTACTGAGGTACAGTGAAAAGCGTTTTTGCTGCCTGCTAGCCAGTCAGTGAAAAGGCTGCATGATGCATGATTACAGTCAAGCCATCCGCAGTGTACAGATGCAGGATAATGGGGATCATCTTTACTGCAAGATAAAGTGCAATTTAAATAGTTTGAAGGTCTTCCATGAGGTAGATGGTAGGCCAGGACTACTTTCGAGCTGTTGGTCGGATGGTTCAGTTGCCTGATAACAACTGGGAAGGAGCTGCCCCTGAACCTGCTGTGCGACTCCACATTGCTGTACCCCTTGTCTGATAATAGGCAATAGATGCAGGAGGAGGCCATTCGGCCCTTCGAGCCAGCACCGCCATTCACTGTGATCATGGGTGATCGTCCCCAATCAGTACCCCGTTCCTGCCTTCTCCCCATGTCCCCTGACTCCTCTATCTTAAACAGCCCTATCTAGCTCTCTCTTGAAAGTATCCAGAGAACCGGCCTCCACCGCCCTCTGAGGCAGAGAATTCCACAGACTCACAACTCTCTGTGAGAAAAAGTGGGAGAGGGAAGAAGAGGCAGTGTCCAGGGTGAGACTGGTGCTGTCTATTGATGATGCTGCTGACCTTGCCGAGGCAGCGTGAAGTGTAGATGGAGTCAATGGAAGGGAGGTTGGTTTGTGTGCTGGTCTGGGCCATGTCCAATAGGCCACTATTTCTCGGCTAATGACTGGATCTGATAGTGGCTTGATTAACTGACATAATGTGAAGGCTTGGACAGAAAGACTTTATGCTTTCACTTTTACCTGGCACATCGATAAGGAGGTTATCTACTGGAATGCATGCATGTTATTTTTGCCAACGCTCTACATTTTTTCTTATTCCTCTTCTTTTCCCCAGCGCCCGGGAATGGTGCCGGGATCGCGGATGGGAATGCCAGGGATGCAGATGGGCATGCCTGCTGGGCCGTCCTACATGGGGAGCTCGGCCATGAGACCAGGTATTCCACAGCCGATGATGGACCCGTTCCGCAAGCGCATGCTCACTCAGCAGCAGCCCCCGCAGCTGATGCAGAACCGAGCGAGACGGTAAGACTGCGCGTCCCCGCTTACCGGACCACTAAGCCCTCCTTCAGTCCCTGCAGAGGCGGCAGCCAAGTTTCCTAGTGCCTGGGATGAATCACACATTCCAGGAAGGTTTGAGCTTCGTTGCCACGTCTTTGCCTAAGCTCCCTCTGATCTCCGAATTGGCTGCTACAATTGGCCTCAGCATTTCCAAGTGAGGGAGGAGAGTCCTGGCAATGGTGTGTGTTCCTGACTGGGGGCCAGCAATCCTTGCAAGATATACAAGATGTGGCACCCAGCCCACCGGTGCTGTGCAGCCTGCTGCGATATGTAATGTCAAGACTTGCATTCGCTTATCAAGTATCTATACATGATCAACTGGGAGAGCGATCGAAACCCTGGAAACTCTACCCAGGGGTAGGGTCAGTGCCTGCACAGGGAGGAGGCAAAGTTAATAATAACGTGGTCAAGACAAGGAACACCATGTCTCATTTGCCCAAGTTAATCTAAGAGCAGGTTTGCGCTGATTTCATTTTATGTGCACGCGTGTGCTAATGTGTGTGAGTATTTGCAGGAGGGAGATTTGCCTGAGCTGCTACATTTGCCGAGTTTATCTCTGCCCGCTGCACAGATATGACCTTGGGCTTAATGACCCATGCATTGGCATTTGGTAATGGAGTTGTGCTGATACTGGTATGGTGGCACAGCAGCATAGTTACACCTGGCAGTGCTTGAGACCCGGGTTCAATGACCACGGGTGCTGTCTGTACGGAGTTTGTACCTTCTCCCCGTGACCGTGTGGATTTTCTCCGGGATCTTCGGTTTCCTCCCACACGCGAAAGGCGTACAGATTTGTGGGTTGAATGGCTCCAGTATAATTGTAAGCTGTCCCCAGTGTGTGCAGGAAAGTGTAAGTGTGCGGGGATCGCTGGTCGGCCCGCACTCGGTGGGCCGAAGGGCCTGTTTCCGCGCTGTATCTCTAAAGTAAACCAAAGGTACAGTGCGTGCTAACAGTGAGTTGTCAGCAGTGATGATACTTCCTTTATTTGTTAATTAGTGGCCACAGGAAGGAAGAAAGAAGAAACAATCTTTCCAGAACCATAATTAGGACACCCACCATATGTGCATTGGCTGTTTTTCCTTGTTGTTACAAAGCCATACAAAGTTGTGGCAGCTTAATAATCTAAAGGACCAGGACTACTAGAACTGTTGTTGGCACCATGTTTTCTCCTCGCCCCTCTTTCCTCCCTCCCCTTCCCAATCTCGGGGTTCTGCCAATCTCTGCACCTTTGCCCTTGGTGAGCCAACCTTACAGGTCTGAAGGCGATATCTGGACGGAGATGAATTAAACGTGGCGTTTTTCAGCAAAGATAGTGTCCTAAGAAGTAAAGGTTAATATTCCAGTTCTGTCAGAGTAACTAACAATTAATAATCACCATTAGAATCCCCGTCACGCCAGAGACCCGCGTGCGATTGTGACCTCTGGTGCTGTCTGTGTGGAGTCTGCACATTCTCCCTGTGACCAAATTGGTTTCCCCCGAATGTTCCCACATCCCAAAGACATCCGGGTTTAATTGTCCTCTGTAAAATTGCCCTTAGTGTGTAAGGAGCGAATGCAAAAGATTGGGCAACATAGAACTCCAAAGATGTGCAGGTTAGACACAAAATGAGGGAGTAACTCAGCGGGATAGGCAGCATCTCTGGAGAGAAGGAATAGATGATGTTTCAGGTTGAGAAAGGAGTTAAACCAGCATCTGTATCTATCTTTAGTATAAACCAGCATCTGCGGTTTCCTTCCTACATGTTTCTAGGTCAATAGGCTTTGGTAGAAATTGTAAAGTGTCCCTAGTATGTAGAATAACTGATGTAGTGGGTCTCTGGTCAATGCAGAGCCGGTGGGCTGAAGGGCCTGTTTCCAAGCTGTATCTCTAAACTAAACTAAACTTGTGTGAACAGATCATCGATGGTTAACGTGGGCCAAAAGGCCCGTTTCCATTCTGTATCTCTAAACTAAACTAAATTGCCTGTATTATATTTTATAAATTGTGAATAACAATGTTTGTCTCAGTTTTCACATTTCATGAAATTGAGCCTACATGAACGGGCTGGATTTTACTCTGACCCTCTGCGTTTCAACATTGCAGATGGTCTTCTCCCTTACCAGCCAATTTTCAACAAAACTCTCCACAACTCTGCTTAGCAAAATTGAAGTTATCATTAAAACTGGTGTTTCAGACAACTTTCAGTATTTTTGAGGGACTAAAAGGTGGATGGGGGTTGGGAACAAATTACGCAGGTGAGACCACATTTCGAGTATTGTGTTCAGTTTTGGGCACCGTCTTATAGGAAAGATGTTGTCAAGCTGGATTTATGTTGCCAGAACGTGAGGGCCTGAGCTAAAAGATGAGGTTGGCAGGCTAGGATTTTATTCCTTGGAGCGCAGGAGGATGAGGGGTGACCTTATAGAGGTGTATACGATCATGAGGGGAATAGATTGGGGGATTACACAGAGTCTTTTACCCAGAGTGGGAGAATCAAGAACCAGGGACAGAGGTTTAAGATGAAAGGTGAAAGATTTTGTGGGGGGGGGGGGGGGGGGGGGGGGGGGGGGGGGGGGGGGGGGGTGCAACTTTTTCGCACAAAGGTTGGTGGGTGTATGGCATGAGCTGCCAGGGGAGGTCGTAGAGGCAGGTACAATAACAACATTTAAAAGACATTTGGACAGGTACATGGATAGAAAAGGATTTGATGGATTATGGCTAAATGCAGACCGGGGAGAATAGTGATGGTGGGGCATTTGGGTCAGCATGGGCAAGATGGGCCAAATAGCCTACTTCCATGCCGTATGACTGAGTAGAGGAGTTACTTAATAGTTCAAGGAGTAAAGAGTTTCACAACTGATCATAATAGTGAGCACGAACACCAGGTCCCCAAGCTAAATTAATTATTTATGTGCACACAGACGTTTGTGCTAATAGATTTTGAAAGGCCTCAGCGTCATTTATAACCTACATGTGTAGATATGTTCCGTTGATGTTTAAAGATGCATGCAGTTATTCTTCAATTCGAATTGCCATCTAACAATGTCCTTTCTTTACCTGCAGTGTGAAGAGACGGAAGATGGCTGACAAAATTCTACCACAAAGGGCAAGTGTTTGATATTGCTGGGGTTTTTTTAAAATTTACTTCTTAATTATTGCCTGGAGTGTAAAGTGTTTCACCAGAAGAATGTTCTGCATGCCTCAATCAGCAGCTTAGCAACTGACCAACTGATCTCAGTGCAAGAATATATTCCAGGTGTACAAATTATTTCAATGCCAAATGCTTACCAATAATGCTTCCAGAACCAGGGATCGCAGTTTAGAAATAAGGGGTAGGCCATTTAGGACTGAGATAAGGAAAAACCTTTTCACCCAGAGAGTTGTGAATCTATGGAATTCTCTGCCACAACAGGCAGTGGAGGCCAATTCACTGGATGTTTTCAAGAGAGAGTTACATATAGCTCTTAGGGTTAACGGAATCAAGGGATATGGGGAAAAAGCAGGAAGCTGATTTTGCATGATCAGCCATGATTATTTTGAATGGTGGTGCTGGCTCTAATGGCTAAATGGCCTACTCCATTTTCCTATTTCCTATAATGGCACCTATTTTCTATGTTTAATCCATTGGGTTCATTGGGCACCCCAGCATTATAATGGCCAGTGTTTATTACCACACTGGTTAATGTGCCAAATGTAATTTACCTGGAGATATTTATTTCTACTTGTTTTAATTTTATTTTCAATTTAGTTATGCACATTTTCTTCATGAAAATGGACATGTTTAAACAGAAAACTCCCACAATGATTGTCAAACTGACTCCCCAGTTATCCTTTTTATAAACGGTGTTTTCTTGAGAAATTAACGTAGCCTCTTTACTGTAATATATATATTTTTGTTAGCCAAAGAAAATAATCATTCTGTATTCACCCTTCAAAAAAAACTTTTGGAATATGAATATATTAATAGCCCTTTAATAAATCTACTCTTCATCTTATCTGTTTGAATCTGCAGTCACGCAGGCCTGTCCTTATGATTAGGTTTAAATCCCAAATCTGGTGAATCTGCATTGCATGGTGACTGTCATGTCTATTCATCACAGGGTCTAACTGTTGCCCTGTTTAAATTCATGACTACCTGTGTGTTCGTAATCAGCAATCCAAAATGGGCATCTTAAATAAAATTGTGGATGCAATCCTTTGATTTTTTAGGGGAAATCCCCACATTTTCTTCAGTGTGAGGCTTGAAAGGAATGTAACAAATTTACCATGACGTGTTCATAACATATCAAGTGAATGTTGTGGAAAATGATTATGATTTAAGTTTTGCGTTTTGCTGAAACTAGAAGTGACAGAGTAACCTTGTATGGCCACAGTAAACCAAATGCCTCCTAGACAATAAAACAAAAATGAATGTAACTGTAGTGGAGTTCCTTTTATCGTAGTTTTTAGACAAACAGCATGGAAAAGGCACTTTGGCCCACTGAAGCCACGCTAACCATCGATCGCCTGTTCACACCAGTTATCCTACTTTCCCATCCATTCCCTACACACGCAGGGCTATTTTTACAGAGGCCAGAAAATCTACAAACCCGCACGTCTTTAGGATGTGGGAGGAAACCGGAGCTCCCGGAGGAAACCTACACGGTCACGGAGGACGTGCAAACACAGGATCAGGATAGAACCCGTGTCTCTTGAGCTGTGAGCAGCAGCTCTATAACCTGCACCTCTGCGACGTCCAGATTAAGCCCAGAGCTGACGTTTTGTTGCCTTTTTAATTTTCAGATCAGAGAGCTCGTTCCTGAATCCCAGGCGTACATGGATCTCTTGGCCTTCGAGCGCAAACTGGATCAAACTATTATGAGGAAACGGCTGGAGATTCAAGAGTCCATGAAGAAACCCTTAATGGTACAGCTCTCGGAAATGCAATGAATGAGTGTTGGGTGGCGGTGATTTAAGCCACTGTTATTCAGTAATCTCTAAAACATCATTCTCACTTTTAAATATCCATTCTTCTTTGACAATGTGCCTCAGACATCAGTAGTGTTCAGTGAAACAGGCTGCAAAACAACTACCACTGTCTTTGTTTTAGTTATTTAAAATGTTTAAACTTTCTGCTGGATGGAATGTTATTAAAGTGTATTTTTATACATTTTGGTTTCACCATGTAGAAATTCCAGCTGTGATTATACATATTTCCCCCCATTTCAGGGCACCATAATGTTTGGGACTTCACAGGCATTTGTAATTGCTCAAGTGTCCTTATTGCCTCCTTAATTGCAGGTATAAGAGAGCTCTCAGCGCCTAGTCTTTCCTCCAGTCTTTCCATCACCTATGTATAAACACTGCTGTAATTTTGACATGGTGAAACCAAAATGTATAAAAATGGCCTTTATTAAAATCCGACAATGTGCACTTTAACCACGTGATTTTTTTTTTCTATTACAAATCTCAAATGGAGAAAATTGACGGAAAATGTATGAATTCCTCAGAGACTGCGGATGGATAGGACAGGTTTGGAGGGATATGGGCCAAATGCGGGCAGGTGGGACTAGTGCAGCTGGGACATGTTGGCTGGTGCGGGAAAGTTGAGCCGAAGGGCCAGTTTCCATGCTGTATCACTCTATGACTTCATACGGATGTCTGGGCAATGATTCACAGGTGTCTATGTTTGGAGAGCTTGTGAACCTCTCAGTACTTTCTTAATTTCAGCAAAAACGCAAACTGAGGATCTACATCTCAAATACTTTCACCCCGGCCAAGGCGGAGGGTGAGGAGGGAGAGACAGTGGCGTCGTGGGAGCTTCGGGTCGAAGGAAAGCTGCTCGATGACGTAAGTTATATCTCTGTACCCGGTGCACTGTTATATTCACTAATCGTCTCATCTTCGGCAAAGGCAAATATAATGTTAAGATGGAAAATCAACTTAATTACCAGGAGGCAGTACTTTTTTGAATGATTGCCCAAGAAGAGCTAATCAAGAGAATTGTACTACAGTAATCTTTTATATATAGGCATTAAGGTTTTTTTTTTTAAAGAACATAATTTAGATAGTACAGTGGCGCAGATAGTAGACCTGCTGTCTCCCTGCACCAGAGACCTAGGTTCGACCATGACATCAGCTGCTGTCTCTAGTTTTTATGTTCTCATGACCACGTCACGTGCTCCAGTTTCCTCCCCCATCCCAAAGATGTGCTGGTTTATAGGTCAATTGGCCTCTGTAAAATTGACTCTAATATATAGGGATTTCTTTTTCATTATTAAAAATATTAAAAAATAAGAAGCTGTACATAAAATGTAATATGTCAATATATATTAGGCACCTTGGTGCCATGTTCCTGTACTTCTAATAAAATTTAAAAAATATATATACACATGAGAAACTGTACATTAGGATGAGAAACTGGGATAACACCAAAGTAATGTTAACGGGCGGTCGGTGTGGACTCAGTGGGTGGAAAGGGCCTGTTTCGATGCTGTATCTATAAATGTAATTATATCTGGCGAGTTCACTAAAGTTCATATGTCACTGCCTGGCAGGAGGAAGCCTTCAGATTTGTTGAGAGAACATGACAGATCATTGACAATTTATGATCAGGGATTGTTAAAGTTGAAGGTGTGATAATTATTGTTAAATAATGAGATGGGCCCAGAGATTGTGCTGTTCAAACAATAGAACTATGCAGTTTCCTTCCACCTTCTAGCATGGGGTCAAAGTCCAGCAGGTCACGGCTCTCAAATACACTTCCAGATACTGCTTAAATCTGATGAGAGGTTGTGCCTCTCCCACCTTGCCTGGCAGTGAGTTTCACATCCCATCCACCCTCTGGGTGAAAAGATAATTCCTCATATCTCCCCCAATGCTTCAACCAATTACTTTAAATCTATGACCCCTTGATTTTGGTTCCTGAGAAGAGGAAAATTCCCCTCTGTTATTGGGCTTCTGAATGGCCCTTCCACAAGCTCAGGTACTGTCTGATTCACCTCTACCCCATTACAGACATTGGACCTTGTGTATGGAATGGATGCTCTACAATGTTGAGAACTATATCCTGCATTCTGCATCTTCCTCTTTGCTATATCTAGTGTACTTGAGTTTGATTTGATTGCATTTATGTTTAGTATACCTGATCTGTTTGGATAGCATACAAAACAAAGCTTTTCACTGTACTACTCTTTTATAAATGTTTTATATATATTTGTATATATTTATTTTTAAGTATAAATACACATGCGCACAAACACACGTGTGTGCGTGTGTGTATTTAATATGTACACTTTTTCATTTATTATATTGTCTGCAGAGTACTCCCCAATCTGACCTTTCTATCCTGGGCCTCCTCCATTGTCAGAGTGAGGCCCAGCGCAAATTGGAGGATCAGCACCTCATATTTTGTTTGGGTAATTTACACCCCAGCGGTATGAATAATGACCTCTAACTTCAGATAGCCCTTGCTTTCTCTCTCCATCCCCTCCCCCTTCCCAGTTCTCCCACCAGTCTTACTGTCTCCGCCTACATTCTATCTTAGTCCCGTCCCCTCCCCTGACATCAGTCTGAAGAAGGGTCTCGACCCGAAACGTCGCCCATTCCTTCTCTCCAGAGATGCTGCCTCACCCGCTGAGTTACTCCAGCAATTTTGTGTCTACCGTTGATCTGCAGTTCTTTCCTACACACTATGTTTACATATTCTGTTGTGCTGCTGCAAGTAAGAATTTCACTGTTCTGTCTGGGACACATGACAATAAAAACATTCTTGACTAATGTACATCGTCTGTATTCTTTCTAATTCTAAAATGTCGAATGGAAGTGAAAGACTTATTGAAACTGAGTGTACTGGATTGATGAGTATAACATCACACAGAGTAGAGTTGCAGCACAATCTCTGCATGGACATGCAGTGTAGTACATCAAAGCTGCAGGGCCACCTTCCAGCTGGTAATTATGTGTTAAATGTCTGGCGCCTTGTGCTCCTTATGTTGGCATTGCCAAGCATGGAGTGCAGACGGTCGTAGCGGCTAAATCCTGTTGCTATCCTTTCATCATGGGGTTGGTTGAAGGTTGGTAGCGGGTTCCGACTCTTGAGCAGTTTGTCCGTTTTTACGCGAGAGTCGGTTTCACTAATACTGCAATTTCCCTTTTCCAGCCTGGGAAAGTGAAGAGGAAGTTCTCGTCCTTTTTCAAGAGTTTGGTGATCGAGCTGGACAAAGACCTGTATGGTCCAGACAATCACTTGGTGGAGGTGAGATAATGGATAAGTTCAATAATGGGGTGGGCCCATTGAGCCGACCCCTCTTATGTCCTCGGGTCAGGCAGCATCTGTGGAGGGAATGGATGGATAACGTTTCGGGTCAGGACAGGGTCTGAAGAAGGGTCTTGACCCGAAACGTTATCTATCCATTCCCTCCACAGATGCTGCCTGACCCACTGCGTTCCTCCAGCACTTTGTGCTTTGCTCGAGATTCTGGCATCTGCACTTTCTTGCGCCTCCTCTTTTGTCAGTCACGCAACAAACGGCTGTGGAGAGCAAGTCAATGAACAGTGTAGCGGCTGACATTGATAGATTATTGATTAGTACGGGTTTAGTCGGGGGTCAAGGGGAGAAGGCCGGAGAATGGTTTCGAGAGGGAAAGATAGATCAGCCACGATTGAATGGTGGAGTAGACTTGATGGGCTAATTCTGCATACAATAGACTCCAATCCCAAAACTAGTGAACTATATGTAAAATCTGGCAACTTCAAACTTAAACGTACCCATTGAGCAAATACAAAGCCGAGGCATTCTTCAGAGAAATCACCACAAACGTAGGAAACATGATATCACCACACAGCCAGATAAACCATTTGGACATCAGGAGTGGTTTTTAATTCGGCAGCTACTCCCTAGCCTTTGTACAGACATCTGCTGCATGTATTTTTTATATGCATGCCTTAACGTGACATATTTCAGAGAGTTAAAAGGACTATGTGATGACTTGCACCCGAATCGTTTAGCTCAACCAGCATTACTAGGCACGGACTGCAAATGTATTTGAATGCTCCAGCTTCTTTAAGTTGGCTGTTCCCATCCGCTCCTGTTGTGGGAATAGGGAACAGCTTCAAAGTGTTGCTACGTCCCTGCGTTTCGTTCCCTCAGAACATCAGATGTACTCAAATCATTATTGCACGGCAGTGTTGGCAGCACCAGGCTCGGCGAAACATCCCCTTTGTTGAGATATGTCGACCTGCAGAGCGTTCCCCCTTTGCAGAGATTGCCGTACAACTTCCTGTTGACTAACGCCCGTTCATTCACGAGATGTTTTGCATTTTGGACTCTTGCATATCCTGTGCAGGCAAATTCTTCGGTCCAAATTGTGGACGGGACGGTGGTGCAGTGGTAGAGCTGTTGCCCCCCCCCCCCCCCCGCCAGTGCCAGAGACCCGGGTTCAATCCTGACCTCGGGTGCTGCCCTTTTGCACATTCTCCCTCCTCTTTTTTCCGGGTGCTCCGCCTTCCTCCCAAATCCAGAGATGAGCGGGTTTGTAGGTTAATTGGCTTCTGTAAGTTGTCCCTAATGTGTAAAGTGCGATAAGACCGAATGAATGTGAATGGGTGATCGATGGTCAGTATGGGCTCATACATAGGGCCGAAGGGCCTGTTCCTCTGCTATATCTGCAAACTAAACTAAAATGTACACAAAGGGATTAAGAAGACCATTGAATCCCATCAGAAACCATTAATGGACTGCTGAGACATTTATCTTTTACCAGGTCTTTTCATGGTGTATTCTACCTAATCCTCACACAAAAATACTTTTGACATCATACATGATTTTATTTCAATCCTGCAACATCATGAAGTGTGCACCGTTCAGTTGTCCAGCTGCAGTAGGTTGTGCCGTGGGGGCTGGTGTCTCAGTGCCTCCAGGTCAATGATCTGCTATTCGCCCACCCGATAATCTTCATCAGTCATAGCAGTAGAATTAGGCCATTAAGTCATGGCTGGTATATCGTTGCCTCTCAGCCCCATCCTCCGTCAATCTCCACTTAAAAATACCCATTGCCTTGGCCTCCACAGCCATCTGTGGCAATGAATTCCACAGATTCAACACCCTCTGACTAAAGAAATTCCTCCTCATCTCCTTCCTAAACGTACGTTCTTTTATTCTGAGGCAATGGCCTCTGGTCCTAGACTCCCCCACTAGTGGAACCATCCTCTGTGCATCCACTCTATCCAGGCCATTCACTATTCGGTAAGTTGTGTCTTGGTCCTAAACTACACTAACAGCCTCGATCCCCTCCCACCATGTGGAATTTCCTCCTTTTAACTCCGTGATCGGCAGCTATGGCTTGACAGCAAATTTGATCCTCTCCTTTGGGATGCTTGCACACCTCTATCTGTCTGTCACCCTTTGTCTCCCAAGTCCCCTGGGTTCCAAATCAAGACAGTCACATAACGCAGAAACGAGCCCTTCCGTCCAAAATGTCCATGCTGACCAAGATCCCCCATCTACACTAGTCCCTCATCCCAAATCCCTCAAAAACCTTTCCTATCCTTGTTCCCTATGACTTGAGCAAATTTGGGATGCTTGCACACCTCTCTGTCCCTCTATTAGTTCCCCTGTCCAAATATCTTTTAAGTGGTGTTATAGTATCTACCTCAGCTACTCCTCTGGTAGCTCATTCCATATACCCACTGCCCAACTGTGAGGAAACAGTTGCTCCTCAAGATCCCTATTAAGTCTTTACCCTCTCACTTTGAACCTATGCCCTCATGTTTCTGATTCCCCTACTCCTGGTAAAAAGACCCTGTTCTTTCCCCTCATGATTTTGTACATGTAGGATCACCCTCGGCCTCCTGCACTCCAAGGAGTAAAGTCCTGGCCTACCCAACCACTCCCTGTAGCTCAGCCCCTTGAGTCCCGGCAACAGGAGAGCAGGAAGGCCGGGGGAGGACACGGACAGGAAAGTGAACAGAGTGATGACTAAGTGAAAATCAAACGAGCGGTAGATGTTAAATAGAAAATGTCAGGAACATTCAGCAGGTCAGGCCGTATCTGTGAAAAGAGAAACAAGGAACTGCAGATGCTGGAATCCTGAGCAAAACACAAAGTGCCGGAGGAACTCATTGGGTTAGCCAGCATCTCTCGAAGGAATGGACAGGCGACCCTTTGGGTTGGGGCTCTTTAGACTGACGGAGGAGGGAGGAGAAAGGTGGAAAAGAGAGGTGGGGGTGGAGCAAAGCCTGGCAAGTGATAGGTGGATACAGGTGCGAGGGGCCCGGGGGGGGGGGGGGGGGGGGGAATTGGCAGATGGGTGGAGTAGGTGACAAAGGCAAGAGATGAAAAGAAAACCAAATGGAGTCCGGTAACGAACAGAGGTGTGAAATGTAAAGCGGGAGGAAGGGATAGCAGTGGAATGGGACACGGGGAATGGGAAAGAGATGGGATAAAAAGGGGATATGGGTCCCGAGAGCAGGGGGGGTAGGGAATGTTTCGGCCTGGAATCCTTTGTCAGAGTCGAGATCAGATATAGGTCAATTGTCCTATTGTCAATAGGTTTAAGAGCCTACATTCTGTTTGTTAATTTGTTACCTTTCTTCAAGTTCCACTTTATCACCAATAAATTGTTTGTTCTTCACGATCGCTCCTTTCCCTCGTAGCGATTTCTTATTCCCTAGCAAGCTATCGGGATGTTTTATTTGTTAATGGAATCATATAAAAACATGGGTTATATTGATGGACAGTTAGTTATATTTTGAATAGGTTCCTCCACAACGCTTTAATCGTGTTAATTAAACTGCCTGTGGAGAAAGTGGTCTGACTGGGGAGTCAGAGGTCTGGCAACTTGTTCACTCCAAGCGCAGGCTCGGCGCTCGTATCGCTGAACATCTCCTCGGTCGGCCTAAGCCTACCCGATCTCCCGGTTGCTCAGCACTTTAAAGGGCCTGTCCCACTTTCACGACCTAATTCGCGAACTCTGCCGAGTTTGCCCTTGGCTCGTACTCGCAGCATGGTCGTCACGAGGTCTTAGGAGGTCGTAGCAGGTCGTGAGGCTAGTCGTAGGCACTCGAGGCATCGAGTAGGTCGGGTCGTTTTTCTAGCATGATGGAAAATGTCCACGAGTAAAAAAGGTCGTGAAAGTGGGACAGGCCCTTTACTCCCCCTCCCATTCCCACACTGACCTTTCTGTCCTGGTCCACCTCTAATGTCAGAGTGAGGCCCAGCGCAAATTGGAGGAGCAGCACCTCATATTTTGCTTGGGTAGCTTACACCCCAGCGGCATGAGCACTGACTTCTCTAACTTCAAATAGCCCTTGCTTTCCCTCTCTCTCCATCCCCCTCCCCCTTACCAGTTCTCCAAGCAGTCTTATTGTCTCCGACTACATTTTATCTCTGTAGAAACATAGAAAATAGGTGCAGGAGTAGGCCATTCGGCCCTTCGAGCCTGCACTGCCATTCAATATGATCATGGCTGATCGTCCAACTCAGTATCCCATACCTGCCTTCTCTCCATACCCCCTGATCCCTTTAGCCACAAGGACCACATCTAACTCCCTCTTAAATATAGCCAATGAACTGGCCTCAACTACCTTCTGTGGCAGAGAATTCCACAGATTCGCCACTCTCTGTGTGAAAAAATGATTTTCTCATCTCGGTCCTAAAAGACTTCCCCTTATCCTTAAACTGTGAACCCTTGTTCTGGACTTCCCCAACATCGGGAACAATCTTCCTGCATCTAGCCTGTCCAACCCCTTAAGAATTTTGTAAGTCTCTATAAGATCCCCCCTCAATTTTCTAAATTCTAGCAAGTACAAGCCAAGTCTATCCAGTCTTTCTTCATATGGAAGTCGTGCCATCCCAGGAATCAGTCTGGTGAACCTTCTCTGTGCTCCCTCTATGGCAAGAATGTCTTTCCTCAGATTAGGAGACCAATACTGTACGCAATACTCCAGGTGTGGTCTCACCAAGACCCTGTACAACTGCAGTAGAACCTCCCTGCTCCTATACTCAAATCCTTTTGCTATGAATGCTAACATACCATTCGCTTTCTTCACTGCCTGCTGCACTTGCATGCCTACTTTCAATGACTGGTGTACCATGACACCCAGGTCTCGCTGCATCTCCCCTTTTCCTAATCGGCCACCATTCTACTTTCCTGTTTTTGCCACCAAAGTGGATAACCTCACATTTATCCACATTATACTGCATCTGCCATGCACTTGCCCACTCACCCAACCTATCCAAGTCACCGTGCAGCCTCCTAGCATCCTCCTCACAGTAACACTGAGCTTCGTGTCATCCGCAAACTTGGAGATGTTGCATTCAATTCCCTCATCCAGATCATTAATATATAATGTAAATAGCTGAGGTCCCAGCACTGAGCCTTGTGGTACCCCACTAGTCACTGCCTGCCATTCTGAAAAGGACCCGTTTACCCCTACTCTTTGCTTCCTGTCTGCCAGCCAGTTCTCCATCCACATCAACACTGAACATCCAATACCGTGTGCTTTAAGTTTGCATACCAATCTCTTAAGTGGGACATTGTCAAAAGCCTTCTGAAAGTCCAGATATAACATATCCACTGGTTCTCCCTTATCCACTCTACTAGTTACATCCTCGAAAAATTCTATAAGATTCGTCAGACATGATTTACCTTTCATAAATCCATGCTGACTTTGTCCAATGATTTCACCACTTTCCAAATGTGCTGCTATCCCATCTTTAATAACTGACTCTAGCATTTTCCCCACTACCGAAGTCAGACTAACTGGCCGTTGTAATTCCCCGTTTTCTCTCTCCCTCCCTTTTTAAAAAGTGGGGTTACATTAGCTACCCTCCAATCTTCAGGAACTACTCCAGAATCTAAAGAGTTTTGAAAAATGATCACTAATGCATCCACTATTTCTGGGGCTACTTCCTTAAGTACTCTGGGATGCAGACTATCTGGCCCTGGGGATTTATCGGCCTTTAATCCATTCAATTTACCTAACACCACTTCCCGGCTAACCTAGATTTCACTCAGTTCCTCCTTAGTATTTATGTCTTCCTTAGTGATTTAATTGGTCTGCCATGTCCTTGTTCCCCATGGTCAATTCACCAGTTTCTGACTGCAAGGGACCTACATTTGTTTTAACTAATCTTTTTCTCTTCACATATCTATAAAAGCTTTTGCAGTCAGTTTTTATGTACCCTGCCAGTTTTCTTTCATAATCTATTTTCCCTTTCCTAATTAAGCCCTTTGTCCCCCTCTGCAGGACTCTGAATTTCTCCCAGTCCACTGGTAGGCTGCCTTTTCTGGCTATTTTATATGCTTCATCTTTTGTTTTGATACTATCCCTGATTTCCCTTGTTATCCATGGATGCACTACCTTCCCTGATTTATTATTTTGTCAAACTGGGATGAACAATTGTTGTAGTTCATCCATGCAGTCTTTAAATGCCTTCCATTGCATATCCACCGTCAACCCTTTAAGAATCACTTGCAGTCTATCTTGGCCAATTCACGTCTCATACCCTCAAAGTTACCTTTCTTTAAGTTCAGAACCCTCGTTTCTGAATTAACAATGTCACTCTCCATCCTAATGAAGAACTCAACAATATTATGGTCACTCTTGCCCAAGGGGCCACGCACAACAAGACTGCTAACTAACCCTTCCTCATTACTCAGTACCCAGTCTAGAATAGCCTGCTCTCTCGTTGGTTCCTCTACATGTTGGTTTAGAAAACTATCCCGCATACATTCCAAGAAATCCTCTTCCTCAGCACCCCTGCCAATTTGATTCACCCAATCTATATGTACCGCCCACTACCCTGACATCAGCCTGAAGAAGGGTTTCGTCCCGAAACGTCCCCCATTCCTTCTCTCCAGAGATGCTGCCTGTCCCGCTGAGTTACTCCAGCATTTTGTGTCTACCTTGTTCACTCCTATGTATATAGTAACAGAAGACCTGAAAGGGAAGAAAATGCGAGGGGGGGAGATTCAATGAAGCAATTCGGCAGCGTTTGTGTTTTTACCTGGCACTAAACATTTTTCCCTCATCAGGTATCTATCCACTGTAAATGGCTCGATTGTAATCATGTGTTGTCTTGACTAGTTAACATGCAACAAAAGCTTTTCACTGTACCTCGGTACGCGTGACAATAAACTAAACTGAACTGTGACGTGCAACTTTAATGTGGGTTACAGTGGCACAGAATGCCCACCACCCAGGAGACGGACGGCTTTCAGGTGAAGAGACCAGGAGATGTCAATGTGAAGTGCACCTTGCTGTTGATGTTGGATCACCAGGTAAGACCAGAACTGCTCAATAACCAGTCGGGGCTAAAGTGACTCTAAGCAACTTGCAATCATTCCACTCTTTTCTTTTGAGATCAGGTATAATTTTTTTTTTCCCAGAAGGTAGGTATTGCTTGTAAATCCACACTCGCTGCCCCTCAGTACCTTGCCTGAGAAGATGGTAGTGAGTCATGTCCATAAGTTAAAGGAGCAGAATTAGGCCATTTAGTCCATTAAGCCATTCGGCCCATCAAGGCTGATCTTTCCTTCTCAACCCAATTCTGCCTTCTCCCCATAACCCCTGACACCCGTACTAATCAGAGTGTTGACCTGCTCCTGTACACTGTTGCGGTTTGTTGTGACAATGGGGCAGTTTGTTAGTCCATTTCAAGGGGTCAGTTAAGAGGCAACAATAATGATGTGGACTCGGAAATCATTTGCGCAAGGCCAACTTATCTTTCGATCTTAAGAATAAGGGGTAGGCCATCTAGGACTGAGAAGAGAAAAATCTTTTTCACCCAAAGAGTTGTGAATCTGTGGAATTCTCTGTCACAGAAGGCAGTGGAGGCCAATTCACTGGATGTTTTCAAGAGAGTTAGATATAACTTTTAGGGGTAACGGAATCAAGGGATGTGGGGAGAAAGCAGGAAAGGGGTTATAATTTCGGATGATCAGCCATGATCATATTGAATGGCGGTGCTGGCTCGAAGGGCCAAATCGCCTATTCTCCCACCTATTTGCTGTGTTTCTATGAGCCAAAACGTCACCTGTTCATGTTCTCCAGAGATGCTGCCCGACCCGCTGACTCCAGCACATTGAAAACTTTTTTTCTTTGTAAACCAGTATCTGCACTTTCTTCTGTCTGTATCTCCCTTGACGATATGAGTGAGCCGGTTAATAGAACATAGAACAGTACAGCAGGGGAACAGGCCCCCATCGGCCCACAATGTCCATGTCAAACATGATGCTCCATTAAACTAATCTCTGCCCGCACGTGATCCATATCCCTCCATTCCCTGCATATCCATTTTAAGATTTTCTAACAGTCCAGCAATGTTCTCTTGTATCGTTTTTTTAAACATATCTAAAACTGAATCATATTCTTAATTGGTTGGGTGTTGTAGACATATACTCTTTTGAAGTCGATATATTACTGCACCCAAATTAACTAAAGCACTAATGGGTGGCGCAGTGGTAGAGTTGCTGCCTTACAACACCAGAGACCTTGTGTTCGATCTTGACAATGGGTGCTGTCTGTACGGAGTTTGTACGTTCTCCCTGTGACTACATGGGTTTTCTCCGGGTGCTCCGGTTTCCAGGGTACAGTAAGTGTACGGGTGATCACTGGTCAGTGCAGACTCTGGGCCAATGGGCGTGTTTCCACGCTGTATGTCGAAACTAAACTAATAGTCAAGATAAACTTCAAAGTTCCGTGCACTTAATACTCATTGAATATATTCACTCATTCATTGAAAATATTGTAATTCCCAAATGTGTAAACAACCAAGAACTGCTTTTGATCACTTGAGGTTAAAAAAAGGGTTTGTTTCCCATCTGCAAGAAAGTAGAGGTTGCTGTCCAATGTATTCACAGTTGGGATATTCAGACAAAGAATTGAATAACTTTCATTTGATGGGTTGGTGGTTCATAAAAGTATTTGGTTTCCAGCACAGAGAGAGATTGTGGCAACGTGATAGTGTCACTTGGCTGGATAGCACCATTCCGATGTGAAACGGAGCGCGTCAGATTGTGTTACAGCTTGCAACTCACCTGGACCAGCTGTTGTGGTGGCAAGCATCCATTTTGTCTTGTGGCTGAGGCTTGTCACTCCTGTGTCTGAGACGGGCTCATAAGCCATAGGAGCAGAATTAAGCCATTCGGCCCATGGCAGATCTATCTTACCCTCTCATACGCCGCCATGGCTGATCTATCTTACCCCATTTTCCTGCCGTCTCCCCATGACCTTTGCATCCTTACAAAGTGGGCGGCACAGTGGCACAACGGTAGAGTTGCTGCGTTCCAGCGCCAGAGACCCGGGTTCGATCCTGACTACTGGTGCTCCTGTTTCCTCCCACACTCCAAAGATATACAGGTTTGTAGTTTACTTGGCTTGGTATAATTGTAAATTGTCCCTAGTGTGTGTAGGATTACGTTAGCGCGCGGGGATCGTTGATCGGTGGGCCGAAGGGCCTGTTTCCGCGCTGTGTCTCTAAAACTAAAATCAAGACCCTATCAATTTCCACTTTAAAAATACCCTATGACTTGGCCTCCACAGCTGTCTGTGGCAATGAATTCCACGGATTCACCACCATCTGACTAAAGAAATTCCTCCTCATCTCCTTCCTAAAGTACGTCCTTTTAATGTGAGGCTGTGCCATCTGGTCCTAGACTCTTCCACTAGTGGAAGCATCGTCTCCACATCCACTCTATCCAGCACTTTATGAGAGGTCTGTCCAGGTGGCAGAAGTATTTCTACTATAGCAGACGGGAAGTACCAGTTGACAATAGACAATAGACAAATGGTGCAGGAGTAGGTCATTCGGCCCTTCGAGCAAGCACTTCCATTCAATGTGATCATGGCTGATCATCCACAGTCAGTACCCCATTATCTTTAAGAGCCCTCTCCAGCTCTCTCTTGAAAATATCCAGAGAACCGGCCTCCACCGCCCTCTGAGGCAGAGAATTCCACAGACTCACAACCCTTTGTGTGAAAAAGTGTTTCCTCATCTCCATTCGAAATGGCTTGCCCCTTATTCTTAAACTGTGGCCCCTAGTTCTGGACTCCCCCAACATCGGGAACACGTTTCCTGCCTCTAGCGTGTCCAAACCCTTAATAATCTTAAATGTTTCAATAAGATCCCCTCTCATCCTAAATTCCAGAGTATACAAGCCCAGCCGCTCCATTCTCTCAGCATATGACAGTCCCGCCATCCCGGGAATTAACCTTGTGAACCTACGCTGCACTCCCTCTATAGCAAGAATGTCCTTCCTCAAATCCTTCCTCAGGAAGCGTGTGTGTGAAACTGGTTCACTGGCCCATGACTAGTCCTAACCTTGTGTTCACTTCAGCCCCCACAGTACAAGCTGGATGTCAGGCTGGCCCGACTGCTGGGGGTCCACACTCAGACACGGGGCAACATCATGCAGGCCCTGTGGCTCTACATCAAGAAGAACAAGCTGCAGGACAACCACGAGAAGGAATACATCAACTGTAATCGCTACTTCAAGCAGGTAAAACATGCTCCACTCCACAGAAAGACCCCAACCCAAAACGCTAGTCTGGAGAAGGGTCCCGACCCAAACATTATCTATCCATATTCTCCAGAGTTGCTGTCTGACCCACTGAGTTACTCCAGCATTTTGTGCCTTTTTTTCTAAACCAGCATCCGCAGTTTCTTGGATCCACTTCGATAGTGCCAGGCTTCCTGTTTCTATTAAGTACAGTAAAGCTCCCGTAATCCCACATCCTTGAGTCTTTAATAGTGTCCAAGTAGAAGAATGCATTGGGTAAAACACAAAGTACTGGAAGAACTCAACCGGTCTGGCAGCATCTGCGGAAGGAATGGACCGATGGTCAGGCGTGTTCAGGTATGAAAAGCGGTCTGTCCATTCCCTCCACAGTACTGCCCGACCCACTGAGTTCCTCCAGCACTTTGTTGTTTTGCTCAAGATTCTAGCATCTGCAGTTCCGTGTGTCTCCAGATTGCGTTTGGTGTCCCTCTTATTCTCCCGGCATACTTTTATTTTACCTTTTTGAACATGTTGCACAATAGTGAAGAGAATTGAGCGGTCTATCCGATGGGTTGCCGGCTGTGACACTTGACTTGGAGCGATAAGACTCCTTCAAAACTTCTGTCGCATTATCTCCTCACCGATTGCTACCATAGGCTATGAAGTCTAAAGGGAATCAAACGTCTACTTTCCATTCTGTACCTCTCCTTGGGGTTCTTTTACAGATACAGTTATAATTTATGGGGAGTTTCAGACTCTATCAGATTAATTTGGACAGTTAGTTAATATAAAATAATTCAGCGACTCCTTCTGAAATGTAGTAGTTGAACACAAGTTTACTCGGGTCTGAAGAAAGGTCTCGACTCGAAACGTCACCCATTCCTTCTCTCCAGAGGTGCTGCCTGTCCCGCTGAATTACTCCAGCATTTTGTGTCTACACACAAGTTTACTCGGGAGTCCACTTTATTTCCGGGAGGATCGCAGCTCAGTAATAGAACAACTCACCACTTTTCTATCCCCGAGCTTCACAATTCGCAACCCTTTATCCTTTTGGGCTGTCGGCTATTTTCTCATCTTTGGCCTTTGTTGAACTATCTGCCCCCCCCCACCACCCCCCAACCCCTCGCCTTTGTTCACCTATTACTGGCCATGCTTTGTCCTGCCCCTCTCTCCCGGCTATTGTTCCTGCCCCCTCTTCCAATCGATCTGAAGAAGGGTCCTGACCTGAAACGTCGCCTATCCATTGCCATGTAATGAGACCCATACACAGGAAGAACAAGTCATAGTCTTTATTGTAACACAAGCAGAGGAAACATTACTATCATCTCAAGTTTGACCGGCGTGAGATGGTGATGTACCATTATTAATAGTCCATGCCAGGGATGAAGATCCGGACTGGACTACATATGGAATGTGCAGCATGCATAATATGTGTGGTGATAGATATCGTAATGTCAGGCTAATATGGTTCATCTACATCCATGTTCTCCTGAGAAGCTGCGTGACCTGAGCTACTCCAGCATTTTGTATCTATCTTCGGCACACTGGCGCAGCGGTAGAGTTGCTGCCTTGCAGCGCCAGCGGCCCCAGTTCGATCCTTACTACGGGTGCCGTCTGTACGGAGCTTGTATGTTCGACCGTGTGACCGCCTGGGTCTTCTCCGGTTGCTCTGGTTTCCTCCCACATTCCAAAGATGTGCAGCTTTGTAAGTTAATTGTCTTCTGTATTTTCTCCCTAGTGTGTCGGATAGAATAGTGTATGAGTTATTATTGCTTGGTGCAGACTAGGTGGTCCAAAGGGCCTGTTTCCATGCTGTATCTCTAAACCAAACTAAATATGTGAAAACATGCGAATCTGAAACAAACATTGCTATTCGCCACAACTTATAAAATAAAATTTCCACGCGTATCTCTAAAGTCTAAAGTCTTCAGTAATAAATACCGTTTCCGCAGTTAATATAAACGCTTGTGATCAGCTGTATGATCCTCCCGCAGTTGGTATGCCTTGTTCTCCATCACCTCTGTTAACATTGAGTCTTTCTCTTAGATATTTAACTGCATGCGGATGAAGTTCACTGAGATCCCGATAAAACTGGCTGGTCTCCTACAACATCCGGACCCCATCATTATCAATCACATGATTAGGTAAGAACTCTGACCTTGCCAGTCAGCACCACGTAGAATACTAGGTTCCTCAGGGTAGTAATTGGCTGAGCGTTTGTCTGCACTGGGCCCGTACTCGCTGGAGTTTAGAAGGATGAGGGAGAACCTCATTGAAACATATAGAATAGTGAAAGGCCTGGATGTGGAGAGGAGGTTTCCATGATTGGGAGAGTCTAAGACTAGAGGTCATAGCCTCAGGATTAAAGGACATTCTTTTAGGAAGGAGATAATTTTAGATCGGTTCTACCCTCTTCTTCTGGCGTTCCAGAGAAAACGACCCAAGTCCATCCAACCTCTCCTTGTAAATATTGCACCCTAAACCTGCAATCATTCCGGTTAACCTCCTCAGCACCCTTTCCAAAGCCTCCACATGCTTCCTGCATGGGGCTGACCAGAACTGCATCAGGCAACGTCTTGAAGCTGTGGCTTCGAGCCCCCTCCCAACAATTTGTTTTTTTGCACAAATTCCACATCTACAGCCTCTAGTGCCTCCATTAGTGTAATATACATTTGGTGATTGGGTGAGGTAATACCCGGTCATTTAAAACTCTGGCCCTACAATGAAACCATCATTGATACTGGGTATAGTGCAGGAAATGAACTGGATTTACATATGTGTTCTGCTGTAGGAGCAACTGGTCACAACATTTCAAAAGCTATTTTAGTAAATGGGGCAAGGTGATAAATCTCTTCTCTTACATCAACTGCAGTGTCGATCCAAGTGATCAGAAGAAAACTGCTTGTTACGATATTGATGTTGAGGTCGATGACCCTTTGAAGAGTCAAATGAGCAACTTCCTTCTTTCAACAACCAACCAGCAGGAGATTGCAGTCCTGGATGTTAAGGTAAGTCATTGAGACCATTGACTATCAGTCACCCCTCCTGATAACTCGGTCCGCAGAACAATCCTCCCCCCCCCCACCCAATGCTTCATGTCTCCAACATGTGGTCCTGAGCATCAGTGATAATTTTGCCCACATTTGACACAAGATCCATCTTGATGTCCTATTCGTGGTCCAATGCAAAGAGTGCTAGATTCGAGGAGAACATTTTTTATAGAGATTTGAACCGTATCGAATAACACAACTTTGCCACAGAAGGCTGTGGAGGCCAAGTCAATGGATATTTTTAAATCAAAGCGGTAGAGTTGCTGTCTTACAGAGACCCCAGATAGGGAAATCAAACTGCATATTCTCTGATTATTCGCCAATGATTTTGGTTTTCTTGTTCCATTGAAGGCTTGTTGTAGGAGGAAGACTTCCTGCAGTTACAGAGAGCGTATATCCATGTGTTTAAGTGTTAAACATGATCCAATGATAGTTGCAGGAGCTGCTGAGAGCCGAATTTCTGCTGCCGTTGTCTCGCTGTGGGCCAATCCCTGTATAGCGAAGAGTGTCGGTAACAGGACAACTGACCTTTGCCATTAGTATCTTAAAAAATGCTTGTTGAATGTGGACGAGAGAATCCAATCAAAGCACCATCAAGGAATGGCTCAAATAGCTTTCATCAAGACCTCCTTCCCCGTTAGGCATAATGCCAGCGGAGGAGGGGCGAATGACGATAGAATTCTCACTGGAGTCGCTGTTTCTTGGTCAGTTCTAACCACAAGCCAGGAAGGATCTGCAGAATTACCCACCTTGTAATGGGGTTATGGGGAGAAGGCAGGAGAATGGGGTTGAAAGGGAAAGGTAGATCAGCCATGATTGAATCGCGGAATAGACTTGATGGGCCGAATGGCCTAATTCTGCTCCTATAACTTATAAACCACAAAGTGGCATATTACAACTAGGAATGTACATTCTGAAACTGATCACCTTGCTATATTTGTCGTTTACAAGATGACACAAAAAAATGTCTTGGATATGCCTACCAAGTATTTTACAAAAATATTGAAGATTGGGAATGTATGATTAAGCAACATTTTTTTCAGTCTGGTTATTTTCACACATGCACGTTTGTGTTTAAAGGATTTATTTTG